>SJYV01047439.1:0-76190 GCA_006410875.1 Neotragus pygmaeus | reverse complement strand
AAGTAATGTCTCTGCTTTTGAATATGCTATCTAGATTGGTCATAACTTTCCTTCCAAGGAGTAAGCTCTTTGAATTTCATGGCTGCAATCACCATCTGCAGTGATTTTGGAGCCCAGAAAAATAAAGTCTGACACTGTTTCCACTGTTTCTCCATCTATTTCGCATGGAATGATGGGACCAGATGCCATGATCTTCATTTTCTGAATCTTGAGCTTTAAGCCAACTTTTTCACTCTCCTCTTTCATTTTCATCAAGAGGCTTTTTAGTTCCTCTTCACTTTCGGCCATAAGGGTGGTATCGTCTGCATATCTGAGGTTATTGATATTTGTCCTGGCAATCTTGATTCCAGCTTGTGCTTCTTCCAGCCCAGGGTTTTTCATGATGTACTCTACATAGAAGTTAAATAAGCAGGGTGACAATATACAGTCTTGACACATTCCTTTTCTTATTTGGAACCAGTCTGTACTCCCTTATTCACTCCCTATTCCACCAACAGAATTGCCTTTCAAAAACGGCAAATTTGACACATATTCATGTGCTTAAAACTATCTATAAATTTAAGTTCACTAAAGCAGTGACAGAATGTGGGGTTTCATTCAGGGCTGTGCCACTTACTATGTGAATGTTGGCTGGTTACTTCTCAGGGCCTCATTTCAGCTTCTCGATATTGAGGACAGTAATAATGCCTCCCTCAAAAAGGGGTCATCAGGAATAAATGAGTTAAGACCTGTAAAGCATACAAAAGAATATCTTGGCCACCCAAGAAATAAGCAGAAAAACTATGGCTTGTCAGTAATAACAACTATAATATTTAAAAGAAATATTAGCTGTTTTTAATATGTGCAGAACAACCAGAAAATTCTTTACATTCTTATCATGTCTCCTGCTACAGTCTCATCTTCTGCCACCCTTTTTATTAGTTAGGATTCTCTAGAGAACAGAAGCAACAGAATATGTCTGTGTGTGTGTGTGTGTTATGAATAGATACAGATATATAGATAGCCATAGATAGGTATAGAAAGGCATGGTTTTAGTACACCTATATAGTTACAGATAGACATAAATATAGATATTGATAGATATAGCTATAGTATAGCTATCTATAAATTTGTTGTTGAGGTTGTTATTCAGTCCCTAAGTCATGTCCAATTCTTTGTGATCCCATGGACTGTAGCATAACAGGCTTCTCTGTCCTTCACTATGTCTTGGAGATTTCTCGAACTCATATCCATTGAGTCGATGATGCCATCCAATCATTTCATCTTCTGTCACCCCCTTATCCTCCTTTCTTCAATTTTTCCCAGCATCAGGGTCTTTTCCAATGAGTTGGCTCATCACTACAGGTGGCTGAAGAATTGGAGCTTCAGCTATAGATAGATAAAGATACATATATAGAAAGAGATTTATTATAAGAACTTAGCTCATATGCTTGTGGAGGTTGACAAGTCTGCAGATCTGCAATTGGTAAGCCCTGGAGACTCAAGAGAGCTGATGATACAGCTCTAGTCTGAATGATGGCAGGCTTGAAGTTAAGTAAGAACCAATGTTTCAGTTCAAAGCCAGAGGCAAGAAAAAACCAACGTCCCAGCTCAAAGGCAATGAGGCAGGAGAAGTTCTCTCTCACTCAAAAGCAGGTCAGCCCTATTGTTTACTCAGGCCTACAGCCAACTAGATGAGCCCCTCACCCCTTTAGAGAGGGCAATCTGCTTTATTCAGTCTACCAACTGAAATGTCTAGCTCTTCCAATCTCAGAGAAACACTCAGAATAATATTTTACCCAACTGGAAAAGATCCTGATGCAGGGAAAGATTGAAGGCAGGAGGAGAAGGGGAAGACAGAGGATGAGATCTTTGGATGGCCTCACTGGCTCAATGGACATGAGTTTGAGCAAGCTCTGGGAGTTGGTGATGGACAGGGAAGCCTGGGGTGCTTCAGTCCATGCGCTCACAAAGAGCCAGACATGACTGAGTGACTGAACAGCAAATAACTGGGCTCCTCATGGCCCAGTGAAATTGACACAACATTAACCATCACACTTTCCTAACTACCGTCTGTGCCAGCTCAGCAAATATTCAATGATTTCCTGAGAAATCCTCATACTTTCTGTTTGTTTTCTTAGATGGTCCTTTATGCTTCTTCTATATCCCTTCTCCTCTCTGGCCTGGGAAAGTCCTTTGTATTCTTCACAAATGTGTTCAAATGTCACCTCCTTTTCTACTTGGCAATTCAATTCCTTCTTTTTTCACAGTGAGATTGGACTCATCATGCCCTGTACCATCAGATAGCACTTAATTCACAGAAATGATCACCTAGTGTTACAACTGGATGGGCAGCATACAGTCAAAGTCAGACCTTATGGAGGACAGGAACAATGCTTCCCATCTTATTTTTCTAGGAATTTGAGTGACTGACCCAGTGCCTGGCATATTCAGTTCAGTTCAATTCAGTCGCTTAGTCGTGTCCAACTCTGCAACCCCATGAACCAGAGCATGCCAGGCCACCCTGTCCATCACCAACTCCCAGAATTTAACCAAACTCATGTCCACTGAGTCAGTGATGCCATCCAACCATTTCATCCTCTGTTGTCCCCTTTTCCTCTTGCCCTCAATCTTTCCCAGCATCAGAGTCTTTTCCAATGAATCAGCTCTTCACATCAGGTGACCAAAGGATTGGAGTTTCAGCTTCAGCATCAGTCCTTCCAATGAACGCCCAAGACTGATCTCTTTTAGGATGGACTGGTTGGATCTCCTTGCAGTCCAAGGGACTCTCAAGAGTCTNTGAATCAGCTCTTCACATCAGGTGACCAAAGGATTGGAGTTTCAGCTTCAGCATCAGTCCTTCCAATGAACGCCCAAGACTGATCTCTTTTAGGATGGACTGGTTGGATCTCCTTGCAGTCCAAGGGACTCTCAAGAGTCTTTTCCAGCACCATAGTTCAAAAGCATCAGTTCTTTGGTGTTCAGCTTTCTTTATAGTCCAAGTGTCACTTCCATATATCACTACTGGAAAGGAGATAGTTGTTCAATAAATGCTTGTTGAATTAATTCTTGATTTCTTTGGGGAAACAGAAAATATGAACCTTGACGATAAGCAATGAGGGGTCATTAAGAGGAATTCTAGTTAGTGCCAGCTTTACCACTCCCTAATTGAAGTTTTTCTCAAAAGGCATTCTGCCGTTTATCCCCTGCAGAGGGAATCTGAGGACTGCCAGCCAAACTGCCCTGGCCGAGTGAATCACTGTGATGGTGCCTGGGGAGAGAAACAATCTTTGAAGCACCCAGGCAGTAACCTTTATTTGATGGACAAGATGGAAATCAATGACACATATGGCATTAAGCAATTTTAGATTCTGGATTAGTTTGCAGTGATAGCTGTTGATCAAAAGAAAAATAGATTTAAATAATCTTCAAACCATTTTTTTCCAGTAAAATTCCCAGTGCATTTGTTGTATTTCTTAATAAAAATTCAGTTATTTAAATTTGCACTCAGAAGGGAAAAAAAGCAATTGTGTAAACAGTTATCTAAAAAAAAAATGCATACACTAAATAAAGATCATAGACTGTGAAATATGGCAGATTGTCCCCTCTATTTCTTGCTCAGATGAGAGATATGTCTATTATTATTTATTGCTTTATTCTAAACTTTAAACATCTTAAAGATATGCAAAATATTGGTGTGCACAAATCAAGAAGCTGAGAAAAAAACTCTCTGAACCAAAATAAAGAATATGTGTTAGTAACACTCTGTATCACTCAGAGTTCAGTATGTGAAACAGAACCCACTTTAGACATATTAAGCAGAAAGGGATCTAATACAGAAAATTAAGGGCTTAGAAGATTGTTGTGAAGGCTGGCACAGTGGATGTGAAAGGTCTCCTCTGTGGCTACAGAAGAGGGAGCTCATTGACCAAGATGCTGCTGTGGCTGCTGTGTGCATGCATGCTCAGTGACTCAGTTGTGTCTGACTCTTTGAGACCCCATGGACTGTAGCTCTCTAGGCTCCTTTATCCATAGGATTCTCCAGGTAAGAATATTAGAGTGGGTTCCCATTTCTTATTTCAGGGGATCTTCCAGACCCAGGGATAGAACCAGCATCTCCTGCAATGGCAGGCAGATTCTGTACCACTGAGCCAGCTGGGAAGCCCAACTGAAACCATTGACTCCGGAAACCCAGATGCTGGTGATCCAACACTGAAATGCATCCCTTATCACTGACGTTTCCCTTGTCCTGTCATTTGATGGGCCAGACAGCAATAATAGTACAGCCTTAACTAGAGAGTCAACACAACATACCCATCAACAGTCCAAACTAACCAGGGTGTCCTTCAGTAGGTGATGGACAAGTAAACTGTGGTAATTCAGACAATGGAATAGTTACCAGAGCTGAAAAGAAATGAGCTGTTGGACCATGAAAAGACATGGAGGAACCTTGAATGCATACTACTAACAGAAAAGAGCCAATCTGCAAAGACTACATACTGTATGATTCCAACTAGGCTACATTGGGGAAAAAGCAACATTATGGAGTGAAAAGATCAGTGGTTTCCAAGGTTAGAGAGGAAAGGGTAAGATGACTAGTAGGATCATAGAGGTTTTGGGGAGGGCATTGAAATTATGCTGTGTAATACTATAAAAGCTGAATACGTGTCATTGTATATTTGTCCACAGAGAACGTGAAACTAAGAGTAAATACTACCATAAACTACAGACTGGGTGATAATGATGCATGCATCAATGTAGCCCCATCAACTGTAGCAAATATGCCACTCTGATGAATGATATTGAAAACAAGGGGAGGTTATGCCCAGTGGAGGCATGGCAGAGACAGGACATCTTTGCATCTTCTGCTTAATTTTGCTATGAACCTAAAACTGCTCTAAAACTAGTCTTTTTCTTCTTCTTTTTTAAAGGCCAACCTCTGGCATATGTGTAATTTGTTGTACAAACTTTGAAGAGGAATTTACAGATCTAGTCCAAATCCTAAATGTGAAAAATAAGAAAATTGACGCTTTGTGCTATCTGAGAACATTTTAGCTGGAAAAATAGCTGAGCTGACACATAGGATCAAATTGTTAAATTAGATTTTCATAAGTTAGGCTCTTTCTCAGAACGTATCTTTACTAAATAATTTTTGAGGCAAGCCACTGAAGGCACAGGTCAAGAACAGAGGAGGGCAGCCCTCTTGGTTCCTTCCTTCCCCCCACACCCACATAATCTGATTCCCATTAGATGAAGTCTAGCCAAAGGACACAGGTCACCTCACACAGCAGAGAACATCTGGGTTGTGAAATATCTCAGTTTTGTACCCCAGATGGTCGCCTAACTTATATGACTTTTCCTAGGCATCCATGTCTCATAAATCTACAGATCCTAGGTAGTTCTACCTTAAATAGCCCTAAAAAAGTCACATTCTGCTAAGAACATTCCATAGTTATGGATGCTCTTTTTAGGAGATATTGGTAACATATTTATGAAGAGCTACAGCTATCACCATGAAAATATGATAGTTACCAGCCCTCCCACTTTTTCTCTTTCCTTGGGATTATATCCCTTAGTGATGAAAAGAGAAACAGACTGCGGGCCAGCTGCTCTATGTCCTTCTTCCCTAGTATCAAACCTACAGAAAAGTTGAAAGGATAGTAAAATAAACTCATCTAGATTCACTACAGATAACATTTTATGTTATCTATTCCTTCCTTTCACTCTCTCTGGTGTCCCTATATCTTAGATTGGATGTCCCTAAAACTGATCCTAAGATGAGGATTTCTGTGAAAGTGATTTATTAAAAATGTACTCATCTGGGAAAAAGGAAAGAAAGTTGGGGAGAGCAGGAAGACATTAAGAAGAGGGTGTGATTTCAGGCTAAAGTCAAGTTTCACTCTAATCCTATGTAGATTTCTTGAAACCACGAAGCCTTAAGTGTGGGATGTTAGATGGAAAAAGAAAAATTAGTGGATGGACACACAAAAATTAAAAAAAGGGATCTGGAAAAATAACCAATCTCACAAACAGTGTGTGTGTTTGTGTGTATGTGTACACATAGCCCTGCATACATACATCTTTTGGTGAATCACTTGANGGATGTTAGATGGAAAAAGAAAAATTAGTGGATGGACACACAAAAATTAAAAAAAGGGATCTGGAAAAATAACCAATCTCACAAACAGTGTGTGTGTTTGTGTGTATGTGTACACATAGCCCTGCATACATACATCTTTTGGTGAATCACTTGAAAGAAAGTTGTAAGCATCTTTGACACTTCACTTGCAAACACTTCAGCTCTTATCTCCTAAATAAACAACATAACCATGATACTGTTAATACATTCAGAAATGTTAGCACTAATCTAATGTTAATCTAATAGATTCCTCACTCAAATTGCCCTAATAATGGCTTCTTAATTGTTTGATTTTTTTTTTTTTTTTACTGATTCAGAATCTTACCAAAGGATCACACATTCCTGTAACTGTCATCTCTTTGAGGTGAGGTGAGGTGAAGTCGCTCAGTCGTGTCCGACTCTTTGAGACCCCATATCAGGCTCCTCCGTCCGTGGGATTTTCCAAGCAAGAATACTGGAGTGGGTTGCCATTTCCTTCTCCAGAGGATCTTCCCAACCCAGGGATTGAACCTGGGTCTCCCACATTGTAGGCAGATGTTTTACCATCTGAGCCACCAGGGAAGCCTTAGACCTGTCTAATCTAACACTGGAGTGGGTAGTCATTCCCTTCTCCAGGGAATCTTCCTAACCCAAGGATTGAATACAGGTCTCCTGCATTGCAGGTGGATTCTTTACTGTCTGAGCCACCTGGGAAGCCCAATTATTTGATTTTTTTTTTTTTTTCTGATTCAGTATCTATGGAAGGATCACACATTCCTGTAATTGTCACCTCTTGACAATTAGGCTAGTTCCACCAACTTTTTTGACTTTTATAAAATTAATACTTTTGAAGTCTAAATTTTATAAAAGATCCCACAGTTTCTATTTGTCTGACTGTTTACCTACAATCTGATGCAGGTTGAATAACTATGGAAAATACAAATAGGTGATATTTTGTTTTCTCGGAGTATCTTATCAGGAGACATACAGGGTCTGCCATCCCACTATTGATGGTATTGTTTAATCACTTGCTTGAGATGTTCACAGATTATGATACCCTGAAAGTATCATATGACTTAAGCTGTCTTATAACTGTCTTGTTTTACACCACAGTTCTTCCCAAGCTCTCACTGACAATGTCTTTATCAATTTCTAATTCTCTAGTCTTATAGTTTTGAATCAGCAAACAGAAACAAAACTGTTCATACAAATCTACATATTGATGATCCACTCTCTTGCCAATTTTCAAGTTTTTTCCTTTATGCTGTTTCTCAGATATATTCCCTTATCTCCAATATGCAACCTAATTTAGTCCTTAAAATTTTGTTCGGTGAACTCTTGGAACAGATGTTATAGTCAGCTCTTTTGTATTATAGTCAGATTTTTCTATTTCCATTCTGGACCTATTAGATAATAAAGTTGACTTTTTAAAAAGTATTTTAGCTGTTAGTATAGTAGTTATAAAAATTGATTTGTCATTTTTTTCTCTTCAGTTGATATGAAAGTTAGTTTTCAAATAAGACTAAAATTTTAGTCTAAATTATGAGATTTAATGGTAGTCATCAATTTTACTGACTACCAATTAAAATTTTAACTGTTGATCCAAAAGACAAATCTATTCTGTGTTATTTAGATTTTGAGCAATGTTTTCCTATTAATATTTCATTTTTTTATATTCATAGGGTTTTTTTGTATTTATTTGTTAATTATCTTTGAATTCTGTATTAGTTTATTGGGGCCTCTGTAACTGAGCACTGGGGACTTAAATAACAGAAATTTATTGTCTCAGAGCTTGGAGGCTAGAAGTCTGACATCAACGTGTCAGTTTGATTGAACCTGTTTCGTGTCTCTCCCCTAGCTTTGATGCTTTGCTGGAATCCTGGTATTCTTGGTTTATAGAAGCATTGCCTCATCTCTGCCTTCATCCTCACATGGCATTCTTCCTGCGTGTGTCTGCCTCCAACTTTTCCCTCTTTTTATAAGGACACTAGTCATATTGGATTAGGATCCCATCATATTCCACTATGACAACATCTTAAAAGTGATTAAATCTGCAACAGCCCTACTTCCATGCAAGGTCACATTCTGAGGTATTGAGGGTTAAGATGTCAACATATGAACTCTGTTGGGACACAAGTTAATTCAAAACAAATCTTTATATACACTCCTATATGCCAGGACATGAACTATTGCTTTATAAATATTTGATCTAGTGAAAGCATCATTTATAATGTCTTGCCTGAAGCCTTTCTTACTTAATTCTAATCCAGTTATTTTCCTGTAGAATATTCCATTAAAATTTCCTTTACACTTACCATCTGCTATGGTAAAATCAGATCTTTACTAATGTCTATAAACACTGATTGTGTTTATGTACTAATTGGGTACCATTTGTCATCAAGTGAAAGGAACCCATTTCATATAATCAGTGTTAGGGCTGAATCGGGGGCCACAAAAGATAGCATGAGGATATTGTCTGGGTTTCTTGCATTTAACTTCCTCCTGCTTTGACTACATTTTCAGACTAAATTTTTCCCCTTGTTAACCATTTTGACATTGCCAGGTCCATACTGATAGCCTATCAACTGAGCAAACCAACTGGAAATAAAATGCATATTCTTTTCCAAAAGATCTCTTGCAGACTACTGATTATGCATCTCATTGACCAAAGCTGGGTCATATATCTGTCCCTGAACTGATAGTTCAGTTCAGTTCAGTTCAGTCGCTCAGTTGTGTCTGACTCTTTGCAAACCCATGAACTGCAGCATGACAGGCTTCCCTGTCCATCACCAACTCCTGGAGCATACTCAAACACATGCCAGCTGAGTTGGTGATGCCATTCAACCATCTCATCCTCTGAGTCCCCTTTTCGTCCTGCCTTCAATCTTTCCCAACATCAGGGTCTTTTCCAATGAGTCATTTCTTCGCATCAGGTGGCCAAAGTATGAGTTTCAGCTGCAACATCAGTCCCTCCAATGAATACTCAGGACTGATTTCCTTTAGGATGGACTGGTCGGATCTCCTTGCAGCCCAAGGGACTCTCAAGAGTCTTCTCCAGCACCACAGTTCAAAAGCATCAATTCTTCAGTGCTCAGCTTTCTTTATAGTCCAATTCCCACAGCCATACATGACTACTGGTAAAACCAAAGCTTTGACTATACAGACCTTTGTTGGCAAGTAATGTCTCTGCTTTTTAATATGCTGTCTAGGTTGGTCACAACTTTTCTTCCAAGGAGCAAATGTCTCTTAATCTTATGGCTACAGTCCCCATCTTCAGTGATTTTGGAGTCCAAAAAAAATAAAGTCTGCCACAATTTCCATTTTCCCCCCATCTATTTGCCATGAAATGATGGGACCAGATGCCATAATCTTAGTTTATTGAATGTTGAGTTTAAGCCAGCTTTTTCACTCTGTTCTTTCACTTTCATCAAGAGGCTCTTTAGTTCCTCTTCACTTTAGTTCCTCCTCACCACTTAGGGTGGTGTCATCTGCATATCTGAGGTTGTTGATATTTCTTCCAGCAATCCTGCATTCCATCTTGTGCTTCTTCCAGCCCAGCGTTTCTCATGATGTACTCTGCATATAAGTTAAATAAGGAGGGTGACAATATACAGCTTTGACATACTCCTTGTCCTATTTGGAACCAGTCTGTTGTTCCATGTCCAGTTCTAACTGTTGCTTCTTGACCTGCATACAGATTTCTCAGGAGGCAGGTCAAGGGATCTGGTATTCCCATCTCTTTCAGAATCTTCCACAGTTTGTTGTGATCCACACAAGTCAAAGGTGTTGCCATAGTCAATAAAGCAGAAGTAGATATTTTTCTGGAACTCTGTTGCTTTTTCGATGATCCCACGGATGTTGGCAATTTAATCTTTGGAATTGATAACTGCAGCAGTATAGTTGGTGATGCTCTGGAGCTGCAGGCAAAGCTTGGATTGAGGAGTGAAGTGAAGTGAAGTAAAAGTTGCTCAGTCCTGTCCAACTCTTTACAATTCAATGGACAATACAGTTCATGGAATTCTCCTTGCCAGATTACTGGAGTGGGTAGCATTTTTCTCCTCCAGGGTATCTTCCCAACCCAGGAATCAAACCCATGTCTCCTGCATTGCAGGAGGATTCTTTACCAGCTCAGTCACAAGGGAAGCCCATCTTATTCAAAGGAAATCCAGGATTTTTTTTTTTTTCACAAGAAATTAATGAATGCTGATGATACAAAACAAACAAAAACCAAGTAACTCACCATATGTTCACTATAGCTCTTATGTTTTTGGTTCTCATATTTTGATTGGCACTTTTAATAAATGAATATGTATGCATTTACACAAATGTATCTGAGTTTCATAATTTCTTCAGTGCTGTGGAAAATCAAGTAGATGCAAATCTCCGTATCTTGATTAAGAGAGTTTTCAAGAACACACCTCTCTGGGGCAAAGTGCAGTATGCTTTTATCTTGTAGGAATAACATATGGATTAACCAATACTTTGAATATAGAAAGTACAATATAAACGTATCCTTTAATTATGCTTTTGAAAATAATGCCTCTGTTCCCTGTCTATTAGGAATAACATCAGGTAGCAGAAGTAAAAGCTAATGAAAGAGAATGAAATTAATCATGCTGAGACCAAATAAAAGACCGAAGCAAAAGAGCTAGGCAGAGACACTTTCTTCTTGGATACAAAACCAAATCCAAACATGAGTTCAACTTGCTAAAAAATAGATCACATCCACTTTCTTCACACGCTTCTTTATGTATTTCAAAAAATGACCTTTAAACTACCTTGAGAGATAGCAGCTGACTAGAAAATTACAGTTATTAGCAGGATAACCAGAGATTAGAGTATTGTAAAAAAAAAAAAAATGCTAAGAGACAGATGTTAACAATTTGCGACCTTAAAAGACAGCTACAATAAAACCCTATATTGTAGTGTTTCTAAAGGATGATTGGGGATTCTTGATGATATACTATACCTAGAAATCTGAATGTGGTTAAGTAACATTATCATTTTTCAGAAATTTATCATAAAATTTTGATTTGGGAAAGTCAGAGAAAATGACAATGTTTATGAAGTAGTCACCTCTATTCCAGAGATTTTTAAGTGCAATGTTTTCCTTTAAAAAAAAAAAAATAACTAAAATGCATGCAATTTTTGAAAGACACTTTAAAAATAAAGACTACCTAGCTATTATAGTCTGTTCAGTGTTAACCCTTCAGTAGAAGGGCAAATGCAAGCGTAAATTAGGTGTTCGCAATCTTGTGTTATACTCATTGTGGTTAATTTCCCTTCAATCCTGGGCCAATCATTTGATAATCATTTTTCTTTACTTCTCAGAGGGAAGCTCCAGTGAAGCAAAAGTGGGCAAAAGTGTGAGGAAAACATGAGCTCTGGCAGCAGGTGGATTTGTGTTTCAACCACACTATGCTCCTAAAGTCTGCAAAGACTACATAAGATCACAGTTAAGCTTGCAGACTCCAGAACCAGCCTGATTGGGTTCAAGTCCCGGTCCTGACTCTTGTTTGCTGTATGACCTTACTCCAATGACTTAACTTTCTATACCAGGGTTTCCTCATTCCTCAAATGAAGATGATAATAATACCTGCCACTGCAGCTATGAGAAGTAAAAGGTTTAATATTTGTAAAGAGCTTGAAACATTACCCAGGGCGGGATTTGCTGTTACCTGCTATTTGAAAGCTCTTAGATAACCAAACCCATTACCTCTTCAGTGAAACAGAATTGAAATGATGTTATGAGATGTGGTTTATAAAATGCCTAAATGTTTTACTCGGAGTAGTCATCCAGAGAATAATAGTTGATTTCCAACTGATGAGAATTTTTTGTGATGATAGCTGAACTTGACTCCAGGAGATAGTCTATAAAATGACACAGTTGTCTTCACTGAAAGCAACTTCAGATTTTAGTGTTGGCTCTGGGACATTCTCTTTCCACCACTGTTACCATATACTTTTAATGTTTGGTATAGATTCATATCAATGTAATAAACCTTTATTAACTTATTTTGTGTATTACTCTCTCAGGTACTGAATTAGGAGGCAGATAAAAGGAAGAAAACATTTATTTGACATCCCTACTGGGATTCATATTTTGCTCCTATCCAATGTTTAACACTTATATGTTCCTTACTTTAGTTAATGTATCACCATGTCCCTGGTTCTTCAAATCCTCGACCTTCTTCTTTTCTGCACTCTGCATGCAGCCAACAGCTAAGCCTTGTCAAGTGTGCATAGTGCCTCTGCCCACTTCCACTGTCTCAGTCTTGGTCCTCATTTTCCTTTGCTTACACTCTTGATGTAGCCTGATGAACACCCCAACACACATGAGCCCCACCTGTTCTGTCTACCTCGGCTTTGGGTGCAGATTAACAATAAGATACTGTTCAAATTCCTCAGAATAGCATAGGTTTCCAAGCTACCAACGGGCTTTTACGTTTTCTCTTTATGCATTACATGATTCCCTTGTACCTACCTTTCTGCTCTTCCTGTAACGCCCTTACTTGGACTGTTTTCTTTACTTGGGGGAACGTACCTATCCATTCTACAACCAAATCCTACCTATCTTCAGTGGGTGATTTCAAAACCTGTCTTTTTCCATGAAGTCTTCTCTGGTTTTCTCTTCTTCCTCTCTGCCTACTCCCTCTCTCACTACTGAAGGGATCTCCATTTTTACCTCTCTTACATCATTTATGTTAATCTTGTATCGTATTTATTTTCTGCTGCTCTTTTATTTCCTACACTGTAAATTCTTAGAAAATAAAATATAGTCTGATTTATCACAGTATCTCCATAATGCTTAACATAGTGAATATAAACACTCAAAACTACTTATTTAATCATTGAATAAATAAATGGGAAAAAATGGGAGTTCATAACTACTGAAGATTAGCTATCTGCCTATTTAACTACACACATACACACAACCTAATACACAAAGATAACTAAAAAAGGTAAAAAACAAACAAACAAACAACTTGTGAGAACAGGATGGCAGAGGAGTAGGTGGACGTGGAGTACATCTCTCTCCATGGATACATCAGGAATACACCTTCAGACACAGAAGTGTGTGCAGAACACCAGCTGAGAGTGGATGGGAGTACCTGACTGGTGGAAAAGAATATATAGAACCATGCAAAACTTGGTAGGATGAAGGAACTAGGGGGAAAAAAAAGGAGTGTTAGTAGGACTGGACCTGCCCTTGGCCTGTGGGGGAATTGAAGCAGGGGTCTGACCCCCACATCAGGGCAATTGTCTGAATCAGAGGAGAAACATTGAAGGCTGAGAGTGAAACAGCTAATCTGTGGCAGCCTAAATGGAATGAGAATCAGAAGGTCCTTGCTGCAGCCGTACTTACCCTGGACAGGGACGCATGTCCCCTAGAAGGTACAAGCAGCTGGGAGCTGGAGTTTATGGACTGTGGAACGATTCCAGTGCGAAGGCTGCTGTTGACTGTGGAGAGAGGAATCAAGGGGATATGAGGGAGGAGACTGTGGTGGGAAATGCCTGTGGAGGAAAGCTGGGCAGCCTTATAAGCAAGGTGAAACTGCTGAGTTATGCATAGGGGGTGGGGCCATCACCATAGCCTCTCTCTCCCCACATGCCAGCACCAGCAGCTGGACAATAGAGAGGCTGGGCCATCAAATGCCTGACACACTGCACTACAAAGTAGGACCCCACCCAGGGTGCTCCTTTAAGTGACTGATGTGCTGAACTACAGAGCAGGACCCCACCCAGGGTGCCCCTTTAAGTGGCTGATGTACCAATCTACAGAGTAGGACCCCAGCCAGGGGGAGCCCCTCTAAGTGCCTGCTGTGTGACACAACAGAGAAAGACCCCAAGCAAGGGAGCCCTCTAAGTGCCAGAACAGGTGGAGCTATGAAGAAAGACTGGTCAAAGAGGTTTCCTGATTGCCACCTACAAGAGGCTTGAGAAAAGACTCTGAGAGGGCCAGAACTCCTGCAGTGGAGGCGGTCGGTGTCCCTGCACACCTGGTGCTGCCAGGGTCCCTGCAAGCCAAGCAGCTGCACCACTTCATGCTCAACTCTCACTGGGGCAGAGCTGCCACAGGCAAAAGAAGTCTTGCCTCTGTGCATGCAGGGTCACTTCGGTAGTGTCCGACTCTTTGTGACCCTGTGGACTATAGCCTGCCAGGCTTCTCTGTCAGGAAGGGGAGTTCTCCAGGCAAGAAGACTGGACCACATCGGCCAGTATTGGTTGCCATACCCTTCTAGAGCACTGTATTTCCTGCTGCCCTAGCTGTCAACTCCCCTGAGTACCTGGTGCTGCCACAACCCCTGAGACTCAAGCAGCTGCACCACCTCCACACCTGGCCCTCACAGGAGCAAACCCAAATCCTCCAGGGCAGCCCCAGGAGCAAATCCCTGTGGATGACCCACATGGAGAGGTGGAAATAAAACCACAGTTGAATCCAGGGGCAGTGTGGCTAAGGAAGAATACCCAAAACCTTCCCACCAGCTGTACAAGCTGCAGATTAAATCCTTATGATCACCTAGGAAGACTCTCTGTCTATGGAATATATAAAAGGTCACTGAGAGCTCACACACACACACACACACACATGCTCTAGTTCTGATAGCTGTGGACGTTGGAGGCAAGAATACACAGGAGTAGGACCAGATTAGAATCTGAGCTGCCCCAACAGCAGACCCAGAAATCAGCACAGTGTTGGAGGGCATCCTGGGGAGGTGAGGTGAACTGTCACTCCCAACACAGGAAAGGATTCCGACAGCAGAGACTCAAAAAAAAAATCATTATTCTTATGTTTTGACTTGTTCTGTAGATTCTTTTGGATATTTTTTTCTTTCTTTTTTTTTCTTTTATTTCCACTCTGTTGTAGTTGTTGATTTTATTGGCACTATGAAATCTAATTAAGCTTTTGAACTTTTTTTCCCCTCAGTCACGTTTTTTATTGTTGTTATAAACCTCTGCCTCTACATTGGGCTTTTGCAGTTCTATGGAGTTTTCTTTTCTTTTTTTTCTCTCTCTCCCTTTTTTTTTAATTTTAATTTTTTAAACGTATTTTTTTTACATTTATTCTTTTGTTTGCCTTTCCTACTGTTTTTTTTCCCCTTGCAGTTAATTTTTAATGTATATAAATCTTTTTTTATCTACCTCTATTTAGCTTTGCATATTTATTTTTTCTTTTCTTTCCTCTTAACATATATATTGGTTTTATTTTCATTGCTTTATTCCCCAGTTGGCACCTTGCTTTAGTTTTGTTTTCCAGTTTGTGCTTCAGTTAGTTTTGTTCTTAAATGGTATACGTTTTGATTTCCTTTGTTTGATGGATCAATCTACTGTACTCTATTGCTTTTGGACTGTTTTTACTTTGCTCATGGGTATATATATATATATGTGTGTGTGTGTGTGTGTGTGTGTGTATCTTCCATTATTTTAATTATTATTTTCCCGATTTTATAACTGCCATTTGTCTGGGGTTCATCTTTGATTTCTCATTTTTTGATATTTATTTTAATCTCGTTTACTTCCATAACAAACCACTTGTGGAATCTTCATTCCTAACCAGAGATCAAGCCCTGAGCCTTTGGAGTGGGAGCACTGATTCCAGGACCCTAGACTCCTGGAGAACTAACCTTAGGGAATATCAAATAATGAGAACTCACACAAAGGAAACCACTTGAATACAAGACCCAGCATCACCCAACCACCAGTAGCACCCTGTGCAGGATGCCTCATCTAAACAACAAACAAAACAAAAATGCAAACCCAGTCATCAGCAGACAGGATTACCACTTCACTCAGCCTTGCCCATCAGAGAAAAAACAAACAAACAAACAAACAAACAAAAACTCAGCACAAATCTCACCATCTACCAAGCTTACGCAAGCCACTGGACCAAACTTAGGAAGGGAGAAACCAAAAGGAAGAAAGATTTCAACCTTGAAACCTTGGAAAAGGAGACCTCAAACACAATAAGTTAAATAAAAAATAATGAAAAGGCAGAGAAATACTACACAAATGAAGGCAAAAACTAGAAACACAAAAGTCCAAATAAATGAGAGGAAATAGATGAACTACCTGAAAAACAATTCATAATAATGATAGTAAAGATGATCAAAAACCTTGAAAGCAAAATGGAAAAAATGCAAGAATCAACAACAACAACCTAGAAGAATTAAACATACAGAGGCAAAGAACACAATTACTGAAATAAAAAATACTGTAGGAGGAATCAATAGTAGCATATCTGAAGCAGAAGAACAAATCAGTGAGTTGGAACTTAAAATGGTGGAAATAACTTCTAAAGAGCAGAATAAAGTAAAAAGAATGAAAAGAATTGAGGATAGTCTCAGAGACCTCTGAAAGTGAAAGTGAAGTCACTCAGTCATGTCTGACTCTTTGCGACCCCATGGACTGTAGCCTACCAGGATCCTCAGTCTATGGGATTTTCCAGGCAAGAATACTGGAGTGGGTTGCCATTTCCTTCTCCAGGGGATCTNGTCACTCAGTCATGTCTGACTCTTTGCGACCCCATGGACTGTAGCCTACCAGGATCCTCAGTCTATGGGATTTTCCAGGCAAGAATACTGGAGTGGGTTGCCATTTCCTTCTCCAGGGGATCTTCCCGACCCAGGGATCAAACCCATGTCTCCCGCATTGCAGGCAGACGCTTTACCATCTGAGCCACCAGGGACAATATCAAACGCAACAATGTTCAATTTATAAGGGTCCCAGAAGAAGAAGAGAAAAAGAAAGGGTATGAGAAAAAATTTGAAGAGATTATAGTTGAAAATTTCCTCAACATGGAAAAGGAAACAGTCAATCAAGTCCAAGAGGCACAAGAATCCCATACAGGATAAATCCAAAGAGAAATATGCAAAGACACATACTAATCAAACTTACAGACTAAACATGAAGAGAATATTAAAAGTAGCAAGGGAGAAGCAACAAGTAACATACAAGGGAAACTCCATACTCTTTACCAGTTGATCTTTCAGCAGAAACTCTGTAAGCCAGAAATGAATGGCAGGATATATTTAAAGTACTGAAAGGGAAAAAACAACAACCAAGATTACTGTACCAGCAAGGATCTCATTCAAAATTGATGGAAAAGTAAAAAGCTTTTCAGACAAGCAAAAGTTAAGAGAACTCAGTACCACCAAACCAGCTTTGCAACAAATGTTAAAGGGGCTTTTATACTCAAGAAATACAAGAGAAGAAAAAGATCTACAAAATCAACCCCCAAACAATTAAGAAAATGGCAATAGTAACATATATGTCAATATTACTTTAAATGTAAATGAATTCAATGCTCCAACCAAAAGACATAGACTGGATGAATGGATAAAAAGACCTATATATATGCTGTCTACAAGAAACCCACTTCAGACCTAAAGACACAGATAGACTGAAAGTAAGAGGATGAAAATATATATTCCATGAAAATGGAAGGAAAAGAAAGCTGGAGTGGTAATCCTCATATTAGACAAAATAGACCTTAAAATAAAGAAGATTACAAGTGATAAGGAAGGACACTACACAATGATCAAGGGATCAATCCAAGAGAAAGACATGACAATTGTAAATATCTATGCACCCAACATAGGAGCACCTCAATACATAAAACAAACACTAACACACACAAAAGGAGAGACTGATAGTAACACAATAACAATAGGAGACTTTAACACTCCACTCTACCAATGGACAGATCATCAAAACAGGAAATTAAAAAGGAAACACAAGTCTTAAATGATACATTAGAGGAGTTGGAGCTCATTGATATCTTCAGGATATTGCACCTAAATGCAGAAGAATACACCTTCTTCTCAAGTGTGCATGGAACATTCTCCAGGATAGACCACATTTTAGGTCATAAATCAAACCTCAGTAAATTTAAGAAAATTGAAATCATATCAAGCATCTTCTCCAACCACAATGCTATGNTCTTCAGGATATTGCACCTAAATGCAGAAGAATACACCTTCTTCTCAAGTGTGCATGGAACATTCTCCAGGATAGACCACATTTTAGGTCATAAATCAAACCTCAGTAAATTTAAGAAAATTGAAATCATATCAAGCATCTTCTCCAACCACAATGCTATGAGACTAGATATCCATTAAAAGGAAAAAAAAAAACAAACTGTAAGAAACAAAAATGCATGGAGATTAAACAACATGTTTCTAAATAACAAACAGGTTACTGAAGAAATCAAAAGGGAAATAAAAATGTATTCTAGAAACAAATAACAGTGAAAACACAACTCAAAACCTATGGGATGTAGCAAAACCAGTTCTAAGAGGGAAGCTTATAGCAATACAATCCTACCTCAAGAAACAAGAAACACTTCAAATAGACAACCTAATTGACATCTAAAACAACTGGAAAAAGAACAAAAACCCCACAAATTAGTAGAAGGAAAGCATCATAAAAATCTGAGCCGAAATAAATGAAAAAGAAATGACAGAAACAAAAATAAAGATTAATAAAAATTAAAAGCTGGTTCTTTGAGAAGAGAAACAAAATTGACAATCTTTAGCCAGACTCATCAAGGAAAAAAAAAAGAGAGAAGACTCAAATTAACAAAATTAGAAATGAAAAAGGAGAGTTTACAACAGACAATGCAGAAATACAAAGGATTATAAGAGACTATTATGAACAATTATATGGCAATAAAATGGATAACCTGGAAGAAATGGACAGATTCTCAGAAAAGTTCAATCTTCCAAGACTGAACCAGGAATAAATAGAAATTATGAATAACCCAATTACGAACACTGAAACTAAATCTGTGATAAAAGAATTTCCCAAAAAACAAAAGCCCAGGACCAGATGGCTTCACAGGAGAATTCTGTTAAACATTTAGAGAAGAGCAAATGCCTATCCTTCTAAAACTCTTTCAAAAAATTGCAGAGGAAGGAACACTTCTAAACTCATTCTATGAGGCCGCCATCAATCACCCTAATGTCAAAACCAGATAAAGACAACACACAAAAAGAAAACTACAGGCCAATATCACTGATGAACATAGTTGCAAAAGTCCTCAACAAAATTTTAGTAAGCAATTCAGCAACACATCAAAAAGCTCACACACCATGATCAAGTTGGGTTTATTCCAGGAATGCAAGGATTCTTCAATATGTGCAAATCAATCAATGTGATATACCATATTAACACATTAAAAGATAAAAATCATATGATAGTCTCAATAGATGCAGAAAAGGCCTTTGACAAAATTCAGCACCCATTTATGATTAAAACTATTCAAAAAACAGACATAGAAGGAACCTACCTCAACATAGTAAAGGCCGTATATGATAAGCCTACAGCAAACAGTATTCTCAATGGTGAAAACCAGAAAACATTCCCCCTAAGATCAGGAATAAGACAAGGGTGTTCACTTTCACCACTGTTATTCAACATAGTTTTGGAAGTCCTAGCTACAACAATAAGAGAAGAGGAAGAAATAAAAAGAATCCAGATAGGAAAAGAAGTAAAGCTCTCATTGTTTGCAGATGACAAAATACCGTACATAGAAAACCCTAAAGATAGTATCAGAAAATTACTAGAGCTAATCAGGGAATTTAGCAAAATTGCAGGATACAAAATTGATACACAGAAATCACTCGCATTTCTATATACTAACAATGAAAAGTCAGAAAGAAAAATTAAGGAATCAATCCCATTTACCATTACAACAAAGTATTAAATATCTAGGAATAAACTTACTTAAGGAGACACTAATGAAAGAAATCAAAGATGACATAAACAGAAGGAGAGATATTCCATATTCCTGGGTAGGAAAAATCAATATTGTGAAAATGACTATACTACCAAACACAATCTACAGATTCAGTGTGATTGCTATTAAATTACCAATGACATTTTTCACAGAACTAGAACAAAAAATTTCACAATTCATACAGAAATACAAAAGACCTCGAATAGCCAAAGCAGTCTTGAGAAAGAAGAATGGAGCTGGAGGAATCAACCTTCCTGACTTCAGATGATACTACAAAGCTACAGTCATCAAGACTGTATGGTACTGGCACAAAAACAGAAATGTAGACCAATGGAACAAGATAGATAGCCCAGAAATAAACTCATGCACTTTTAGATACCTTATTTTTGACAAAAGAAACAAGAATATGCAATGGGACAAAGACAGTCTCTTCAATAAATGGGGCTGGGAAACTGGACAGCTACATGTAAAAGAATGAAATTAGAACGCTTCCTAACACCATACACAAAGATAGACTCAAAATGGATTAAAGACCTAAATGAAAGACCAGAAACTATAAAACTCTTAGAGGAAAACACAAGCAAAAACACTTGATGACATAAATCAAAGCAAGATCCTCTATGACTCACCTCCTAGTGTAATGGAAATAAAAGCAAAAGTAAATCAAGTGGGACCTGATTAAACTTAAAATCCTTTGTATAGCAAAGGAAACTATAAGCAAAGTGAAAAGACAACCCTCAGAACTGGAGAAAATAATAGCAAATGAAACAACTGACAAACGTTTAATTTCCAAAATATACAAGGAGCTCATACAACTCAGTACCAGAAAAACAAACTACTCAATCAAAAAGTGGGAAAAGACCTAAACAGACATTTCTCCAAAGAAGACATATAGATGGCTAAAAAACACATGAAAAGATGCTCAACATTGCTCATTATTAGAGAAATGCAAATCAAAACTACAATGAGATATCACCTCACACCAGTCAGAATGGCCATCATCAAAAAATCTACAAACAATAAATTCTNCAAATTAACAAAATTAGAAATGAAAAAGGAGAGTTTACAACAGACAATGCAGAAATACAAAGGATTATAAGAGACTATTATGAACAATTATATGGCAATAAAATGGATAACCTGGAAGAAATGGACAGATTCTCAGAAAAGTTCAATCTTCCAAGACTGAACCAGGAATAAATAGAAATTATGAATAACCCAATTACGAACACTGAAACTAAATCTGTGATAAAAGAATTTCCCAAAAAACAAAAGCCCAGGACCAGATGGCTTCACAGGAGAATTCTGTTAAACATTTAGAGAAGAGCAAATGCCTATCCTTCTAAAACTCTTTCAAAAAATTGCAGAGGAAGGAACACTTCTAAACTCATTCTATGAGGCCGCCATCAATCACCCTAATGTCAAAACCAGATAAAGACAACACACAAAAAGAAAACTACAGGCCAATATCACTGATGAACATAGTTGCAAAAGTCCTCAACAAAATTTTAGTAAGCAATTCAGCAACACATCAAAAAGCTCACACACCATGATCAAGTTGGGTTTATTCCAGGAATGCAAGGATTCTTCAATATGTGCAAATCAATCAATGTGATATACCATATTAACACATTAAAAGATAAAAATCATATGATAGTCTCAATAGATGCAGAAAAGGCCTTTGACAAAATTCAGCACCCATTTATGATTAAAACTATTCAAAAAACAGACATAGAAGGAACCTACCTCAACATAGTAAAGGCCGTATATGATAAGCCTACAGCAAACAGTATTCTCAATGGTGAAAACCAGAAAACATTCCCCCTAAGATCAGGAATAAGACAAGGGTGTTCACTTTCACCACTGTTATTCAACATAGTTTTGGAAGTCCTAGCTACAACAATAAGAGAAGAGGAAGAAATAAAAAGAATCCAGATAGGAAAAGAAGTAAAGCTCTCATTGTTTGCAGATGACAAAATACCGTACATAGAAAACCCTAAAGATAGTATCAGAAAATTACTAGAGCTAATCAGGGAATTTAGCAAAATTGCAGGATACAAAATTGATACACAGAAATCACTCGCATTTCTATATACTAACAATGAAAAGTCAGAAAGAAAAATTAAGGAATCAATCCCATTTACCATTACAACAAAGTATTAAATATCTAGGAATAAACTTACTTAAGGAGACACTAATGAAAGAAATCAAAGATGACATAAACAGAAGGAGAGATATTCCATATTCCTGGGTAGGAAAAATCAATATTGTGAAAATGACTATACTACCAAACACAATCTACAGATTCAGTGTGATTGCTATTAAATTACCAATGACATTTTTCACAGAACTAGAACAAAAAATTTCACAATTCATACAGAAATACAAAAGACCTCGAATAGCCAAAGCAGTCTTGAGAAAGAAGAATGGAGCTGGAGGAATCAACCTTCCTGACTTCAGATGATACTACAAAGCTACAGTCATCAAGACTGTATGGTACTGGCACAAAAACAGAAATGTAGACCAATGGAACAAGATAGATAGCCCAGAAATAAACTCATGCACTTTTAGATACCTTATTTTTGACAAAAGAAACAAGAATATGCAATGGGACAAAGACAGTCTCTTCAATAAATGGGGCTGGGAAACTGGACAGCTACATGTAAAAGAATGAAATTAGAACGCTTCCTAACACCATACACAAAGATAGACTCAAAATGGATTAAAGACCTAAATGAAAGACCAGAAACTATAAAACTCTTAGAGGAAAACACAAGCAAAAACACTTGATGACATAAATCAAAGCAAGATCCTCTATGACTCACCTCCTAGTGTAATGGAAATAAAAGCAAAAGTAAATCAAGTGGGACCTGATTAAACTTAAAATCCTTTGTATAGCAAAGGAAACTATAAGCAAAGTGAAAAGACAACCCTCAGAACTGGAGAAAATAATAGCAAATGAAACAACTGACAAACGTTTAATTTCCAAAATATACAAGGAGCTCATACAACTCAGTACCAGAAAAACAAACTACTCAATCAAAAAGTGGGAAAAGACCTAAACAGACATTTCTCCAAAGAAGACATATAGATGGCTAAAAAACACATGAAAAGATGCTCAACATTGCTCATTATTAGAGAAATGCAAATCAAAACTACAATGAGATATCACCTCACACCAGTCAGAATGGCCATCATCAAAAAATCTACAAACAATAAATTCTGGAGATGGTGTGGAGAAAAGGGAATGCTCTTACACTGTTGGTGGGAATGTAAATTGATACAGCTACTATGGAAGATGATATGGAGATTCCTTTAAAAACTAGGAATAAAACCACTATATGACCCAGCAATCCTACTCCTAGGTATATACCCTGAGGAAACCAAAATTGAAAGAGACACACGTATCCCATTGTTTATTGAAGTACTATTTACAATAGCTAGAACATGGAAGCAACCTAGATGTCCATCGACAGATGAATGGATAAAGAAATTGTGGTACATATGCACAATGGAATATTACTCAGCCATAAAAAGGAGCATATTTGAGTCAGTTCTGATGAGGTGGATGAACCTAAAACCTATTATACAGAGTGAAATGAGTCAGAAAGAGAAAAAAAATCATATCCTAACACATATATACAGAATCTAGAATGGTACTGAAGAACTTATTCACGGGACAGAAATGGAGAAACAGAACAGAGAATAGACTTATGGACATGGGGAGAGGGAAGGAGAGGGTGAGATGTATGGAGAGAGTAACATGGAAACATATATTACCATGTGTGAAATAGATAGCCAATGGGAATTTGCTGTGTGGCTTGGGAAACTCAAACAGAGGCTTTGTATCAACCTAGATGGGTGGGATAGGGAAGGCGATGGGAGGGAGGTTCAAAAGGGAGAGGATATATGTATACCTCTGACTGATTCATGCTGAGGTTTGACAGAAAACAAAATTCTATAAAGCAACTACGATTCAGTAAGAAAAAGAAAAAAAGGAAAACAAACAAACAAAAACTCTTGTAAAAAGATCTTTTAAGCAAGTGTAAGCTGAGGAATGCTTCATTCTGACTGGGAACTTTGAAGGCAGTAGGACTTCTTAGGGGAGGTTAAATTTTAGTTGAACTTGGAAGGCAAGGTAGAAGAAACAGTAGCTTGGAATCAAAGATACTTAATTCTGGGAAGTATTGTCTCCTTTAGGAGGGATGCACTGTCAGCATTGTGGACCTAAGTTGACTACTGCTTCTCCAGGGTCAAGAAGACCTGCCTCCCTCCTAAGGCAATAAAGTAATTGACAAGATGAAATAAAGTTTTAATTTTTCCAATCTTAATTGTGGTGCTGAGAGTTGGGCTTTCTCTTCTAATGGATAATAGCACAAAATCACAAGCATGCATCATTTATCTCATAACATAGAGCAAGATTTAAAGGGTTTGAAGACCACTTCATGCATTTGTCCATTCTTATGCCTTTTATTAATTATCTTCTGGGACTGAAATTGCACAGGACTTGCTGTAGCAAATTTAAAGAATAGCAGTGACATTTTGTCAGCCTATATTTTCCTAGAAGAATTTCCATAGTCAAATAACCAAGAAGGCCACTGTACAGAGAGGAAAAACTAGAGTCTCTTCCATTATTCAGAATGTTGAAAACTAATATTTAAATCAAGACTGTATTTAATATTTAAATCAAGACTGTATTTAATATTTAAATCAGTGCTGTCTTCAGGAAGCAGTGCCCAGACTGGGTTCATTGGACTTGTTATCCATGAACTTATCTAAATGTTATGATGGTGACCCTCATAAGTACATTCCCCCGGGATGAGCTTTTCTTCTCAATATGATTTAAGCTGAATTAATGTGATAGAATTGCTTTCTTAATATTATGTGGGGACAACTGCATTATTGAATGCTACATATTTTTGTAAACTATAGACCTCTCCCTTTACTCAGTGTAATTGACAGTTACTAAAAATTTAAGGAAGAGATGTGCTCATTCAACATTTTTCTTACTCACCATTTTGTTTGATGATGGCAGAGTGAGCTGCGAATCAAACTTAATATGTATCAGTATGATTTTTTAGTGCTATGTCAAATCTAATTTTGAAAGAGTTAATTCGTTTAAGGGTGACCATAGGACATGTAGGTTGACAAGCAGGAAAAGTTGAGTGATGAAATGCTACACACGTAAAAATGGTGCTAAATAAATGAAGGCTAACTTGAACTGGTAGAGAGGGGACCCATGAGACCGTCTGTGCAAAGTTTCCCATCTTGCTCATCCACCTACCACAGTGGGAGCCACCACGTTCCAAGGGGATACAAACAGACGGTTTTGGTTTCAAGTTGTATAATAAGCTCTATTATTTAAATATAAGGAAATTCCTTCTTTTTTAAAACTTAGTTTTTCAGTTGTGTTTTGCTCCTTTTCTACCTAAAGAGTTGAAGCAAATTTAATTTACCACAGCTTTCTTACTTATATATGATTATCCTGAGCTAAAAAAAAAAAAAATTCGATATGCCATTTAAAAAAAACCCTCAAGTTAATATTTTACATATAATAATGATTTACAACTTGTAGTAGACTTCTAAGCATCCTAGCTATAGGTTGATGATTATTTTTTAAAGTATTTTTTAAATTAAAAATATATATATTGGTTCCTGCAATCCAGGAAACCTAGGTTTGATCCCTGGGTCAGGAAGATTTCCTGGAGAAGGGAATGACAACCACTCTAGTATTCTTGCCAAAAGAATCCCATGAACAGAGGAACCTGGTGGGCTACAGTTCATAGAATTGCAAACAGTCAAATACAACTGAGTGACTAACATAGCTGATTTGCAATGTGGTGGTTAGTTTCAGGTGTACAGAAAAGTGGTTAAGTTTACATAAACAAATGTCTATTATTTTTTAGATTCTTTCCCCATTTAGTTTATTACAGAGTATTGAGTAGAATTCCCTGTGCCATACTGTAGGTCCTTGCTGACTATCTTTCTTACACATAGTAGTGCGTATATGCTAACCCCAATCTCTTAATTTCTCCCTCCCCTTAACTTTCTCTTTTGATAAGCATAACATTGTTTTCTAAGTATGTAAATCTATTTCTACTTTGTAAATAAGTTCATTTGTATCATTTTTAGACTTCACATGTAAGTGATATCATATGATGTTTGTCTTTGTCTGACTTACTTCACTTAGTATGCTAATCGCTAGATACATCTAGAGAATCTAGAGATTCTCTAGAATTATCTAGAGAATCTCTAGATAATTTCTAGATACATCTCTGGATACATGTGTTATTGCAAATGGCATTATTTCATTCTTTTTTATGACTGAATAATATTCCATTGTATATGGGACATTTAGATTGTTTCCATGTCTTTGCTATTATAAATAGTGCTGCAATGGACATTGAGGCACTCCATGCAGGCTTCCCTGGTAGTTCAGCTAGTAAAGAATCCCCCTGCAATGCAGGCGATCTTGGTTCAATCCCCGGGTAAGGAAGGGATAGAGAGGAGATCTCCGTTAGAGAAGGGATAGACTACCTACTGCAGTATTCCCAGGCTTCCTGGTGGCTCAGCTGGTAAAGAATCCACCTGCAATGCGGGAGACCTGGGTTTGATTGCTGAGTTGGGAAGATTCCCTGTAGAAGGGAACAGCTATCTATTCCAGTATTCTGGTCTGGAGAATTCCATGGACTGTATACTCCATGGGATTGCAAAGAGCTGTACACGACTGAGAGACTTTCACTGACTGAGTGACTTTCTCTTTCTTTTAATGATACATGCATCCTAATAATTATTGTTTTTTTTTTTGTATAAAACAAGTGTTAGAAAGTGAAGACTTTTTCTCCAAATAATAGAAACATTCCTCAAATGCTATGTAAGCTTGGCTGGTTGCAGCAGAGTCTCCATTTTTTTTTTTCTAGGAATAAAACACTAGTCTTTAATATCTAAGCTTCATTGTAGGGGGAAAAGACATTTATGATATGTCTTACAACATTTGCCTTTTATTCTGGGTACTCTTCTGTAAAACCAAACCTCATTTCTATTGTGGAATCTGGCTATATCAAAGAATCATTTCACAAGAATTTCTAAATCTGGAGTCTATGGAGTTGAAACAAAAATCCCATTTGATGGCAGAGGCTGTAAGATATAAAACTCATGTACTGTGGACTTCTACATTCTTATGAAATGGAGAAATGTGAGATAGCATGATCTTGACATCCAGAACAATCAGAAAGAAGAGATGGAAAAGAGGTGGCCTTAACATACCAGGTCACCACTGAAGTTGGGTGCAGCGACATCTTTGTCTTTCCATCTGCTTGGGGTGCTAACTTTGGATTTTGCAAATCATTATCATTCCTTTCTACTGGAACACGTTGGAGAGTGTTCTTGTAAGTTGTGGCCAATCCTCTATAAGCTCTCTGACTTATTCTGAGAGTCAGGAAGCTGAAGGTAGACATATGAATGGGGAAAGACTGGATGAGAGCCTTGGGATATGGAGGAAATGAAAATTGGTGGCCCTGCTTAAGCTTGAAAGAGGGAGATCAGGTAAAAGAAAAATACCTGACCTGAAGCAAAGGATCTCAAGTATTCCAATAGCCATCAGATAATCTCCAAAATATACAAAGAGCTGGTATATAGCTCAATATAAAAAAAAAAAAATCTGATTTAAAAAATAAGATTAAAAACCTAAATAAGCATTTTTTCAAAGAAGGCATACAGATGGCCAACAAACACAAGAAAACAGGGTCAACATCACTAATTACAAGAGAAATGCAAATCAAAACTCAATGAAGTATCACTTCACACTGATCAGAATAGTGATCATGGAAAAAAAAACATCTACAAATAATAAATGCTGTAGAGGGTGTGGAGAAAGGGGAAACCTCTTACTCTGTTGGTGGGAATATAAATTGATACAACCATTAACTGGAAAATGTCAGTTTTCATTCCAATCCCAAAGAAGTGAAGTGAAGTCGCTCAATTGTGTCCGACTCATTGCAACCCGTGGACTGTAGCCCACCAAGATCCTCCATCCATGGGATTCTCCAGGCAAGAATACTGGAGTGGGTTGCCATTTCCTTCTCCAGGGCATCTTCCCGACCCAGGGATCGAACCCTGGTCTCCCACATTGCAGGGAGACGCTTTAACCTCTGCACCACCAGGGAAGCCCTTAAATACAAGAATACAGTCTCTCAGAAAACCTCCTATAGAGACACAGAGCTTCAGATCCAAGTACTAACATCAAAGATTTCAAGGGAGGAAAGGGGGAGGAAGGGGGAGGAGATGGAAGGCAGGGGGCGAAAGGGATGGCCTTACAGACGTCTCCTGCCACCTACAGATACCCAGGCATTATGGGACTTTTCCCTGGGCCTCCAGAGAAGGGAGGACTGGAACTCGGCCCTACCAGAAATCAGACCAGACCAGAACCAGAATCCGAGTTCTCTGCCAAGAGGAGGTGATCAGTCTCCAATCCTCAGCTCAGGCTGGAGGGCCCTTCAACCAGATTCCTGCATCCAGGACTGGGGCACTAGAAAAACAGGGAAGGATAGGAAGGGCTAAGGAGACAAAAGAGAGAGGAAAGGGGAGAGAGGTAAGAAAGGCAATGCCAAAGAATGTTCAAACTACCTCACAATTGCACTCACCTCACATGCTAGTAAAGCAATGCTCAAAATTCTCCAAGCCAGGCTTCAGCAATATGTGAACTGTGAACTCCCTGATGTTCAAGCTGGTTTTAGAAAAGGCAGAGGAACCAGAGATCAAATAGCCAACATCTGCTGGATCATCAAAAAAGAATGAGAGTTCCAGAAAAACATCTACTTCTGCTTTATTGACTATGCCAAAGCCTTTGACTGTGGGAATCACAATACATTCTGGAAAATTCTGAAAGAGATGAGAATACCAGACCACCTGATCTGCCTCATGAGAAACCTATATGCTGGTCAGGAAGCAACAGTTAGAACTGTACATGGAACAACAGACAGGTTCCAAATAGGAAAAGGAGTCCGTCAAGGCTATATATTGTCACCCTGCTTATTTAACTTCTATGCAGAGTACATCATGAGAAATGCTAGGCTGGAAGAAGCACAAGATGGATTCAAGATTGCTGGGAGAAATCTCAATAACTTCAGATATGTGGATGACACCACCCTTATGGCAGAAAGTGAAGAGGAACTAGAAAGCCTCTTGATGAAAGTGAAAGAGGAGAGTGAAAAAGTTGTCTTAAAGCTCAACATTCAGAAAACTAAGATCATGGCATCTGATCCCATCACTTCATGGGAAATAGATGGGGAAACAGTGGAAACAGTGTCAGACTTTATGTTTTGGGGCTCCAAAATCACTGCAGATGGTAATTGCAGCCATGAAATTAGAAGACGCTTACTCCTTGGAAGAAAAGTTATGACAACCTACATAGCATATTAAAAAGCAGAGACATTACTTTGCCAACAAAGGTCCATCTAGTCAAGGCTATCATTTTTCCAGTAGTCATGTATGGATGTGAGAGTTGGACTATGAAGGAAGCTGAGTGCGGAAAAATTGATGATTTTGAATTGTGGTGTTGGAGAAGACTCTTGAGAGTCCCTTGGACTGCAAGGATTTCCAACAAGTCCATTTTAAAAGAGATCAGTCCTGGGTGTTCATTGGAAGGAATTACGCTAAAGCTGAAAGTCCAGTACTTTGACAACCTCATGTGAAGAGTTGACTCACTGGAAAAGACCCTGATGCTAGGAGATTGAGGTTGACATATATACCCTAATATGATATATACACGACTGAAGTGACTTAGCAGCAGCAGCAGCATGATGTATAAAGTAGATAAGTAATGAGAATCAACTGTATAGCACAGGGAACTCTACTAAGGTTCTGTGGTGACATGAATGGGAAAGAAATTCAAAGAAGAGGGAATGTATGTATAAGTATAGCTGATATATTTTGCTGTACAATAAGAAACTAATGCAAGATTGTAAAGCAACTATATCCCACCAAAAAAAAAAAAAAACCAATTAAAAGATAGCCACTATGAAAGAGTCTTCTGGTTAGGAATAAGGGGTCTATTCTCAAGTGCCTAGGGCTTTGTCCAAGGGTGGGAAGGGAATGTGAAGATCCTAAGGGTTCTGATGCTTAAGGACTGACTCGAGTGCAGGGCCATCTTCACAGCAATGCACAAAAGAGGAGGACTAAATAAATATTGGTTAGGGTTTGGGAAATAATAGAAAAAAACAATAGTCCTTCCTCCTCTCAAACCTGGAAAATGAATCAGCCTCACCCACAGCTAGTAGATCCCGATAGCCCTGAACTTTGTTAACAAATATGAAATTTCAAGAGAGCCAAGTAGAGTTCTATATATTTTTAGGGACAAAATGGGCACTTTAGAGTACTGATATTTCAGAATATGTTTACATGAAACAGAATTTGGACAAAATCATCCCAGATCAGAAAATAGAAATGCAGTCTGAAGTAGGGGCCTGCCTGGCGGCTCAGTGGTAAAGAACCCGTCTGCCAATGCAGGAGACACAGGTTTGATCCCTGGGTCAGGAAGATCCCCTGGAGAAGTGACTGGCAACTCACTCTTGGCTGGGAAATTCCTTGGACAGAGGAGCCTGGTGGGCTACAGTCATGGGGGTCCCAAGAATCAGACACAACTGAGCAACGAAACAATGACAACAATATGAAGCAGATGCTTGGCTCAAGTTCTTCTCTGAGAAGTCTAATACTAGTCATTGAGGGGTTCTTGGGTCCAGCTGAACACTTAGTTTTTGTTGCTGGCTGCAAAGCAGATAAATGTTTCAGAGGGCAAAGTTAGGTGCCTCTTTGTTTCAGGAAAGTAAAAGCTGTTCCGTTGCACAATCAACTGACATGAAATTATGAAACACCTTATGATTTAGTTCAGCAAAAACTGCCAGCAAACTCCCTCCTAAAATTCGCCTCTTACTTTGGGAGATGAGGCAATACAAAGGTTTTTGTGAATAGCATGCTTTGATTTTCTACATCAGGTTACTGCAAAGCCATAAATCAAGACTATTTTTCATTCTTCCCTCTGGTGGGCACCCCTCTGTCTGGCTACATCCTGGGGTGGAAGGCCTTTCCTCTGCCCCAGATGTGTTTGGAATGCAGTAATTCTCTCACTCTTCTCTGTCACTAATTGCCTTGTCTCTTGAAGCAGGCAGTTGCAAGTTGAGTGCACAGGAGGATGTGACTATGAGGTCTTATTAAATCAGAGCCAGTCAGGTTAGAAGCTGTGACATAACTTATGTGTGACCCTGAACTTGCTTACCCAAATTCCTGAACCTGAACTCACATTACAGTTCATTGCATTAATTATGGTTGTATGGTTTAAAAAAAAAAAAAAAAAGAAAAAAAAAACTTCAAAATATTTGACAAAAGAAGGGTCTGAGAATTTTACTGGGTTTCCCTGGTTTGGTTTGTTTTCAAATGGTGAAGCATTTAATTTGTTCACTTTCTCTGGTCACCCCGTAGCTCACTTATCAAGAGAAATATCACTTTTCTCCATTCTTTAGAGTCTTTCTTTTCCTAATAGACTGAGGTTAAGAACATATTCATTTAAAATAAGTGGTAATTTAGATTCCTTCACATTTGTATAAGATTAGCACACAAAGCCTAACTTATGGATTACTCATAACCATCCTGTATGGTAGCAATTAGCTGCCAAGGTGAACAAGTCTGTTTTATCATGGTGGCCTGAGAAATTATAGGAGTCATATTCACCCTAAATTCCTTTCTGGGGAGAGAAGGGCATGATAGGGCTTAATATACACACAAATAAATGGGAAGCAAATTGGAAAGCTGAGCCTTTCTTTTACATAGGGAGCTCGATGCTATACAGATAAAGGGATTGCACTTCTGCTCTTATTAATCACAAAGGAGGTACATGCTTAGCCCAGTAAAATGTCTTTATTACTTTATTAGCTTTCTTGGTGGCTCAGATGGTAAAGAATCTGCCTGCAATGTAAGCAACCTGGGTTCGACCCCTGGGTTGGGAAGATCCCCTGGAGAAGGAAATGTCAACCCACTCAAGTGTTCGTGCCTGGAGAATTCCATGGACAGAAGAGTGTGGTGGGCTACAGCCCATGGGGTCACAAAGAGTCAGACATGACTGAGTGACTAACATTTACTCACTTACTTATACATTCTTTGTGCCTAGGCTTGCAGTTTGCATTCTTAAAAGTGTTTTATATTCTCTCTTCTACCTGGGCTGAGCACAAGTCCAATCTTGTGAATTCATCAAATAACCCAATTAGCTAAAGAGGAGAGTGATGCTAATCTCTCTGAATGGGTCTGTAGGATGCCACATACCTCCAAGCAAAAACCAAAATAGCAAACGCTTTCTGAAGATCTGATCCTCTTATACCACAAAGTGTTGATTACATTCATTGAATTTTCACTTCTCTACTGGGTATTTCCTTGGTTTGTCTTAACAGTGTGCAGACAAAGTAGTAGGATTGAAGTTCTGAACCCTTAGAGGCTGTACTTGGTCTTACCCACAATTCCTCTGAAGACACACGTGATGAATGATGAGACCTGCTCTCCTGTCATAAATCCCAGCAAATAGAGGAGGGAGACCAGGTTGACACATCACCTCTGTGGACTGGGCTACAGACTCCCAGCTGATTTATCTGCCCATTTCTACTCATTATGAAAGATGGAAATGGTTTAGCTCCAACGTTTTACAGAAACATTTGGTCAGGGTGCACCAATTTCAAAAAGAGACGATTGTTTTCATTCCATTTATTATTCTCCAAAAGCCATTGTTCTTTAATCTAGAGAGGTCACTACCAGGCCTCCACCAACAGACCCTTTTTTGTTCTTAGAAATAAAAAGCTAAACACTGGAATTGGCTAAGTCCTTCTATTCTTGAGAAGAAACTTGTATACAGGAAGTTCAACCTTTCCTGATACTAAGTGATGGTTAAAGTGAATAATGATGAGGTATCAGGCAGATGTGTTCTAAAGGTTTTTCAGCTACTTCCCAGCTGTGTGATACTATTACTTTCTATAAAATATTAATAATTATTAACATTGATATATAAGCACAATATTAATATGTAGTCTATCTTAACATATAATGTTCATAATTATTAATGTTATTAAATGATATACATTACCTTCTGAGACTCAGTTCTTCATCTGCTAAATGGCAATCATCATAATGCCTGTCTCCTAGAGTTAAATAACACTTGTCACATAGTAAGTGCTAAATAAATAATTGCTTTCACACATGAGCAGCATCTTTGCATTCCTACCAACATGAAAACCAACAGTATACAAGAAAGGAGATTTCATGATTTTTAGCCTTGATGTCTCTCTTCCATTAGATCTTGACACTTTAGTACCCAGGAAACTGGAAATGATCTACCTGACATGGGTTCATGCATACTTGGTCTTGCATTAAATGTTGCAATCATCTCCATTCACCTATAGAATGAAGTCCAGTTTCCTTAGTTTCACTTAACACATTTATACATCCTCATATTGACCTCATTTACTGTGTACTTTTTTCAACAATCTGTATATTTCCCATGAGATCATCAAATTGCTACAATTCATTGAAATTGTGTGCCTATATATCTATTTTTCCCACTAGATTAGAAACTATCCAAGGGCAGAGATATTCATATCAGTGTCTGATACTAAGAGGTGCTTGCCCCAAACCTGATTTTAAGGTGGTTTAAGCTTGGTGTTAGTCCCCACATGGTACAGTGGTAAAGAATATGCCTGCTAAGGCAGGAGACACAAGAGACACATGTTCGATCCCTGGGTCAGGAAGATCCACTGGAGAAGGAAATGGCAACTCATTCCAGTATTCTTGCTTGGGAAATCCCATGGACAGAGGAGCCTGGAGGGCTACAGTACCTGGGATCACAAAGAGTTGGATACAACCGAACACACACACACACACACACACACACACACTCACAGAAGCTTAGTGTTCAGATGGAAGTGTCTATGTTAATCTCTTTCATTATATGTATGAGTACAGAAAAAGCAAATGTGATTACAGGTTGTCCTCTATAAAAAATATTTATAGATAAGTATATATACACATTAATATATGCATATATATTTCTTTGCTGTGTTAAATAAGCAGACATAAAGAAAGGGCAGCCTAGTATCAATGAGCACATCTATCATCCAGATGTTGGTTTCTAATATTTTTCTCTAATTAAGGGAACCACAGATTCTTGGGAAAAATGACTGATTCTAGGATTGGGGCAGGAAAGTTACAAGATAAGCCTAAAGCTTCTTGTCGGTACAAAAATAAGGAAGTATTAAAACACACACACACAAAATAAGAGGGGCACAAAAGCAAATTAAAATTCCCAATTTCCAGAAGCTGGAATAATTTGACCAAAACATTATTAAAGTAGTAGGCTGCCATCTCTGGGATCGCACAGAGTCGGACATGACTGAAGTGACTTAGCAGCAGCAGCAGTAGAGAGTAATTCAAAAAAGAGACAAATATCTATGAGTCTCTACTGATATAAATAAATGCATAAATAAAATGATAAGTGGGAGAGAAGAGAAAAATGTCCTGAGCACACTAATTTATGCATGTACCTAAAGGAGTAGCGTGGCGTAACCCATCATTCTTTAAGTGTGGGTTGTGTATAGAGACTTTCTCCCCAAAAGCAGAGTATGGAAAGGGGATGGGGTGGGGGAAATAGTGTAACTTCACAGTAGAGAAACCTGACCCACACTACTTCAGCCAGGTGACTGAGGTCAACATCAGTAGTCATAAGCTATGTAGATAGTGTGTAACCTTGATATGATAGGGTGAAAATGGCACTTCTCTGCAATCTTCCTCTCTAATTCTCAAAACCCCAGTGTAATAATGAGAAAAACCTTGGAAAAACTCCAGCAGAGGAGCATCCTACAGTATTCTTGGCCAGTACTCCCTCAAACTGTCAAGGTCATCAATAACAAGGAAAAGTCTGAGAAGCTCTTGTAGCCAAGAGGAGTCTGAGAAGACATGATGATTAAATGCAACATTGTGTCCTAATGAAATCCTGGAAAAGGAACAGGATGTTAGGGAAAAAAAGAAGGTAATCTGAATAAAGTACGGGCTTTAGTTAAAACTAATGCATCATCTGTTCATTAATTGTGGTAGGTACACCATACTGATATGAGATGTTAATAATAGGGGCAACTGAGTGTAGGATAGATGAGAACTCTCTGAACTATCTTCTTCATTTTCCTGTAAATCTAAAACTGGTATAAAAATAAAGTCTATTTAGAATGTCTAAATAGAAAAATAAAAAAAGCAAGTGAGGAGTAAAATCAGGATTATCTGATTAATGTAGAAGAAATATTACTTCTTTCTTAACAGAGATGCCCTTTTCCCTGCCACTTCTGGATAGTTCAGGTGAATCATCTAGGACACAAAACAACTCAGTCATTGCCTCTCTCTTCTGCTTGATTATGTGTATGTGGCTATGAATGGAAAGAAGATACATGGGATCTTTCCTATAATAAAAATAATGTTTTAACACCAGTCACATTTTTTTTAATCAGAAGCTTCATGGCTTAATACACATTTACTCATATTTTTTATAGTGCCTCAGAGGTGGTAGTCTGCTTCAGAATAAAACCCAGCCATCTCCTTCCTGGCCACTGGTCAGAAACTCATTGAAGTGGATAATGAGCAAAAACTTTGTACCTTTTAAGAGAAGTGCATCTATGGCCACAGAAGTTGCTGCTGACTCTGGGTGAAAAACAGAAGGGTTATGTGGTGTGGTCCGAATCAGTGGTGGGAAGGACAAGCAGGGTTTCCTTTTGAAGCAAACTGTCTTGACCTATGGACAAGTCTGCCTGCTACAAAATAAGGGGCATTCCTATTACAGACCAGGAAGGACTGGAAAAAGAAAGTGCAAATCTGTATCAAGTTGCATTAGAAATGCTAACCTGAGTCTTCTTCATTTGGTCATCATTAAAAAAGAGAGAAGAATATTCCAGGACTCACTGATACTACTGTGTCTTTTCACCTGAAGTCCAAAAGAGCTAGCAGAATCAACAAACTTTTCAGTGTTTCTAAAACAAATGATGTCTGCCCATATGTTATAAGAAAGCCCCTAAACAAAGAAGGTTAGAAGAAGGTTAGAAACCTGGGACCAAGGCATCTCTTACTCCACATGTTTTGCAACTAAACCTAACAGAAGCAGAAGATATTAAGAAGAGGTAGCAAGAATACATGGAAGAACTGTACAAAAAGGATCTTCACGACCCAGATAATCACTCACCTAGTGGTGTGATCACTCACCTAGAGCCAGACATCTTGGAATCGAAGTCAAGTGGGCCTTAGAAAGCATCACTACGAACAAAGCGAGTGGAGGTGATGGAATTCCAGTTGAGCTCTTTCAAATCCTGAAAGATGATGCTGTGAATGTGCTGCACTCAATATGCCAGCTAATTTGGAAAACTCAGCAGTGGCCACAAGACTGGAAAAGGTCAGTTTTCACTCCAATTCCAAAGAAAGGCAATGCAAAAGTATGCTCAAACTACTGCACAATTGCACTCATCTCACATGCTAATAAAGTAATGCTCAAAATTCTCCAAGTGAGGCTTCAGCAATACATGAACCATGAAATCCCTGATGTTCAAGCTGGTTTTAAAAAACACAGAGGAACCAGGGATCAAAGGCCAACATCTGCTGAATCATGGAAAAAGCAAGAGAGTTCCAGAAAACCATCTGTTTCTGCTTTATTGACTATGCCAAAGCCTTTNCAAATTAAAAATATAGAGAGCCATGCTCCAGAGACAGTATCGTATTTTTGTTTTGAGTCCTCTGAATTCTTCAGAACAGTTCACATAATCCTTTATAAATCCAGCTACCCTAACCTTCCTCTTGCTATCATTCTCTTGGCCCCTCATGTCTTCCTGCATCCAATTTAAACATCTATTTCTCACCTTCCAGACACATGCAAAAATTGGTTTTCATTTTGGTCTTGTTTCCCGTCTAACTCAATGCCTTTATTTTTAGCTTCCACCCCCTTTTTAAAGTCTCAGTATTATTCTGACTAGTAGCAATGCTTTTTGTCTCTAACGAAGGTCAAATTACATTTAGCCAAATGATGTGGTCATTGGGGATTATGTCAAAAACTGCTATCTCTATGCCTTGTCACTATGGATTTTTGTTTAACATGTAGAAGAAAGAAAGAATGACCTACACCGATAGCTCTGCTATATAATTTTAATACTCACTGAGTTGCCAAAGGTCACACAGCCAGTTAATGGCAAACATGGGACAGCCAGCCAAGCATTACTCTTTCTACTGACCCTACAGTGTTTTAGGATTTGGAAGTCAAATCTGGAATATATTATCTTCCTCTTCATGCTTTAAGATCTGTCAAATTTGAAGATGCCTTCTTTCTTCAATCTTGACTTCATTTTAATTGCAATGAGACAAATTTTAAAATATGTAGCAACAGAGTTAAGTTGATGCATTTTACATTTATTTCCTTCTGTTTCTAGTCACTTTCCAGTGTTANCAGGGAGGCCTGGCATGCTGCGATTCATGGGGTCGCAAAGAGTCGGACATGACTGAGCGACTGAACTGAATTGATGAGCAAATAGCTCTGAAGAGACAGAATCTATGAAAAAAGAGGAAGAGGATGCTAAACTTTTGGCCAAGAGAGTGAAGGAGACCAAAGAAAAATGCCAGATATGAGATGTTCTAAGAGTGACAAATAAATAAGATCAAATAATAATAACAATAATAATAAATGTTCACCCTAGTCCTTGCTTTGTCCAAACTGATATTCTGAGTCACAAAGATGAATTCTCAATTTTCTGTAAGAGCTGACTTTCACATTACTGTTGGGCAGAAATATTGTAAGAATTCAGTTCAGTTCAGTTCAGTTCATTTCAGTCGCTTAGTCGTGTCCGACTCTTTACAACCCCATGAATCGCAGCACGCAGGCCTCCCTGTCCATCACCAACCCTCGGAGTTCACTCAGACTCACATCCATTGAATTAGTGATGCCATTCAGCCATCTCATCCTCTGTCGTCCCCTTCTCCTCCTGCCCCCAATCCCTCCCAGCATCAAAGTCTTTTCCAATGCGTCAACTCTTCTTATGAGGTGGCCAAAGTATTGGAGTTTCAGCTTTAGCATCATTCCTTCCAAAGAAATCCCAGGGCTGATCTCCTTCAGAATGGACTGGTTGGATCTCCTTGCAGTCCAAGGGACTCTCAAGAGTCCTCTCATACACCACAGTTCAGAAGCATCAGTTCTTCGGCACTCAGCTTTCTTCACAGTCCAACTCTCACATCCATAAGTGACCACTGGAAAAACTATAGCCTTGCCTAGACAGACCTTTGTTGGCAAAGTCGTGTCTCTGCTTTTGAATATACTATCTAAGTTGGTCACAACTTTTTTCTTAAGGAGTAAGTGTCTTTTAATTTCATGGCTGCAATCACCATCTGCAGAGATTTTGGAGCCCCCCAAAATAAAGTCTGACACCGTTTCCACTATTTTCCCATCTATTTCTCCTGAAGTGATGGGACCGGATGCCATGATCTTCGTTTTCTGAATGTTGAGCTTTAAGAAAACTTTTTCACTCTCCTCTTTCACTTTCATCAAGAAGCTTTTTAGCTCCTCTTCACTTTCTGCCATAAGGGTGGTGTCATCTACATATCTGAGGTTATTGATATTTCTCCTGTCAATCTTCATTCCAGCTTGTGTTTCTTCCAGTCCAGCATTTCTCATAATGTACCCTGCATATAAGTTAAATAAGCAGAGTGACAATATACAGCCTTGACAAACTCCTTTTTTATTTGGAACCAGTTTGTTGTTCCATGTCCAGTTCTAACTGTTGTTTCCTGACCTGTATACAGGTTTCTCAAGAGGCGGACCAGGTGGTCTGATATTCCCATCTCTTTCAGAATTTTCCACAGTGTATTGTGATCCACACAGTCAAAGGTTTTGGCATAGTCACTAAAGCAGAAACAGATGTTTTTCTGGAACTCTCTTGCTTTTCTCATGATCCAGCGGATGTTGGCAATTTTATCTCTGGTTCCTCTGCCTTTTCTAAAACCAGCTTGAACATCTGTAAGTTCATGGTTCACGTATTGCTGAAGCCTGGCTTGAAGAATTTTGAGCATTACTTTACTAGTTGGGAGTGGAGTGAGATTCTGAAGAGGTTAATGGAAGATTTCCCCTCACATAAAGCTAAGGAGCAACCCAAAATGTTTGTAGTCTGGCTTATGAGGAGGAGAAGCAAGGAGACTGAAATGAATGAGCCTGTGAGGTGGAAGGAAAATCGATAAAATGATGTCTCAGGGTGCAGGGTTGGGCTGAAGAAAATGTTTCAAGGAGGGGAGATCACTGGGTTGAATGCTGCTGATGAGTAAAGTAAGATTATTTCAACATTATCACATTTTGTGACCCTTTGAGATTGTAGACAGCTCAGTGATAGCTGTGAACTATCAGATTGCCCAGACCACACAGTAACTACCACTTATCTTGTTAGAAAAGCCTAAGGCTTGGAATCATTTTTCAGTATCTGAAGACACAGATTTGAAGCCAGTTGGGTAATCTCAGCTCAGCTGTAAGTCCCTCTTGATGAGTAAGAGCAGCTTATATGGTTCTAGCACAATATTCTGTCCAAGAAAAGCCTGAATAGATTGACATTGTTCCTTCCACTGCAGTTGGTCCACTGCCACGATGCCTACCAAATGAAGAATAAACGGTTTGGTATTAAGGATTGTCAACTAATATATAACCCAAAAGGGTTAACTCGACACTAAGCCTACTTTGACTTTTTTTTTTTAAGAATATAATCAAATCACAAAGAACAAAGAAGCATGTTCATAGAGAACTCTTGCTGACCCCAAAGGAAAGAATGCCCCAACCATTTGCATTCCCACAGGCAGGGATAAGGGAGGAGGACTCATTAGAGGGAGAACAGCTCTTTTCAGTGTCCTTAGCTAAAGCAGACTGATGCTCTTCGTGGTTAGACTGAAGGGATCACACACTTGGGAGCTACTCAGATCAAGGCAGGTGGAGAAGCTTCCAGTAGACTATGTTCTGTGTCCTAATGAGACCACTGAGAGCAGGGCTAGGCTGGACGGGTCACTGGACTCCGTTTTGCCAGTGAGTGACGGGGCATTGGTGGACAGACCCCAGGCATCTTAGGGGTCACTGTTCTGGGCAAAACGCCAAAACTGGAGTGTGTTCAACTGCTGCAAAGGGCTACAAAGTGTTGGCAGGGAGCCTGAGGGCAGATACAGACGTCATGGTGTTGGGTCAGATAGAGTGTAGAAACGAGGAGGCCACAGGGCACACACGCTATGCGGTCTGGTTCTCCAGAGGTCAACCAGGGGTTTGACGGGCAGGCCAGAGGGCAGGCAGCAACGGCAGGAAGCCGGCTCAAGCCCCAGGTGTGGAGGTCAAGCATAAGCCCTCAGGAAATTTCCAAGCATGGGGAGGGACAAGGATTCTCGAAAAACAAGCCTGCTCTAAATGGAAACACATGCCCTTGTCAAGGAGGGGACCACTGGAGCTATTGCTCGACTTTGAGTTCTGGTCTTTTCTATGCTGTGAGTGGTGTCAAATGCCAGGTCCAGATGGTCTCTCCTGAGGCCTGCAGGTGGAGCTGACAACTGGCAGCCAGCTGAGGCGGGCGTGCGACACTGAGGAGAGCAGGGACCACGGGCCCCCACCCCTGTTGTGTCTGCACTGAACGGTGAGCTGAGAGCAGAATGGAGCAGTGCCGCCAACCCCACCCCTGATTCCTGCCACTCCCTTCTTGCCTGTGTCATTATTATCAATGTCCTTATCATTATTATCAGTTTATTGAATGCTCCCTGCACGATACAATGCACTTTGTTTTTTTGCCTTTGTTTCATGTAATGCTCTATAAAGAAGGTGTGTGTGTGTGTGTGTGTGTGTGTGTTAGTTGATCAGTCATGCCTCTTTGCAACCCTGTTTCCTTCTCCAGTAGATACACTTATTATCATTTTGCAGATGAAGATCCTTAAGTCAAAGAGTATGAGAAATTTGCCCAAAGTTGCCCATTTGGGAAAAGACAGAGCTAGACTCAAAGCCTATTCAGTGTTACTCCGGATCCCTTGTCTTCCTAGGTGGCTCATGGTAAAGAATCCACCTGCCAATGTAGGAGAAGCAGGAGGCACACGTTCCATCCCTGGGTTGGGAAGATGTCCTGGAGAAGGAAACGGCAATCCTCTCCAATATTCTTACCTTGGAAACCCCATGGACAGAGGAGCCTAGTGGGCTATAGTCCATAGGGTGGCAACGAGTTGGACACAACTGAGCTACACACACACCAGAACCCCTGGGCATGCGATGGGGCAGTCACAAAAGGCATGTTTGGTTTAAGAGGCTGTGGTCACCATTTCATACTTTCTAATAATTCTTTGACAAAAAGCTTGCATTTTCTTTTTCCCCAGAGCCTCACCATTTAGATGGCCGGTGCTGCTCAGACCTTTTACTGTTTACTGTACTTCACTGCCTTCACCCAACCGCAGACTCCCATCCCTTTGTCGAATTGAGGAGAGGTGATTTTCCAAGGCAATTTAACTTTACCTAATCTGTCATTAATTTTTGCCTGAAAGGAAATGGGAAAAGATACTAGCTGGAGCCAGAGGGTGACTGCAGTTTTGCACACGGGGTTTGGAAAGTTGAAGGAAATGCATACATATAAGAAATTGTGAATGAAATCTTTTTTAAACATAGTTGCTTATTTGGCTGCACCGGGTCTTAGTTGTGGCATGTGGGGACTTTAGATGTGGCTTGTGAACGTTTTATTGTGGAATGTGGGATCTAGTTTCCTGACCAAGGATTAAACCCAGGTCCCCTCCATTGGGAGCTCAGGGACTTAGCTGCTGGACCACCAGGGAAGTAGCTGTGAATGAAATCTTAACCAAAGATTCTGGCACATCAGGATGTATTTGCATGGGTTTGCCCGGGAAATCTCTTGCACAGAAGAGCCTGGGGAGAGTGGGGGGCTACAGTCCATGGGGTCTCAAGGAGTTGGACACAACTGATCATGTGCACATGCCAGACCCCTTGAGTATGTGACAGGGCAGTCACACCACAGGTTTATAGAGGTGTAACAAAGATGTGATATCTCCATAAATGTTTGCAAATTAAAGACATTCAGCCAATCACCTGGATGGTTTGCACAGGAAAGTGAATACATCCAATAACACGATCAAAATCGCTACAGTTTCCTCTGCTGGACCACCTCTGGTGTAAAACCCTCAAGGTCAAAGCCAGTCCCTCTCCCAGCCAGCTCTGGGCCCCAAGAAGGAACATTAATTTGCTGACCTGGGCCACCCTGTCACGCAGACATCCTCTGCCTTTCTCCCACACCACTGTTTATCAAAAGGACTTAGATGAAGATATCTCTGGGCAAGGACACAAGACACATATATAAAATTAAGCACAGGTCTGTGAGCATGGCCACCTGAGAGCTACAAGCTAACTTTTGGCTTCTTTATCAAGCTGATGAAGAGGACTTAACCTGAGCAATTTCTGCTTGAACCAAAACATTTGTGGTTTTTTTTTTTTTTTTTTGCCCAAGAAATAAGTCACTGACTGTGGGTACAGTGACAGAGAAGAGCTTTTTAGATGAAACATGATGGTTTCTGAGTAGTGGCATCCATGTTTATTCTTACTGATGTGAGTTTAAGGAAAAACCTGGCCCTGTGTAAACCCAGTGAGAGCAGACTGGTGCTCTGACTTCTTTCACTTACGTTGGAGGTGGTGATGGTAGTGGTGTTTAGTCGCAAAGTCCTATCTGACTCTTTTGTGATCCCATGGATTATAACCCACCAGGCTCCTCTGTCCATGGGATTTCCAAGGCAAGAATTCTGGAGTGGTTTTTCATTTCCTTCTCCAGTGGATCTTGCTGGCCCAGGGATCAAACCCATGTCTCCTGCCATGGTAGGATTCTTTACCAATGAACCACCAGAAAAGCCCTCTCCTAACTTCATTACTGTTTCACAAAATATTAAAGGACATTCTAATTTTTACAACAATGGTCCATCTAGTCAAGGCTATGGTTTGTCCAGTGGTCATGTATGGATGAGAGTTGGACTGTGAATAAAGCTGAGTGCTGAAGAACTGATGCTTTTGAACTGTGGTTTTGGAGAAGAGTCTTGAGAGTCCCTTGGACTGCAAGGAGATCCAATCAGTCCATTCTGAAGGAGATCAGCCCTGGGCTTTCTTTGGAAGGAATGATGCTAAAGCTGAAACTCCAATACTTTGGCCACCTCATGTGAAGAGTTGACTCATTGGAAAAGACCCTGATGCTGAGAGGGATTGGGGTCAGGAGGAGAAGGGGACAACAGATATCACTGACTCAATGGACGTGAGTCTGAGTGAACTCTAGGAGTTGATGATGGACAGGGAGGCCTGGTGTGCTGCAGTTCATGGGGTTGCAAAGAGTTAGACACGACTGAGCGACTGAACTGAACTGAACTGATGGCCTGGGAAACTGACTCTGTAGATTGCAACATGACTTCTGTGCCTGTTACTGGTTGAATTGTGAACCCTGCATCCCAAATTCATATGTGGCAGTCCTAACCTCTAGTATCTCACAGTGTGGTATAACTCACTGTGAAATAGGATACCAAAAGAGAAACTCCCCAGGTCATTAGGTGCCCAAAATGCTACTGGAGATCAGTGGAAAAATAACTCCAAAAAGAATGAAGAGATGGAGTCAAAGCAAAAACAATACCCAGCTGTGTCTGTGACTGGTGATAGAAGCAAGATCCGATGCTGTAATATTGCATAGGAACCTGGAATGTCAGGTCCATGAATCAAGGCAAATTGGAAGTGGTCAAACAAGAGATGGCAAGGTGAACGTCAACATTCTAAGAATCAGCGAACTAAAATGGACTGGAATGGGTGAATTTAACTCGGATGACCATTATATCTATTACTGCAGGTAGGAATCCCTCAGAAGAAATGGAGTAGCCATTATGGTCAACAAAAGAGTCTGAAATGCAGTACTTGGATGCAGTCTCAAAAACGACAGAATGATCTCTGTTAGTTTCCAAGGCAAACCATTCAATATCACAGTAATCCAAGTCTATGCCCCAACCGGTAACACTGAAGAAGCTGAAGTTGAACAGTTTTATGAAGAACTACAAGACCTTTTAGAACTAACACCCAAAAAAGATGTCCTTTTCATTCTAGGCGACTGGAATGCTAAAGTAGGAAGTCAAGAAACACCTGGAGTAACAGGCAAATTTGGCCTTGGAATGCAGAATGAAGCAAGGCAAAGACTAACAGAGTTTTGCCAAGAACATGCANTCCTCTGTTGTCCCCTTCTTCTCCCACCTTCGATCTTTCCCAGCATCAAAGTCTTTTCAAACGAGTCACTTCTTTGTATCAGGTGGCCAAAGTATTGGTGTTTCAGCTTCAGCATCAGTCCTTCCAATGGATATTCAGGACTGATTTCCTTTAGGATAGACTGGTTGGAGCTCCTTGTAGTCCAAGGGACTCTCAAGAGTCTTTGCCAACACCACATTTCAGAAGCATCAATTCTTTGGTGGTCAGTTTTCTTTATAGGCCAACTCTTACAACCATATATATGACTAATGGAAAAACCATATCTTTGACTAGAAGGACCTTTGGTGGCAAAGTAATGTCTCTGCTTTTTACTATGCTGTCCAAGTTGGTCATGTCTTCCAAGGAGCNTTCTTTATAGGCCAACTCTTACAACCATATATATGACTAATGGAAAAACCATATCTTTGACTAGAAGGACCTTTGGTGGCAAAGTAATGTCTCTGCTTTTTACTATGCTGTCCAAGTTGGTCATGTCTTCCAAGGAGCAAGTGTCTTTTAATTTCAAGGCTGCAATCACCATCTGCAGTGATTTTGGAGCCCCCCAAAATAAAGTCTGACTGTTTCCCATCGATTTCCCATGAAGTGATGGGACCAGACGCCATGATCTTGGTTTTCTGACTGTTGAGTTTTAAGCCAACATTTTCACTCTCCTCTTTCACTTTCATCAAAAGGCTCTTTAGTTTTTCTTTGCTTTCTGCCATAAGGGTGGTGTCATCTGCATATCTGAGGTTATTGATATTTCTCCCAGCAATCGATTCCAGCTTGTGCTTCTTGCAGTCCAGCATTTCTCATGATGTACTCTGTATATAAGTTAAATAAGCAGGGTGACAATATATAGCTTTGATATACTCCTTTCCTGATTTGGAACCAGTCTGTTGTTCCATGTCTTGTTCTAACTATTGCTTGTTGACCTGTGTACAGATTTCTCAGGAGGCCAGTCAGTTGTTCTGGTTTTCCCATTTCTTGAAGAACTTTCCACAGTTTGTTGTGATCCACACAGTCAAAGGCTTTGGCATAGTCAATAAAGCAGAAGTAGATGTTTTTCTGGAACTCTCTTGCTTTTTCTATGATCTAACTAATGTTGGAAATTTGATCTCTGGTTCCTCTGCCTTTTCTAAATCCAGCTTGAACATCTACAAGTTCATGGTTCACATACTGTTGAAGCCTGTCTTGGAGAGTTTTGAGCATTACTATGCCAATGTGTGAGATGAGGGCAATTGTGCAGTAGTTTGAGCATCGTTTGGCATTGCCTTTCTCTGGGATTGAAATGAAAACTGACCTTTTCCAGTCCTGTGGCCACTGCTGTGTTTTCAAAATTATTAGCATATTGAATGCAACACTTTCACAGCATCATCTTTCAGGTTTGAAGTAGCTCAACTGGAATTCCATCACCTCCACTAGTTTTTTTCATAGTGATGCTTCCTAAGATCTACTTGACTTCACATTCCAGGATATCTGGCTCTCAGTGAGTGATCACATCATCATGATTATCTGGGTTGTGAAGATCTTTTTTTGTATAGTTATTTTGTGTATTCTTGGCACCTCTTCTTAATATCTTCTGCTTCTGTTAGGTCCATACAATTTCTGTCCTTTATCAAGCCCATCTTTGCATGAAAAGTTCCTTTGGTATCTCCAATTTTCTTGAAGAGATCTCTAGTCTTTCCCATTCTATCGTTTTCCTCTATTACTTTGCATTGAACACTGAGGAAGGCTTTCTTATCTCTCTTTGCTATTCTTTGGAACTCTGCATTCAAATGGGTATATCTTTCCTTTTTTCCTTTGCCTTTCCCTTCTCTTCTTTTCATAGCTGTTTGTACAATACATTATTTATCATTTTAATTATTTAATTCTTTAGTATACAATTGAGTGGCATAACATATATTCTCAACATTGTATACTTATCATTCTCTTTTTTTCATAGCTGTTTGCATGTTTGTGTTATACAGTAGCTTATTAGTTATCTATTTTACATATAGTAATGTGTATATGTCCAACCCAATTGGCCATTTATGCCTTCCCTCTTCCCCCCTGGTAGCCATGATTATTAAGAATGAAGTTTTGATACATCCTAGAGAAGGGCATTGTAACAACAGGTATTGGACCTGAAAAATATTACACTTAATAAAATAAGCCAGACACAGAGGATAAGTATGATTCTGCTTACATGGAATTTTAGAAAAGACAAATTCATAGATACAGAAAGTAGATAGATTATTTCCAATGGCTAGAACAAGAGCAAAAGGGAGAATTATTGTTTAATGCATCCAGAGTGTTTGTTTAGGGTAATGAAGAAGTTTTGAGTATAGAAGTTGATGATTGGTATACAACATTGTGAATGTATGTTATACCACTCAATCGTAAACTAAAGAATTATATAATTAAAATAATAAATGATGTATTGTGTATATTTTACCACAACAAAAATAAATACAAATATACATATCTATGATTTGACCCCTTCTCACCACTTCTACCAATACCATCTCTGTCCCAGCCACCTTGGCATCTCAAGGGTATTATGGCAGTAAGGTCTGTCTAGTCAAGGCCTTGGTTTTCCCAGTAGTCATATATGGATGTGAGAGTTGGACTATAAAGAAAGCTGAGTGCCAAAAAATTGATGCTTTTGAACTGTGGTGTTGGAGAAGACTCTTGAGAATCCCTTGGACTGCAAAGTGATCCAACCAGTCCATTCTGAAGGAAATCAGTCCTGGGTGTTCCTTGGAACATCAGTCATTGGACTGATGTTGAAGCTGAAACTCCAACACTTTGGCCACCTCATGGGAAGAGTTGACTCATTGGAAAAGATCCTGATGCGTCATTGTTCTTGACCTCAGCAAGACTGGACTAAACCTGAACTTCATCTGATGGGTTGAACTCTCCCCAACCCCCAATACTTTACTCACTGTATTACACAGAGTTCTTCAAAGAAATAGTTTGTGTGTGTGTGTGTGTGTGTGTGTGTGTATGCACGTATGTGTTTAGAGTGATCTATTATAAGGAATTAACTTACATATGAGAGTTGAAAAATCCCAATATCCACAATTGGCAAGGTGGAAACCCACAAGGGCCAATGATACAAATCTTAGTCTGAAAACTGTAGGCTTGAGGCTCAAGAAGAGCCCAAAAGTATAAAACGACTGATGTCCCAGCTCAAACAGCCAACTAGGAGGAATTCTATCTCATTGGCAATGAAAGTATTAGTTGCTCAGTTGTGTCTGACTCTGTGACCCCATGGACCATAGCCTGCCAGGCTCCTCTGTCCATGGGATTCTCCAGGCAAGAATCTTGGAGTGGGTTGCCATTTCCTTCTCCAGGGGATCTGCCCAACCCAGGGATGGAATCCCGGTTTCCCAGATTGCAGGTAAATTCTTTAATGTTTGAGCCAATAGGGAAGCTTTGTCTTATTAAAGCCTTCAACGGATTGACTGATACCACTCACAAAGGGAGGAAAATCTGCTTTACTCAGTCTAATGATCTGATTGTTAATCTCCTTCAAGGACTCCCTCAAAGACACACATAATAGTGTTTGATCAAATATCTGGACACCCAATGATCCAGTCAAGTTGACACATAAAAAATAACTATCACACTCAATTTTAGCTTTCTCTTCACTTGTCTAACTCTAACTCCTAAATATTAGTTGGGATATTCCTCTTGGGAAATGTTCTCTAATCATCTCTGGTCATCTAAGACACCAATGGGCCAAACTGTTTCTTCCTATAATATTTTGTACCTCTGGATTCCAATTTCAAATTGGTTTAGGGTGCAGCTTTTTCTGTTTAAGACTGCCTTCTAGAGCTTGGCACAAGGCCTGGAGCAAGGAAGTTGCTCCAGAAATATTTTCCAACTGCAAATGAACTGAAGGCCTGGAATCTCAGACTCCTTTCAACTGAGAACATGAGCAAAGGATGCTGAGTAAAGGAAGAGGAAGGAGGTGATAAAGCCGCCTAGTGTGATAGGATCTTGGAAACTCTAAGGCTAAATGAGGGCAGGTGGAGGAGGAGAGAGAGAGAGAGTTTGAATTACAGGGCAGTTTTGAGCAACCATGACAAAATTCATAGCTTTAGGGAAACTTCCAAGAACCCAACTTCAGATGGGGCTTCAGAGCCCTCATATTTTAATTCTGACTCCACTCTTCAGTTCCAGTGGTGGAAATAGGACAGCAACTTCAATATTACAGGGGCTTTGTGAGAAATACAGAATCCCAGGACTTACTTCAGACCTACTGAATCAAAATTTGCATTTTACTGTGATTCTCAGGTGACAGAGGAAGTGTGAGAAACTCTGAGCTTTGCTACTAAACATTTGCATGAATTGGGAGAAGATACTTGACTTTTAGACAGAAATATCTTATTTGTGAATTAGGGACAAATACTTAGAGTTGCTGTAACAACCAAGTGAGATCCCTCCTATTTGCAGTGTCTGGAACAGAGTATAACTTCAATAGGTTTGAGTTTTCCTTTCATTATGGAAAGAGGAAAGTGAAATCGCTCAGTCCTGTCCGACTCTTTGCGACCCCGTGGACTGTAGCCTACTGGGCTCCTCTGTCGATGGGATTTTCTGGGCAAAGGTACTGGAGTGGGTTGCCATTTCTTTCTCCAGAGGATCTTCCTGACCCAGGGATCGAACCCAGGTCTACCTGCATTGAAGGCAGACGCTTTACCCTCTGAGCCACTAGGGAAGCTTTAACTGGCAGTGAATAGAATAGTTCTGTGTTTGCCTCTCTAGATGCTGCCACAGGACTGTGTTCTCCACAGTAGTGACGTTCCTGGGCTTCTAAGCTTGCTTTTGAAGCTCCAGTGAACTATAAATATATGTAGAGAACACGGTCAGTACCACATGGATTGCCCATGGTATCTATTAATATATTGATTTTTACTCTGAATATTGCTTTCTTTTACCTTCTGGGGTCTACTTTGTATATTTACTGGATATTTACCAATATTTACTGGATACTGCTGCTGCTGCTAAGTCGCTTCAGTTGTGTACGAGTCTGTGAGATCCCATAGACAGCAGTCCAACAGGCTCCTCCGTCCCCGGGATTCTCCAGGCAAGAACACTGGAGTGGGTTGCTGTTTCCTTCTCCATTATTAGCTACTAATTACATGTAAAGTCTTGTGTTATGTGCTATTGTAGACTCAGAAGATTTTTTTTTTAAATCAAAGATTCTCTCCTGAATGAATTTGTAATATATTAGAGGAGCATAAACATATATAAATTAAGTCAGAAATTGAAAGGTACCAGTTAAGCTGCTAGGAAAGTTAGAGAATGGAAATATTTCTTATTAGTATATACTTCATGTTTCTATAGTAGCTGTTCTCAGTATACTTCTCATCATTGAAATACATATTTAATAAAAAATATCTTGGTTGACTCTATAGAATTAATGTTATCTTTCTAACAGTGCCTTTGTTTTAAGCAAGATTTATTCTCTTTCATATTAAAAAAATTGGAATTAATACGCTCTTTCTGAACAGTTCAATTTAATTACTACTTTAAAATTCAAAGAGAAACATCATTAAATATTAATAGGTCAATCTGCAAAAACAAATTTCACTGCAAGTTTGACTTAGGTAAATGGGAATTTGAGAAAGTATGACAGAGATTAAGAAGTAATAGAACTAGGAAGCAGTTTGCATTTTCTAGATCTCCATTTACTTATTTACAAATATCTGAGTCTTAGGATTATGGTTCCTAACAATTCCATAGGTCTAAGTTCGTGGTCAGCAAGAAAAAGAGCTATAAAAGCCATGCAGGTGATATTAGTCAGAGAGGTGGTCTGGTATGCTCTTCAGAAGGGAGTGATGGAGACGAAGGCAAACTGCGCAGACAGCCCTGCTTTGTGTTAAGTGGGCAGACATCATGGGAGTCGAGTTGAACATGCCATGCAGGATGTCTAGAATGTCTTTTTAAAGGAAATTAGAAATGTATACTTTTGTGATATATTCTATTAAAATATTATTTTGATTTTAAGCATAATACATGCCAAGCTAAGATCGACATGCTAAATAAAGCCTCAGGCTTCAAGTTTGCAACTTTTCATCTCTACCAAGCATCCATGAGCAGTCAATCATCAATTGCGATTGACCGACAGAATCAACCACCACACAGTGCTTCCCAGTCCCCAAAGCACTAGGCTCATTTGAAGCACATTTTACATCAGCAGGACCTACACTCCACCTGCAGAGACTCTGATTCAATCAGTCCTGGGTTGGCATCTGGCATTAGTAGGCTTTAAAACTCCAGGGGTGATTCTAATGTGCAACTAGTTTGAGAACTGCTATCTCAAGGGAACATTTCCACCTCCCCCATGGATGCCAGCACCTCTTCTGGCTCTCATGACTCCTGGGGTCCCCAGGGCTATGTGAGGCCTCCTTCTTACAAAGTTTGCCTTTGCCATTGTTCTGAAGCTGTTATTGGTGATGAGATGCTGAAGTCACAAATCTCTCCTTTTTTCAAGAATGTCATTGATTTTGCTCAAGAGTAGTTCACAGCAATGCTGCCCCTAGCCTCATCCACACTCCATTGTTTCAGGTTTTCATTTTCCTACCAGCTGCAGAGAGGGAAGGAGAGAATGAAGGAAGATATCCTCCCACTATTTTTCAATTTTATGCTGCCTAAACAGTATTCGTAACAAACCCGGTGGTAAATCTCTCATTTACTGTCACAGTTTTTCTACTGTTTGGGTGTACTTTTTATATTTTTGCTCCCTCAAAGAATTGAAAACAAATTAAATTCAGCAAAATAGAAGATCCAGGGAATACAGCAAATAATTACTCCTGCCAAGCATGAGTATTTAGCACCTGCATGTTTGGGAAACATTCAAATTGGTTTGCTTTGTATATGCTGTAAAAGTGCTCCCTGGAGCTGAGGAAATCTCTTTTGAATTTACTTGTTATTTATGTATTTATTTGATTTTGAAAATATAGGCAACAGGCGAATTAGGTTAGGTTGCAAGGTCTCTGGGCGCAGCTATGAGATTTTTAGAATGTCTCATTTGGTCTGGATCTCATAGTGGAGTCAGGCTTGGGTTATTAATCTGCAGATCTGGGGCCGGATGGATTATATTAAAGTAAGACTTTGTACACTTTCATATAACTCATTTTTGTCATGCAGCATTACGTTTCTCAGTGGCTTAAGGTTCACAAATGGCCCATAAATATTTTGTGAATGAAGGTTTGGGGATGATAGTTTGTCATAGCCAGGATGAATTGATGTGAGAGATAGAAGAAAAGAGAAGTGAGCTGCAGAATTTTCATTGCTCCTCCATATCTCGGGAACTGATTTAGAGGCCTGAGTAGTTTCTCCTTAATTACTTCAGAGATGGTTTTGGAAAATGCGACTCTAAATGGAGCGCAGGATGATTTATAGCACTCTTTTATGAGATGGAATTAAAAATTCAAACCAGAATATGGCACTGTGGCAGCATGGGGCTACTCATTAAGCGGCAGTGAACGCTGCCATTCATTTGACTGCACCTGCTCTGGGAGAACACGCTACTACCTGCCCATTTGACTGGGTTCAGCAGGATGAAATGAGAGATACCCAGATCAGTGATTGGAGAGAAATTCTTTGTGGGGAATTGAGAGACACTCCCCAGTTTCTGAAATGGAAACAGCCAGCAACTTACACCATAACGGATGATTTGGGGGATTCCATGCTGCCCAGAATCCATACACACAGCCCTGCAACTTTAGAGCCTCTTGCTCAGCTTCTTCATCTGTCAAATGGGTTTGTTGGTGCTCATAGGTTGTTCTATAAGATAGATAAAATCATATTTGGAGAAACCAGCGGTGAGCTAGATAATGGAATAAAAGTGTAATTTATGGTGTGTGCTTCTAAAATCCCCAAGGAAACTGTCTCAAGATCCTTTCATGCATTGTTAGCATAAAGCAGAACCGTTGCTACACAGGTGGTGCTGTAAGCAGTGGGTGTCCCAAGAAGAACCGAACTTTGTAAAAATCAGACCACTAGCAACCATGTGCTCTTTGTGGGGCTCTGGCTGTGTGCACTGATTATTTTGTTGGACTGGTACTCACAGTCTACTCAGATGTGCAGACAAGATGCAGTTTCTTCATCACAGCTGTATCATCCTTGTGACTACCCTCCTGCTAAGCTGTGGGGATAGAGCAAGTTAGAACCTTGAGCCTATTATAGGAATTAAAAACATCCCTTCAGGTTTCTCAGCCTGTGGGCCAAAATGTTGTCTCTTAATTTCCATAATTTGCTCCCCATGACCTGCATCCACGCTAAGTCGCTTCAGTCATGGCCAACCATATGGCCTGTAGCCTGCCAGGTTTCTCTGCCCATGGGATTCTCTAGGCAAGAATACTGGAGTGGTTTGTCATGCCCTGTTCCAGGGGAGTCTTCCTGATCCAGACATCGAACTTGCCTCTCTTACCATCTCCTGCATTGGCAGGCAGGTTCTTTACCATTAGCACCACCTGGGAAGCCCAACACCTATCAAAAATGGCTTCTGTGATCTCAAGAGGACAGGATGATGGTTTTTTTAAGGCGCAGGTGGAATCCTGTGATCCCTCTGCTCTCTGAGAGATGTCCTTCTCTGTCTAGTCCCTCTCAGCATCTCTGGTTGGCATAACTTGTGATGACTTTGCTCTTGCCCTGCTGGGTTCAGGAGCACTCCTCTGTAACTGGGCCTCACCTGGTTCTTTGTAGTTCTCTTTGGTCTCAGCTATGTCCTCCTTCTACTCCTAGTCCAACCCTTCATCATCAGAGAGGCCTATTTTTTCTCAACTCAACTTCTTTGTAATCATCCATCATGAACTGGCAGGAAGTTCTAGATCCTGCCTATACCTCACTAGAAGCAAAAGAAGTCCACTGGCCATTCCTATGATTACCATGTTGGAGTTATTAATTATCTTTGATGTCACCACCTCTTCTCATCCACTTCTCATCAGGTTGGTGCAGTGACAGTTGATAAAAGCATCTTTCCTAGAGTTCTTTGCCCTTTTAAAAAAATATGTAAAACATATTCTCATCTCTGAGGTCAAATCTGTAGAGGATTTTAGATCCTCATTGTCCCATTACTGCCTTAGTCCTGAGAACTGCAGGAGGCAGATTGGGTTTGTCTTTGTAGCACATCCTCTGATTCTGGTAAGTGAGTCTATGACCTGGCTATCACGGGTGGAAGGTACATCTCAGATACACTCTGAAAGGCAGGTCAAGGTCTGAGCAATCCTCCAGCTTTGGTTCTTGATTTGCACAAATGCTTTAACTTTTGCAGGCTTTCTCAACAAAGCCTGGCTTCAGAGTCCATTGCCTTAGAGCAAAATCTCCTGTTAAATGCCAGAAACAGAAAATTAGTTATTTATTTTGATCATAGCAATTCAATTCAGAGTTCTTCAGGCTATGGATCAGCTTCTATTCTAGGTGCTAAGGATGCTGTTTAAAAGGAAATAGAATCTTTTCTTCCAAGGAGCTGTCACTAGTGGGAAGTGAGAGATAATAAACCAAATGAATAAGCAAAATAAATAAATAAGTTAATGATATGTGATATGAAGCAAAATAAAGCAAGAGATGATGATAATAGGGACTAAAGGTGGAGTGCTGGGATTCACTTTAAAAATGACACGTGAATAAGACCTGGCAGAAGCTAGAGAGCAAGCCACATGCATTAACAGGGAGAAGAAGATGCTAGAGAAGGTCACGTAAAAATAGAAGTAGAAATGCTTATTAATATTCTTCAAAATATCTCCATTACCTTGTCATCATAAATTCCTAAAAAATAATGCTTCATTTTAGGTGAAAAAATCCAGACTGAATATTATTAAGAAATTATGCTTCCTAAAGAGTCGGATACGATTGAGTGACTGAACTGAACTGAAAGTATCACAAGGGCTTCCTCAGTGTCTCAGCTGGTAAAGTACCTGCTTGCTAATGCAGAAGACGCAAGAGAGTGCGAATTTAATCTCTGGATTGAGAAAATACACTGGAGAGGGAAATGGCAACCCACTACAATATTCTTGCCCAGAGAATTCCATGGACAGAGGAGCCTGGCTGGCTATCTAGTCCATGGGGTTGCAAAGAGTTGGACACAACTGAACATGCGCACACACACACACAAAGTATCACAAAGAAAATACCACATTCATATTTGAAAATCTTCTAGGAATTTTCATTGCTTATATGACAGAATATAATGAGTGTTGGGGATAAAAAAAAATGAATGTGATGTTGTCCCTGCTTCCAAAAATCTCTGATCAATTAGGGAGGATGGACTTAATTATAAAAGCATGTAATGAAATCAGTACCAGAAACATGCATGCCAGCAAGGAGAGGCATTAGATACCTCCTCTCTTGGAAACAGACAAGGCATCTAATATGCCCTGGGTTGGAGTGAAAGGTCAGGAGAGGTTTCTTAGAAAAAGCAATTCCTGAGCTGTGTCTTAAGGATTAGTAAATATCATAGAATAGGATGACCTGAGAAGAGGCAATATCAGTTCATATATCAGATGAGAACCTGCAGGTAAATTAAAAATAGCTCTAAGTTTATAGCAGTGAGGTTTAGGGCATGCATTGGAAAGAAAGGAGCCTGGAGATGTGGACAGATGAAGTCCAGCTGCATTCACAGGCATTTCTTCTGTACCATAGATATCTGTAGCAGTTCAGTTACTCTAGCCTCAGCTCTACTTGAGCTATACTGGGTATCAGCAGCATCTACCTCTCAGTTCAGTTCAATTCAGTTGCTCAGTTGTGTCCCACTCTTTGTGACCCCATGAATTGCAGCACTCCAGGCCTCCCTGTCCATCACCAACTCCCGGAGTTCACTCAGACTCACGTCCATCAGTCAGTGATGCCATCCAGCCATCTCATCCTCTGTCATCCCCTTCTCCTCCTGCCCCCAANGTGGGAGGGGGATTCAGGTTTGGGAGCTCGTGTACACCTGTGGTGGATTCATGTTAATGTATGGCAAAGCCAATAGAGTATTGTAAAGTAAAAAAAAAAAAAAAAAAAAGCAAGCAGAGACATCACACTAATGGTAAAGGTCCATATAGTCAAAGATGTGTTTTTTTCAGTAGTCATTTATGGTTGTGAGAGTTGGACCATAAAGAATGCTGAGCACCGAAGAACTGATGCTTTTGTACTGGAGAAGGCTCTTGAAAATCCCTTGGACAGCAAGAAAATCAAACCAGTCAATCCTAAATGAAATCAATCCTGAATATTCATTTGAAGGACTGGTACTGAAGCTGAAGCCCCAATACTTTGGCTACTTGATGCAGAGTGCTGACTGATTGGAAAAGACCCTGATGCAGGGAAAGACTGAAGGCAGAAGTGGATGGGATGACAGAGAATGAGATTGTTGGATAGGATCACTGGCTCAATGGACATGAGTTTGTGCAAGCTCCGGGATTTATTGAAGAACTGGAAACTCTGGCGTGCTGCAGTTCATGGGATTGCCAAGTCAGACATGACTTATTGACTGAACAACAGCTACAAGTGGCTAATTAAATCAATTTTAAAAATATGATTAAAAATTGAGTTTCTCACCTCATTAGTCACAGTCTATATGCTTAATAGCCCAAGAGTGGCTAGTGGTTACAGTGCTGGGTAACACAGGAAACACTTCCATTGTTACAGGTTCTATTGGCCATCACTGTTTTCTCTTCTGCTGCTGCTGCTAAGTCGCTTCAGTCATGTCCAACTCTGTGTGACCCCATAGATGGCAGCCCACTGGGCTCCCCCTTCCCTGGGATTCTCCAGGCAAGAACACTGGAGTGGGTTGCCATTTCCTTCTCCACTGCTTTCTCTAGAACACTTTAAAAAAAGTATTGGGGTATAGGTGCTTTACATAGTTGTGTTAGTTTCTACTGTATAGCAAAGTGAGTTAGCTATATATATACATATATCCCCTCTTTTTCTTTTTGGATTTCTTTCCCAAAAGATCACTGAGTAGAGTTTCCTGTGCTATACAGTGGTTCTCATTAGTCACCTGTTTTATACATAGCATCAATACCGTATATATGTCATTGCCAATCTCCCAATTCATCCTACCCTCCTTTCCCCTGCTTGGTGTCCATACACTTGCTTTCTATGTTTATGCCTCTATTTCTGCTTTGTAAATAGATTCATCTGACCATTTTTCTAGATTCTGCATGTGTGTTATGCGTGTTAATATGTGATATTTGTTTTTCTTTTTCTGACTTACTTCACTCTGTGTGACAGTCTCTAGATCCATCTAGAATGCTTTTAAAGGCATTTTCAGATGAGAACCACTTCAAGTAACTTTGGAATCACATATATAAATTGTCCAAAGAGAACGATTCAGTTTTATTGCACACAGTGTTAAAACTATTGATAAAGCATTATAATTTGGCTCTGGATAATTTATTTTTATAAGCTTGGCAATACACAAGATGTAGATATTTGTTGAAGAAATAAAAATGGTAGTGTTTTATTGATATTTACTGTGTGCCAAACACTATGCTAATACTAATATGCCATGTATATTGTATGCTATACATATTTTTTTTCAAAATAGGTTTGCCTTTTATTGTAGAGCATACATATCAGTGTATGTTATAGATTTTTATAATTTAATCTTTTTTAGAACAACGCTTTGAAATATATGTTAATAAAGGTGAAGGGACTGAGCTCATTCTGGTGAAACAATTTGCTTGGAACACACAGCTAGGAAGTGAAAGTGAAAGTGTGAATTGCTCTGTTGTGTCTGACTCTGCAACCCCATGGACTGTAGCTTGCCAGACTCCTCTGTCCATTGAATTCTCCAGGCAAGAATACTAGAGAGGGTTGCCATTTCTTTCTCTAGGGGATCTTTCTTATCCAGGAATCAAACCCAGGTCATTCTTTACTGTCTGAGCCACCAGGGAAGCCCACTGAAGAGTTGTTCAATCGCAAAGTCATGTCTGACTCTTTGTGACCCCATGGACTACAGCATGCCAGGCTTCATTGTCCTTCACTATCTCCTGGAGCTTGCTCAAACTCATGTCCATTGAGATGGTAATGCTATCCAACCATCTCATCCTCTGTCGCCCCCTTCTACCTTCAATCTTTCCCAGCATCAGAATCCTTTCCAATGATTTGGCTCTTTGCATCAGGTGGCCAAAGTATTGGAGCTTCAGCTTCAGCATCAGTCTTTCCAATGAATATTCAGGGTTGATTTCCTTAAGGATTGACTAGTTTGATCTCCTTGCAGTCCAAGGGACTTTCATCAGTCTTCTCCAGCAGCACAATTCAAAAACATCAATTCTTTGGTGTTTTGGGAAAGAAGATTAAATTATAAAATTGTATAGCACACCCTGATACGTGTGTTTTATGATAAAAACCAAATTCAATGTATTTTGAATACATATATATATATATATATATATATATGGAATAAAATAAATAGGCAGAACCAACATAGAGTATATCTGTCTAGGACTTGTTGATCCTAAAGCCTGTTCAGGGTATATTTCATATATATAAATATATATACACACATACACACATATATATATTCAGTATCAGTCACTGTATCTAAGAAATGTTATGATTTTCTGTATTTGCTTCTTTTTATAAAATAGAGATCTACAGATAAAATCATCTTTCATCCTTCTCAAATCCATTTTGTCTCTTTTCCTTCTGCAAGTATAACCACTATACTGAAGTTTGCATGTGTATTTCCACCTATGTCTTGGTATTTTCACATATACACTATACATAAACATATTTATGCATAAAAAAACAGAAATGTAGCATTCTGACAATGTTGGTGCTTTTCTCACTTGTGAAGTAGAGATTAGGAGCATCTAAATGCTATTAAATGTAGCATTCTGACATTTCATTCAATATTTTGTTTCAAGATTAATTCCATTTGATGCATGTAGCTTTGGTTCATTTATCTCCACTGTTGTGTATAATTCTATTGTGAGAATGCAGTATTGTTTATTTATCCATTGACTATCCTATTGATAGTTATTTATGTTATTTCTCACTTTTCTTTATTATTACATGCCAGGCTATAGGGAAGTACTGTCCTTATGCGTGTTTCATGTATTTCTTTAGGATAAATATCTAGAAGCAATGGTTGTATGCAGGGTGTGTGGTTATACATATCCACAGGTTAGTAGACTTAGGTAAGCTCCTCAAAATGGCAATTTCAATTCACATTGATGGCGCTTGAAATTTCCTATTTTTGCACTTTCTTGCAGTACTTAGAATTTTCAGGTTTTTTAGTTTTGTCATCTGAATGAGTATGAAATGGTATTTTATGTTTGTTTTAACTTTAATTTCCTTGGTCATAGTCAAGTTGAGCCTATTTTACTGTATCCAGTAGTCTTTCATATTTCTTCTTCTGTGACTTGCCAAACAATAAATATTGCCCAATATTTCTACTCAGCTATTGATTTAATTTTCATTTTGATTTGTGAGAGTTCTTTATATGTTCTGGTTACTAACCATTTGTTATTTATGTGGGCTGCAACTTTCCAGTTTGTCTTTTCCTTGTTTTTTCGATTTGTTAGCAGTTTTTAATTAAATGTAATAGTCAGGTTTATAATTCCCTTCTCCATGGTTTGTATTCTTGATATCTTGCTTAAAGGTATATATATATATATATATGTATATATACATGTGTTTCAACATTGTAAAATCTCATGTTTTTTCCTAAATATTTAAAAGTTATACTTTCTACACTTAAAGCTTTGGTCAATTTAGATTTTATTTTTGTGTATGATGTAATATCGGTACCCGGTTTTGGTTTTAATACAGGTAACCAATTTGACTAAGTTTTGAATAGCCATCTCTGTCATCTCTGTAATTTATCAAGTCCCTATATATGTGTGGGCTTGTTCTCTCTTCTTTGCCATTGGTCTCTTTGTTTGCTCCATTGTTTATAATCTGGTAATTTCTTATGGTGAATTTACTTGTTCTCTTTATTCTTTGAAATTTGTTTGGCTATTCTTGACCTTTTCGTTTTTCTTCTCAGTTTGTAGAACAGCCTGACAAATTTGATTCTATATATGTATATTTTTCATTCTGCCCAACTGCCTGTGTTTTGAGTCTCAATTTGGTAGTAACAAAGTTGAAAATTTCATTTTATGCTGTCTCTGAAAGATACAAGTCCATCTCAGGAAGGATGGTGAGCTAAAAATCAGAAAATTAAATACATTGCACAATTAAGCAGGGTTAGAACTGAGTATTAGACCCACCATGCACAGGATGATGAACTGAGATCCAGGCAGGAGAATTGGGCAGGATATTGAGATGCCCAAGGTCTATGACAATTGCCTGGATACCCTGTGGGGGGTGAGGTGAGGATGTTAGTTACTCAGCAAAAAGCTAATTCAAAGTCATTATAACTGGAAATAGCGTTGCTCTAGTTAACACTCATTTCCCAAAGAAGCAACTCCTCTCATTGTAATGAGACAGTAGGGCACAATGGTGTAAGCAGACCTTCCAACTCCAAAGGGCATGGCTTTCAATTGTAGCACCACCATGAGGAGTTGAAAGTCCTTAGGTGAGGTTCTAGCTCCTCTCTAAGCCTCTGTATAGTCAGGATGACCCTAAGTTCTACCTCACAAGTGAGAAAAGCACCAAGCAATGCACTTGGGAAACAATAAGTGCTCAAGCAATATTATTTTAGTCTCTTAAAAACATCTACAGTCTATCAAAATGATCCCAAATACCAGGAACTGTGTTCTCATCCATCCAATATCCTCCTTGTCCTCTTTATGTAGGAAATTTGGGAATGGCAAACCACTTCAATATCCTTGCCTTGAGAACCCCATGAACAGTATGAAAACACAGAAAGATATGACTCCAGATGAGGAGCCTCCCAGGTTGGTAAGAAGCTCCGATAAGCTACAGGGGAAGAGCAGAGAAATAGTTCCAGAAAGAATGTGCCTTTCCATTTTCTAAACATTGAGGCTAGTAGCAATTCATCACTGCACTGGGGCCATGCCTACAGATGCCTTATATGACACGTATGTCCTTTCTCTTCCAAGTCTTCACCTGGGCTCAAATCCTGGCCACTCTCAAGTTCTTGTTTAGGGAAAGTGACTTAACTTCTTTCTGCCTCAGTTCTGTAAATGTGGCAAACCATAGCTAGGGTTACGAATATAATTCAATGGGTGAAGATGTGAAAGTGCATGGTAGAATGCACTTTCAACATGTAGAAGTCCTCCATAAACACGGTTAAATAAATATGAATAGACACGCTACACTGTACAGTGCAGATTGTCTTGGTCAACCCAAGGCTATGCCGCTTTTAGGTGCATGCCTTTGCAAAGGTTACTGAGAGTAACTCAACTTCTCTCAGACTCAGGTCCTTCTTTGTTAGCTAGGAATATAATGTCCTTCTCAGAGGGTCATTCTGAGGATTAGTAGAAATTTTGTATGTGAACTGCCTGGCACATTGGAACTCCCTGACAAACACAAGCTTTTATTATCACTTAACTCTTAGCATAGGATCACTTGCTCAAAGCTTTGTTAACTTGGGGCTAATGTTTGGGTCAAGGATGAGGGTGATAGCTAGCCAAAAGTAATAGAAGTTCTATATTTAATAGATGTGAGGGGCAGAGCTAGTTTACTGGGAACTGAGAGAACCCCACCTTCCTTTTTTATACCCCCTAACCTTCTGTAGACATAACCTATCACATCCAAATTTGGTGTGGCCAGGTGGTGGGATGGGCATGGGGCATAATTGGAAGCTTTCTTAGTTTATGCCCAAAAGCTATTTTACTTCCTTAAGAGTAGTGTCACTTCTGCTTATTTAACTTTGCCATTTTTTTTTTTCCTATCTTGAGTCTTTATAGGTTGACACAGAAACATCTGGTTTTTCCTCTTTCTCTCCATACATCTCAGGATGGGCATTCCAAATTCCCTCCCAGATGTATCTGAGAAGGCGGAATGGGTTGAGATCATCCTGTGCCAGCCGCTTAACTAGGTCTGTAAGTTGAGAAAAACTTGAGAAAAATGGAAAGGAATGAGAGTTTGAAATTGTTTTAATCTTCAAGAAGTTAGATGTAATTACAAAATAAAACCTCAATATCACAGCTGTGGTTATCCACCCAAATACAATCTTCACAGTTTGTGAATTCAGTTTTCCATTTATTAGTGGCTGTTCCCCAGTTAGTGATATGTTCTAATCATAAATGAATTCTTAATAGCTTCAAACCAAAGGAATTACAGCACAAAGGTCACTGTTTATTTTTAAATGGCTTTTTGTAATGTAATACCAAATATCTATGATAAAAAAATTTTACATCCTCCTAAAGTGGTCAGAGCTTAACAACATACTGCTTAAGGAGTCATATATGGTAAGAATATACTACTATAAAATCACCTGAATTTCAAGATAATGGTAACATCTGGGTTTTTTGTTGTTTAGTTGTTAAGTTGTGTCCAACTCCTCGTGGCCCCATGGACTGTAGCCTGCCAGGCTCCTCTGTCCATGTGATTTCTCAGGCTAGAATACTGGAGTGGGTTGTCATTCTCTAGGGGATCTTCCAACCCAGGGATCAAACCCAGGTCTCCCACTCTGCAGGCAGACTCTTTAGCTGAGCCACCAGGGATGTATGACTGGGGAGTAATGTGTAAATAGGATTAAAGAGGGACATACAGGGGGCTATCTGATAACCAAGGTGGTGAGTACATGTATGTTAATTTTATTATTATTCTTTTAAATATACAGAAATGTTTCATATACTGCTGTGTAAGTCTGCATACATCGCAATGGGAATCAAGAGCCTAAAATAAGGAGCCAGGAGACCTAAGCTCTAGGTCAGGCAGTTCCGCTAAGTATATGTACAATCTTTGGCAACTTGCTTTATTTTTCTGAGTCTCAGATTTCTGATCTGCAATAATAGATTCTCTTGAATTCAAATTCTATATATTTTAATGAAATTTTTATATATGTTTGTATTTGGACCACACTTTCACACAAGTCATAAGATTCTCTGAATATTTGACTAGTATTTAAGGTGGTGGAATGTAACAATTTTTCTTTCTCTAGTTTAGAGGTGAGCTTTTTGTACACAATGGAACAGAAAGTAGAGAATAGAACATAATGTAAAACGATTTGAATAAGGGAGTTCAGGAGGCTGAATGAAGTTACTGCAATATCAGAAACAGATGTGGTTAAAGATATAAGTAATTTCTTTTTCATGTGATGGATCTAAAAGATGTTTAGAATGTCTCTGGGAGGATTTCTTTTTTATTTGTTTTTTTGGTTTGTTTGTTATTTTGTTTGTTCTGGGGAAACCAATTTTGTTAATTGTACATGTGACATATTAATCTAACAAACTGTTCAACTAATCTCTCTAAACTTCAGTTACTTTTTCTGTAAACAGGGGATAATACCACTTACAACAGAGGATTATTGTCAGGATGAAATGGGATAATGTGAGCGTAGTGCTAGGCACAGTTTCTGGGACCCAGTGAGTATCCAATAAATGTTAGAGGTAATGATGATGATGATGGAGGAAGAGGAGGAGGGGAGGAAAATGATGATGATAAAATGGAGGTTTCAACATTTTAAACAATGGAATATTTTCCAGTGAAAACTCTGGCATTTTAAAAGAGTTGTATTTGTGTGAATGTAAATAATTCAGAATAAACACGTTTGGTCCCCATGAAGTAAAGCACTTATTCCATGACGACCAGGAGAGCTAAAAGTGCCTCCCATCAGGCAAATGGATGCTGAGTTTTAGTTACTCACAACAGATTTTGCAATATCCACTTTTCTTTTGATAGAGGTCTATTTTTGAGATGTTTCTGAAATGTCGATTAGTCAAATTGTTAATATATCACCAATCCTTTTTCCTTCTTATTATGTCCCCCCTTTCTCCCCCATGTCAGCAACCTCCTCCTTCCCCACCTCATCCTCCTCTCCCTTCTCCTTCCTCTCCTCCTTCTTTCTTTATTATTTCCTCTTTTCCTTTTAATTCTATTCCCTTCTCTCGTCCACTTCTTTATCACCATAATGATCAACAAGAGTGAACGACTTTTTTTTTCCTCCTCAATATCCCTTCTTCTTTTTCTGGACCCCTCCTTACTGTATTTCTTCCTTTTATATAGTTCAGAGGACCGAGACGTGTTCTTCTCACTCTTCCCCCAGCCCCGAGACACAAGTAGAAACCTGGTTAAGCAAGATAACCCAGCCTCCTAGACGTGGGCGTCTGTGTAGAGTTGACACCTCCCACAGGCAAAACTCTTTAGAGACTTGTCAGGCGCACGAGACTTGACATGTAGAAGTTACAACAGAGGTAGGTTCTTATGTGTATGAGCAAATCACAAGTAGGCAGAGGTTTCTGTGGCATTTTTCCTCATGGTCACTTGGAAGAATTTTTTGCAGGGGAGAAAGGAGTCTAAGACAAAAGGGAAGAACTGAAAGAAGAAATGGAAGAAAAATAGAAAGGCTGAGGCAGAGATTTAGGGAGTGACTTAATAACAATTTTTGGCACTGGATTCAACACTTCTCAAGCCACATCTGTGCAAAAATGTTTAATTTCATGAAAAAATACATTAAAAATTTTTTTGAAAATTGAATATTTGAGTTTGCTTCTTCTCATTTATACTTCAGTATTTATTGAGTAAAAATTTGAAGGACTGAATTAGCTTGTTAAAATTCAAGGTGTAAATACTAACACTTAAATTTTTAATTAAAAAAAAAAGATATGCAACATAAAATACATATGTCTTTTTCAGAGCAGTCTTATTAGACATGGGTAGTTAGAGCAACTAAAATTTTCCGGCTAGTCTCAATAAGTCATGTTCAGTTCAGTTCAGTTCAGTTCAGCCGCTCAGTCGTGTCTGACTATTTGCGACCCCATGAATTGCAATACGCCAGGCCTTCCTGTTTATTACCATCTCTCAGAGTTCACTCAGACTCACGTCCATCAAGTCCGTGATGCCATCCAGCCATCTCATCCTCGGTCGTCCCCTTCTCCTCCTGCCCCCAATCGCTCCCAGCATCAAAGTCTTTTCCAATGAGTCAACCCTTCTCATGAGGTGGCCAAAGTACTGGAGCTTCAGCTTTAGCATCATTCCCTCCAAAGAAATCCCAGAGTTGATCTCCTTCAGAATGGACTGGTTGGATATCCTTGCAGTCCAAGAGACTCTCAAGAGTCTTCTCCAACACCACAGATCAAAAGCATCTATTCTTCGGTGCTCAGCNATATATATATTACAAAATTTTCTACTTTAACCATTTTAAGGGTACAATCCATTGGCATTAGTTACATTCATAGTGCTGTGCTACCATCACCAGTGTCAATTTTCAAAGCTCTTTCATCTCCCCAAGCAGAACTTCCATAACCTGTAAGCTGTAACTCTCCATTCTCTCTCTCCCCCTTCCCTGTTAAGTTCTTTTCTATTTCTTTTTTTAAGCTGAAGTGTAGTTGATATACACTATTATAAAAGTTACAGGAATACAATATAGTGATTCACAATTTTTTAAGATTACATTCCATTTACAGTTATTATAAAATATTGGCTCTATTCCCTATGTGTACGATGTATCCTTATAGCTTATTTTGTACCTAATAGTGTGCCCCTGCCCCATTCTACTTTCTGTCTCTATGAATCGTCCATTCTAGATGTTTTATGTAAGCAGAATCATACAATATTTGCCCTTTGTGTCTGACTTATTACACTTAGCATAATGTTTTAAAGGTTCATTCGTTGTAGCTTCTCTTGTGGCTCAGCTGGTAAAGAATCCACCTGCAATGCAGGAGACCTGGGTTTGATTCCTGGGTTGGAAACATTCCCCTGGGGAAGGGAAGGGCTACCCACTCCAGTATTCTGGCCTGGAGAATTCCATGGACTATATGGGCTCTCAGAGTTGGACACGACTGAGCAACTTTCACTGTCACTTTCTATGTCGTAGCATGTGTAAGATCTTCGTTCCTTTTTAGGGCTGAATAGTATTCCATTGGACAGATAGATTGTATTTTGTTTATCCACTCATCCGTTAATGGATGCTTGGGTCCAGGGAAGTCCTCTATGTTTTCTTTTAAGAGATATTAATGTTTTAGGTCTGTGGTCCATCTTGAATTCATATGGATACAGTACAAAGTATGGACTAAAGTTAGTGATTTCTATACATGCACATCTCATTTTACTGTACTTTGCATTGTTGCACTTCACACATACTGTATTTTTTTACAAAGTGAGGGTCGGTGGTGATCCTGCATGAAGCAATTCTTTTGGTGCCATTTTTCCAACAGCATTTGCTCACTGTGTGTCTCTGTGTTCCATTTTGGTATTTCTTTCAATATTTCAAACTTCCTTGTCATTATATTTGTTAGGGTGATGTGCCTTCAGTAATCTTTAAGAAAATAATTTTATTTATTTATTTGTGACTGTGTTGTGTCTTCATTGCTGCTCGGGCTTTTCTCTGGTTGTGGTGAGTGGGACTTCTTTTCATTGCAGTGCACAGGCTTCCCACTGCGGTGGCTCCTTCTGTGGCAGAACATGGGCTCTAGGGCAAGGGGGCTCAGCAGCTGCAGTTTCTGGGCTCAAAAGCACAGGCTCGGCAGCTGTGCACAGGCTTAGTTGCTCCATGGCTGCAGGATCTTCCCAACCCAGGGACCGAATCTGTGATTCCTGCATTGACAGGTGGACTCTCGACCACTGAGCCACCAGGGAAGCCCTGATTAGTGATCTCGATGTCACTATTGCCAGATCAGGAATTGCTCAAGGCTACACTTTTTAGCGATAAAGTGTTTTTTAATTAGGTACGTATGTTGTTTTTTTAGACAATGAAATTGCACACTTAATAGGCTACAAGATAGTGTAAACAGCTTTTTTTTTGCACTCAGAAGACAGAAAATTTGTGTTGACTTGCTTTATTTTGATATTTGCTTTATTGTGGTGTTCTGGAGCCAAACCTGTGATTTCTCCGAGGTCTGCTTATATTTATTTGCAAATGGCTGTCTTAATTGCTCCAGTACCATTTGTTAAAACATTATTCTTTCTACACCAAGTTACCTTTGCACCATTATAAAAAAAAAATCTATTTCCTGAATATGTGTGGGCCTATTTCTGGACTTTCTATTTTGTTCCTTTGATCTATTTGTCTGTGTTGGCACTGACACCATACTTTCTTGGTTACTAAGTTTTATAATAAGTCTTGAAATCAGGTACTTTAGCCCTCCGACTTTGTTCCTTTTTTATTTTAATGTTGCTTTGGCTATTTTAGATGCTTTGCATTTTCATATGAGTTTCTCAAAAAAGCCCTGCTTTTCAGATTTTGATTGAGAGTGTAGTGAATATAGATACATTTGGAGAGAATGGACATTTTAACAATACTGAGGAATCCAACCCAGGAACAAAGTGTGTCCTTCCATTTGTTTGAAGTGAAGTGAAGTTGCTCAGTCGTGTCCGACTCTTTGCGACCTCATGGACTGTAGCCTACCAGGCTCCTCCCTCCATGGGATTCTCCAGGCAAGAGTACTGGAGTGGGTTGCCATTTCCTTCTCCAGGGGATCTTCCCAACCCAGGGATTGAACCCGTTTCTCCCGCATTCCAGGCAGATGCTTTACCCTCTGAGCCACCAGGGAAGTAGGTCTTCTTTAAATTCTCTCAGCAGTTTTTAAAAATAGCTTTTAATTTACAGGCATTGTATGTCTTTTTCAGATTTATTCTGAGATATTTTATGTAATTTGAAGTTGTTACAAGTGGTATTTTAAATTTTTATTTGGCTGGTATTTAGAGATATAAATGACTTGTGTATAATGTACTTGTATCTTGTTTTACAGATTTTATCAGGTTTTAAACAAAAGTGATCACATCATCTGAGAATAAAGACAATTTTATTTCTTTCTTTACAATTTGGATGCCTTTTATTTAGTTATTTTGCCTTATTTTACTACCTCTAGACCATCCAGTACAGTGTTGACTACAGGTGATAAGAGCAAATATCCTTTTCTTGTCCTTGATCTCGGATGGGATAATATGGTGAATCATATTGACTGGCCTTTAAACCAGTTATTTCAGTTTTTACTTTATGTATTTGAAGCTCTGTTTTTAGGTGCCATACATGTTTAGAATTGTTGTAGGCTCTTGATGAGCTCGCTCCTTTGTCATTATCAGTGACTTTAAAAACTTTTTTTTTATTGGAGTATAGTTGATTTGCAGTGTTGGGTTAGTTTCAAGTGTATAGCAAATGAATCAGTTTTACATATCGATACATCTACTTTTAAAAAAATTCTTTTTCCATATAGGTCATTATAGAATATTGAGTAGAATTAGTGGCTTTCTAGATCTTAGCTGATAATCTCTACTCTGGATCCTTTTTTTCTTTTTTTTCAGATTTTCTTTGCGTTTGCAGTTTCCATCAAATTTGGAACATTCTTAGCCATTATTTCTTCAAATATTTCTTCTTTCCACTCTCTTTTCTCAATTTCTTCTTTAGGGACTCCAATCACACGTGTATTAGGCATCTTCAAGTTGTCACATGCTCTCTTCTTTTGTGATTCTCTGCTTTTCATATTGGCTAGTTTCTATTGCTATTTCTTCAGATTCATTGTGTCGTCCAAGTTCAGTGTTTAATCTTCCATTGAGGCTTCCCAGCTGGTGCCCGTGGAATCAGCCTGCAGGAGACACGGGTTTGATCCCTGGACTGGGAAGATCTCCTGGAGTAGGAAATGGCAACCCATTCCAGTATTCTTGCCTGGAAAATTCCATGGACGGAGGAGCATGAAAGTGTTACTCAGTCGTGTCTGACTCTTCTGCGACCCCATGGGCTATAACCCACCAAGCTCTCTGTCCATGGGATTCTCCAGGCAAGAATACTGGAGCGGGTTGCCATTTCCTTCTCCAGGGGATCTTCCCGACCCAGGGACTGAACCCAGGTTTCCCGTATTGCAGGCGGATTCTTACCATTTGAGCTACCCTGGAAACCCACAGAGGAGCATGGCGGGCTATAGTCCATGGGGTCACAAAGTCAGACGTGACCGAGCATGCACTCACAATCTGCCACTAATCCTATTTAGTGTATTTTACATCTCTAGAGGTTTGATTGGGTCTTTTTATATCTTTACTGTCTCCTCTTAACTAACTGTTTGAAAGCTCTTATCTGCAAATTCTGATGTCTGTGTCTACTCTGATTCAGTTTTGATTAATTGATTATTTTCTTATAATGGGATGTATTTTCCTGTGGGTTTTTTTTTTTTTGCATGCCTGGTTATTTTTGATGGATACTAGATATTGTAAATTTTGTCTTGTTGGGTATTGAACGTTATTGTTATCTTGTAAATATTTTTGAACTTTCTTTGAGACATGGTTGACTTATTTGAAAGGTTTATCCTTGCTTTTAAGATTAGTTAGATGGGATCAGAGCCCAGGGCTAGTTATTCGTTGCTGTTGAGGCAAAATCCTTCTGAGTTCTCTGCCCAATGCTTTTCTTTCCAGCCTGGGTGGTGGGAACAGGCAGTGGCCCTGTTTGTACCAGGCAGCATCCCTTTCGTCCTTTTAGCTGCTTCCCTGGCCCTGGTGCAGAACTGCATGTGCTGGCTGTAGTCTGCAGCGATCCCTGCGGTGCCCTGCCAGTCTCTACGGTTGTCTCTGTTCAGCTCTCCCTCTTGGCATTCTGTCTTGCAAGCTCTCACTGCTTATCTCTGCAAGTCAGGGAATCCACCAAGTCTGCCCTCCCCCTGCCCCCATCNAACCAGTCTGTTGTTCCATGTCCAGTTCTAACTGTTGCTTCCTGACCTGCATACAGATTTCCTCAAGAGGCAGGTTAGGTGGTCTGGTATTCCCATCTCTTTCAGAATTTTCCACAGTTTATTGTGATCCACACAGTCAAAGGCTTTGGCATAGTCAATAAAGCAGAAATAGATGTTTTTCTGGAACTCTCTTGCTTTTTCCATAATCCAGAGGATGTTGACAATTTGATCTCTGGTTCCTCTGCCTTTTGTAAAACCAGCTTGAACATCAGGGAGTTCACGGTTCATGTATTGCTGAAGCCTGGCTTGGAGAATTTTGAGCATTACTTTACTAGCATATGAGATGAGTGCAATTGTGCGGTAGTTTGAGCATTCTTTGGCATTGTCTTTCTTTGGAATTGGAATGAAAACTGACCTTTTCCAGTCTTGTGGCCACTGCTGAGTTTTCCAAATTTGCTGGCATATTGAGTGCAGCACTTTCACAGGACTTGAAACAGCTCAACTGGAATTCCATCACCTCCACAGCTTTGTTCGTAGTGATGCCTTCTAAGGCCCACTTGACTTCAGATTCCAAGATGTCTGGCTCTACATTAATGATCACATCATCATGATTATCTGGGTCATGAAGATCTTTTTTGTATAGTTCTTCCATGTATTCTTGCCACCTTTTCTTAATATCTTCTGCTTCTATTAGGTCCATATCATTTCTGTCCTTTATCGAGCCCATCTTTGCATGAAATGTTTCCATGGTATGTGACAACTCAGTTTGAGATAAAATTTCTTAGTTAAAAGAAAGCTTCTTTTTTGTTGTATGATTTGAAATGTATACAGCGGCATGTTCATATTTGTTATAAATTTTGTCTTATTTGCAAACATCAGTACAAGTAACACACTAACATTTATGATGAATGGCATGAGTAACTTGGAATACAGATCATAATCAAAGACAATGCGGTAGTTCTCCCTTTTTTCATGGTTTCATGGTTTCAGTTACCCGTGGTCAACTATGGTCCACAAATATTATATGGAAAATTCCAGAAATAAGAAATTCATAAGTTTAAATTGTTGCCGTTCTTAATTGTGTGATGAAATCTTCTGCCATTGTGCTTCTTCCCTGGAATGTCAGTCCTCCCTTTGTCCAGTGTTCCCATGGCATAGAAGCTACCATCCCTTTGGTATGGGAAAACACACAGTATCAATGGAGTCTGGTACTATCTATGGTTTCAGGCATCCATTGAGGTTCTTGGAACACATCCCCAGCAAACAAGGAAGGATGGCTGTAAAGAAAATCAACAAAATCTGTTATTTTTCATTTGTTGTTGGCTTCATATTTAAATAAAACAAAGTGAATATGGTAAATATTGCGCATATGTAAATACTGGTGTCACATTCCTATTAATTATGTAATGCAACATTTGATATTCTCAATTAAAACCCTTAATTTGCCTGCTACATTGCCTGCAGTCCCTCGAGTAATTACTCTCTTATTTTTCTGGATAACTTATTTAGGGAAAAATAAAATAATAAAATGATCTTAAAATGAAAAGGCCTGAAAATAGCACTCTTATTTAAATTACAATACTTCACACTCATCTGAGATTTCTTCATCTCTGCAATAACGCAGCTGTTTTCCTCAGGGTGTTCTCACAAGTTCATAAAGAAAAAAATTGTTATGAGCCTTCCCAAACCCCAAGGAAGGCAGCTGTGTTTTTGATAAACTGGGCTACGGTTTCAACACTTCAAGCTATAGAGAAATTTACACGGGAATTTTCTGCATTATATATCCATGAGCAATATATTTTCAACAGTAACAACATACACTGTATTTAGTCAGAGTTTACACGGCAAAGCAGTCAGGCTGAACACTGTGAAATTAAAAACCTGACCTTCAGCAGAAGCCTCTGCCCTAAACATACAGAATGTCACTCACTCTGACCTGTAGAAAAACGCCAGAGAAATCAGAGGAGGGTGAAGAGATGCTTGGACTGAACTCCCCCATCAGATGTCCAAGTGTCACATTTTCCTCCACATTCAGTAGAGGGGATATGTCATAAATCAATGGCATTATCCAAGAGTCTTAGTTAAGAAAAAGGGCTCGAGTGATTGAAGAGTTGGGACTCTGCCAATCCAAAATTCTCTTGGTTCAGAGGCAGTGCTGACTCTTCCTTGCTCTCTCACCTTTGCTGTCAAAGCACTTATCCTTCTGATTTTGGACAAGGAAGCGAACATCCCCAGACGGAACATATTTGAAAGTTTTCTGTGTACTTTTTCTAAGAAGTGACCTAGGTTGTGTCTACCCAATTGCAAGAAAACATACTGGCAAAATACTAATCTGTGTGTTCAGTTGTGGAAAGTACTTGCTTCTCCCCGACCTGCCCTCCTCCCTCTTAGTTGCCTTTGTCTCACTTGGAACAGCCTCTTGGATCATTCCTTCAGGCAGAGTCATCGTTCTTTGTCAGATCTGCTCTCTATCAAGCCAATTCTCATTTATTCAGTGCTGGTTTTTTCCTTCGTGCATCATTTATCCTGCCGACGTTTCTTTTACTTCCTGCTGCCCTCTTGGGCTTCTACACTACGGCCATTGCAATATGTTGTTAAAAACAAAACAAAACAAAAACCCTACACTTCAGCTTATTCTGCGAGCTATGTCTCTTTTCAGAACTCTATTGTTATCATTTGCTTGCTTGTTCTAAGCAGGTAGTGATATTGTTATTACAAGTATTCCCCAAGTTCATTTATTTAACACCTATAATTTTTGAGCTCTTATTACGGATTATGTATTGGGTTATGTGTATGTGTTTTCTAATGAAGGGCACAGAGAGACAGAAAAGGAAACAAACAACTGCAATATATTGTGATGTACAGAATCAGAAAAGTAGCAACACTTACAGTGCTAGAACTAAGGGCATTTTTTGTGGGGTGAAAAAACGATTTAATCAGCCCTAAAGGACTGATAATCACAGAAGCAGCTAGCATGCTAAGAAATTCAAGTGAGCTGTGTCATTGAACCAGCTGTCTCACTTTGGTCTCCTTTTGTAAGTGAGGCTCTGAGAGATAAAATAATTTTCCAAAGGTCATAGAACTAGTAAATAGTAGAGACAGAGGTCACAGGGGTATCTGTTTCCGAAGCCCATTGTGTATCTTAACACCAACAGACAGTTTTCCTTTGTTTTTTCATGTCTGGTTTTATATTTCTGTCAGTCCTAGAATTGATGATACAAATATTTGTTGCATATTAAGAACAATGATCATAGAAAACAAGCTTATGTTTATCAAAGAGTAAGGTTTGGGAAGGGATAAACTAGGAGCTTGGGATTAACAGATACACATTGCTGTGTACAAAATAAACATAAAGGACTTACTGTATATCTTAGGTAACTATATTCAATATGTTGTAATAACCTATAATGGAAAATAATCTGAAAAAGAATATATGGGCTTCCCTGGTGACTCAGTGTTAAAGAATCTGCCTACCAGTGTGGGAGACACAGGTTTGATCCCTGGGTTGGGAAGATTCTCGGGAGAAGGAAATGACAACCAATTCCAGTATTCTTGCCTGGGAAATTCCATGGACAAAGGAGCCTGGCAGGGCATAGTCCATGGGGGTTGCAAAAAGAGTAGGACATGATTCAGTGCCTAAACAACAACTATATATATATATATGTGTGTATATATATGTATATATATATACACACATATATATATATGAATCTGCTTATTGTACACCTGAAACTAATACAACATTGTAAATCAACTAAGAAGTGAAGTGAAGTGAAAGCCACTCAGCTGTGTTCGACTCTTTCAACCCCATGGACTGTACAGTCCAAGGAATTCTCCAGGCCAGAATACTGGATTGGGTAGCCCTTCCCTTCTCCAGTGGATCTTCCTGACCCAGGAATCGAACTGGAGTTTCCTGCATTGCAGATGGATTCTTTATCAAAGTGAGCTATCAGAGAATCCCTAAAAATCAACTACATTTTAATTTAAAAAGAGAATAATGTTGACTTCCAAATGTAGATGAAAGTAAATTCTTTGATTTGATTAACTTACTATATTAATACTTTTACTAACCCATTGACTAGAGCTGGGGTTCACAACTCCCTATGTCTCATGGTAGATATCACTGATAAAGCTCTATCCTCTGGTCTGCTAATCCCAGGTATAGACAGGAAGGGTGATTACAACTGTATTCCAGGAGTTCACTCCTACAAATAAACCAGCCTTGGCAAGTGTTATGAATTGAATTATTGAACTGTGTCCCCCTAAAGTTCATATGGGCTTCCCTGATAGCTCAGTCAGTAAAGAATTTTCCTGCAGGGCAGGAGACCTGGATTTGATCCCTGGGTTGGGAAGATCCCCTGGAGAAGGAAATGGCAAACCACCCCAGTATCTTTGCCTGGAAAATCACATGGACAGAGGAACCTGGGGGTGTTGCAGTCCATGGAGCCACAAAGAGTATAGTCCATGGGGGTACAACTGAGCAACTAACACTTTCAAAGCTCATGTGCTGAAGTCTTAAGTACCATCAAGTTACATCCAGTACCTCAGGATGTAACCTTAATAGAGATAAACATAATTGGGTTAAAGTAGGCTATAATAGTGGGCTCTAATCCAATAGTACTGGTTTGTTTGTAAAAAGGGAGAATTTGGAGACAGTCATGAACACAGAGAGATTTCATATTTTGATGAATGTAGAAATCTACAAGTCAAGGAATATAGAGAGTTTCCAGCTGCTGCTGCTGCTGCTGCTAAGTTGCTTCAGTCATGTCCGACTCTGTGTGACCCCATAGATGGCAGCCCACCAGGCTCCCCCATCCCTGGGATTCTCCAGGCAAGAACACTGGAGCGGGTTTCCATTTCCTTCTCCAATGCATGAATATGAAAAGTGCAAGTGAAGTCGCTCAGTCGTGTCCAACTCTTCGCAAGGGCGGAGGGTTTCCAGCAAAACTCTAGAATCTAAGAGAGAGGGATAAAACATATCTTCCCCTACAGCCTTCAGAAGGAATTAAGCTTGTTCACACTTTGATCTCAAATTTCTAGCCTCAAGATCAGACAATAAATTAACACTGTTTAGCCCCCCAATTAGTGACACTTTATCATGGCAACCCTGGCCAACTAATATGGCAGGTTAGAAAAAACCTTTTTCCCATTTCTATCCTGAGAAGATGGGCAAAAAATAAAGAAATCAACTCCTCCTCTCCTCTCCTGCCATGATGATAGCATCCACTTCTAACGTAGGTTGCTGCTACTGCTGCTGCTAAGTCGCTCCAGTCATGTCCGACTCTGTGTGACCTCATAGACAGCAACCCACCAAGCTCCCCCGTCCCCGGGATTCTCAAGGCAAGAACACTGGAGTGGGCTGTCGTTTCTTTCTCAAATGCATGAACTTGAAGTCACTCAGTCGTGTCCGACTCTCATCCAAATTCAGTTTCCTCATTGAATTCAATATAATGTATGATCCCACATGACAGAATAAATTAGCAGTTAACACTGGGTGCCACCTATGTCAAATGTCCTTTATGTTAAGCAAGGTTAGTATCTCAGGGAACAAATCATAGCCCCACTAGTATGCAGAGAACTAATTATATTCTTTAGAAGTATGCATCTGGGAACAGTGGAAGTCCTCTCTGGGCCAGTATTTCTCAGCCCCTGTCCAAACTGTATCACTAAGAAAGGGTACCTGTTCAGGCCAGAGGGACGTACACCATGCCAGTAACCCTAATATTAGTCTGTGATTCTTATGCACACCATTTCAGCAAATGATTATTACCACAATATAGAAGGATAGCCATCAAAAGATGTGCAAGTAAATGTATCTGTGTGTATGTGTAATGCTATTTGAAAATTGGCCTGTCTTATACGCTATTGTAAAATGAATAAGTGAATGAATGAATAAGGCATGAGATGGTGCCAAGGGTACAGGCTTTGGAATGGACAGAACTGGGTTTCAAGGATTAAGAGAGCTAGTATTTGGAAAATAAGTGTTACTTTCACATTCCTTGCTTTCATTACCACTTTTCTTCAAGGACTGTAGCCCTCCTTCCATTAAACATCCTGGCTTTCATGGTCCTATTTCTAGCTTTACCTAGAAGCTAGATTTCCATAAGGAAATCTTGTTGAGGAAATGGTCGAGTAAGTCTCACTTTAGGTGCAATGATACTCTCTTCCTCTTTTAGGAAAGGATTATTCTCTTCAGAAACCAATCTTTTATAAATGAAGGTTTTATTAATCAATTATCATCTTGGAACAGATGAGTGCATCAGCAGAAACCAAGCATCATGTACTGCTTTAGTGATCAAAGAGTGTATTGGAATGACATGCGCATTCCTTTATGTCTCTCAAGGTGCACGTTACTGTCATAGCCCCATATTTCCAACTCATCTGTGCTGGATGTCAACCCATTTTGTTCCTCACTCTTCTAAATTGCCCTATTAACCAACTGGCCCTGAAGACACATTCATCAGTTAGGGAACTTTGGATAATATAGCTAACTATTGCTGGTGCCTTATGGATTCTCTCTCTGTGACAGTGGGGTTCTCACTGGTGTCCTACTTGAGTCTTTCTGGTTACTGAAGTATATGAATAGACACAGAGAATTAAAGAAATGTCCTTTGTCTTCCACTATATCATAGCTTAAGTTCTTTTAAATAAATTAAGTTGCTCAAACCAACCTCAGAATACAGTGAGGCACTCTGTTTTACCAGAGGGAGGCAAAGAATCAAGATTACCTTGACACAAGCACACGACCTTCTTCAAACTGTATTGGTTGACTTCGCTGCCGTTTTCTTGCCAGCCTTTTAGGTAACCATTTCCTATAAAAAGTTCCCTCTGGTGGAGAAATTCCTTCTAATGTTTACTGCCAGGGGACTTCCCTGGTAGCTCAGCTGGTAAAGAATCTGCCAGCAATGCAGTAGAGCCTGGTTGATTCCTGGGTTGGGAAGATCCACTGGAGAAGGGGTAGGCTACCCACTCCAGTATGCTTGGGCTTCTAGATTGTGCTTCCAAACCCTCTCCTCCTAAAACTGGAGCTCTAGTTTGATTCTAGTGAGAATGAGTATGTCCGTGCAATATTTGAGACCTATATTCAGTTCACTTGCTCAGTTGTGTCTGACTCTTTGTGACCCCATGAATAGCAGCACACCAGGCCTCCTTGTCCATCACCAACTCCAGGAGTTCACTCAAACTTGTGTCCATCGAGTCGGTGATGCCATCTAGACATCTCAACTTCATCACCCCCTTCTCCTCTCGCACCCAGTCCTTCCCAACATCAGAGTATTTTCCAGTAAGTCAACTCTTGGCATGAGGTGGCCAAAGTATTGGAATTTAAACTTTAGCATCATTCCTTCCAAAGAACACCCAGGGCTGATCTCCTTTAGAATGGACTGGTTGGATCTC
>SJYV01047438.1:0-15260 GCA_006410875.1 Neotragus pygmaeus | reverse complement strand
ATGTCCATGTCAGAGGCTTTCTCTGTCCTTTTACAGTGTAATATAACTATTGCCACACAAAAGGTCTGAGTGATCAAGCCTGGGCCCTGATCCCAAAGCTAAATCTTCATCTTCAGAGATCACAAATCAACATCATTCACCCTTAGCTATCAACATGAGCTCAGCCCCATCCCTGGAAAGTGGGCTCCCCTGGGGGCAGTGAAGGCAGGTGAACTGAAAGGACCCCCCGCCTCACCGTTGATCTCCCTGAGCATCACGACAGGCCGGTGCTGCAGCGCCAGCCGACTCTTCTGGCGTAGGGCACTGGTGAGGGCCCTGGATCCCAGTAGGAGCCAGAGCACTGGGTGGACGACCGAGGTGTCATTCAGTGTGAGGTCAGCAACCATGTTTCCCGGATCGTTGTTCACCACCCGCCGGTGGAGCATGACCTGCAGGGGACAACTGTCTGACCGGGCCTGGCTGGGCCCTGGGGTCCCCAAGAGTGACCAGAGGGGCCCCCTCCTACCTCCACCTGCCCGTTCCCTTGGCTGGAGACGCCGTGCGCCTGCTCGGACAGCAGCACCAGCCTGCTGCGTCTGCTCTGGATGAAGGCAGATTGCACCATGGGGTAGTAATTCTGTGGAGAGAAACGTCAGCAGGCTGGTGGTGGGGGCAGTGGGCCAGGTCAGCCAGCAGGTCTGGGGTCTCCCTCTGGCCCCAGGCAGCCTCCTGCATGGTGCAGCAGCAGCCCAGGGTGGCACAGTAGTGAGGGGAGGGGCTCTGACTTGTGAGATGGACACACTGGGATTCAAATCCAGCTCCACTGCTTCCTGACCTTATGCCCTGGGAGACCCAGCCTTCCCAAGCCTCAGTTTCCCCCTCTGTAAAATGTGCCCCATAAGGTCTCCCTGGTGCAGGGAGACAGTGAGGCATTTGTGCCAGTCCAGCCTGAACCAGCCAGGGGTTCCCAAGTAGAAAGGCTCTGGTGTCTGGGCTGGAAGCGCTTGCCCAGCCCTGCCCTTTCCTGTTTTGGAGGAAGATGTCCGGGGCTGATAGCTGGGACCCTCTGGAGCCCAGAACACAGGGTGTGAAGAGCGGCTGTAGACATGAGCCGTCAGAGGCTCAGGGAGGACAGAGCGGGGAGGAAACACACCCCTTCTCTGGGTCCCTCTGGAAAGAGAGACAACGAACTAGGGGAAGGCTCGGGAGGTGCCCAGCACGGCACTGCCCCTGGATCATCCCAGGCCTCAGCACAGCTCTGGGGGAGGTTGCTCTCTTCCCAGGAGAGCACCGAGGTCCAGGGACATCCACAGACTCGCCCAGGGTCATGCCTCTGGAGGGTGAGGTCTGGGAGCTGAGTGATTTTGGAATTCAGCCCCTGCTCAGCTCTCCCTGGAAGACAGGCTGTGGCTCTGCTCTGAGCAGCAAAGGAAAGTCACACCCCATTCAGGCCTAGATAGACACCACGTGCTTAATCCTCAAGCAACCCCCAGTCAGTCATCCATCTGACCGAGGAGGACCCACGGAGCACAGAAGGGACCTCAGGGACACAACTCATCTGCGGTGGCCCCAGAGCTCTGAGACATTGTCTGAATAAGCCTGGCCACAGGCCGTAGGGGCAGACTCAGGGCAGCTGGACCCTGGAGATGATCTGGCCCTAAGGGGACTCTCCTGCTTTCTGGAAAATGGCTATCACGATTGGGTCCACAACAGCCACACTCCAGGAGAGCTCAGGGCATACCCGAGCGATGGTGTTGTTCTTGTAGTTCCTGTAGGGCCTGCGCTGCATCTGGTAGCCGTTGTTGTCCGAGTAGAGGACCTGCCCCGTGTTCAGCTTGGTGCTTATTCTCAGGATGGCCTCACAGTTCAGCTCCAAGGGGCCCACCCAGTACTCCTGCTCTATACGATGGCAAAGCAGCTCCCCGTCAGAGCCCTGGGGACTGTGGGCCAGCCGGGAGTAGATGGTGAACGTGGGCTCAATGTCGTTCACCTCCCTGGAGGAGAAGCAGGAGAGGTAGGTCAAGACTTGGGAGCCTTCTGGATGCCCCGCCCTTCTCCTTTCTTCCTTCCTCTCCTTCCATTTCCCTCCCTCCATCCTTCCTGCCGCCAGGGGTACAGGGAGCCTGCTTGGGCAATAGAACAGGAACAACTCACTTCTCTGAAGGTTCTGATTACCCAGTCATACCCGGGCGGCTGTCTGTCCTGCTCATGAAAACACAAGAACTGCTCTTGTGTGTTGGTCCCTGCCACCGTGGGCTCCTGTCCCGCCTCTGGACTTAGGTCCACCCAGGTGACACAGTGCAGGCAAGCAGAGCAGGACTGCAGAGACTGGAGCAGCTCATGACTTCAGTGAACTTCCGTGGAGGAAGGACCGTGTGCCAAGCCCAGGTCCAGGAGCCAGGTGTCTGAAGCATGACAGGCCCTCATTTCCTCATTCCCCTGCCTGTGAGCACCTCCACGTGCTGAGCACAACCAGGGGGTGCCCCCACCTGTAGAAGTGCTGCCGGATCTCAGTCACCAGCGGCCCCTCCATGATCTCCATCCTCACCGCCTCCCACGCTGGCTCTGCTGCGCCGCTGGGTGTAAACACATAATTATCTGAAACAGGGCCTTCCCAGACATCACTGTTTGCCTGATACTCCATGAACTGCTGGGTCATGTATACCTTTCGGTTACTCCGCCTGCACACAGAGGAAAGAGAAAGCAGTTGTCATCATGACAGAAAACATGTCATCCTCATGCTGGAACCAGGCTCACAGAGCCTCCATGGAGACACCAGCCAGGAGCCAGGGATGAACAGAGACCCTTCAACAGGACGGAAGTGGTCTATCTGTACAACAGAATATTATTGAGTCTGCAAGAAGAATGAGGAGTCTTATTCACCCTTCAACGTGCCTGAAAGTTGGAAACATGACGAGAATTGAAAGAAGGCAGCTCGCCAAGTACCCTGTATGGTATAATCCCATTGCATGATATGTCCATGTAGGCCAGTCTGGAGAGACAGAAAGGAGGTTCAAGTCACCAGAGCTTGATCGAGGTGAGAGATGTGTGGGGCCTGAGCCGTGATGGGGCCTAAGTCCACGGTGCTGACTGCACCTTTCCCAGCCTGACCAGGGAGGCTCAGAACGTTCCGGGGCTGCACTCCCTTTCTGCTGCTCCCCACACTCTCCCCCTGACCACCTCTGCTGGATCCTGTGGGTCCTGGCTGCTTCTGTGTCTTGGCCTAGACTCACACACTTAGAAATAGAGCTCAATGCACTACAGGGAGCTTCAGTACCATCACACCCTCGCCCTTTGGCTGAGGAAATGGAGATCCAAGTAGGCATTACAAGCCCAGGTCCCAGGGTCCTCCTGGCCTCAGAGGCAGCAGTGACTGCACCTCACCTCTCCCAGACACTGTGCATCAGGTTGGTGTCCAGGTCCAGGAAGATGATGTAGCAGTCATTTTTCACAGGCACCAGGCTCCTGCCCACTTGCCCGGCACGTCTCCTGAGTCGGCCTCCAAACTGTGTGGTTCTGGCCACAAAGGGCTCAGGCTCCCCAGTGTCCTCCTGGGAACTCCTGCGGGGCCGGATGCTGTAGTGCCGGTAACTGAGTCCTGGGATCGTGGTCAGCACGTGCAGGTCATAGGCAGAGGGCATCTCCTTCGAGCGCTGGACCTGCAAGACCCGAAGCATGGGATGAATGATGGATGTCAGGATGGAAGGTGCCTCAGTCTCCCTGGAAACCCTGGGCTACACACCTGGTGAATGGAGTGCCTGCTCGGCACAGAGACAGCTGGTCACCCAACACGGGGCTGAGCTGGCTGCCCTCCTCCCTGCTCAACTGGGTCCAATCTCCTCTCCCCTCTTCCTCCTTCTCTCCTGGGGCTGCAAACCACCTGCCCTCCTCCCACACTCCCTCCTGTTCCTGCCTCTGAGACTGCTCACACTGTTCCCTCGACCTCTTTAGAGGAGGCTCCCTTGTATCCTAACCCTCTGATTTTTCCAAGGAGGGAGGTTTCCAGGTCACCCTGTAGGTCTTTCTCTACCTCCACGTCATCTGACTCAGGGGAGGGAGTTGGATGAGGACACTGGGTCCACGCAGGAGGTTCCTCAGTCTCCAGGGAGCAAGTGTCACTTCCAGGTCTTGGGGGAGGGTTTGGGGTGCTATGAGAAAGCCCATGTGGCTCCTCACAGGCTCCAGCCTGGCCTTTCTCTGAACTAAAGCAGACGCCCGTCCCCACCCCACACCCCTAACCTGTCCTGATGTTTTCCTCCACCACAGTTGTCATCTGTCGCTCCTATACTTTCTGATTTTCTTCTTGCCTGGATCCCTCACTGGAATAGGAGCCCCCCAAGAGCAGAGACTTTGCCTATTTGGTTATTAAAGTTTCTCCAGTGCCTAGAGTAACTCCTGACACATACTAGGTGTTCAGTAGTATTTAAGAAAGAGCATTTCGGCTTGGTGGGTGGTGCCTTTGGGTGGTGAAGCAAGATGTTCTGTGTTGGTTCTACTCTACCCAACACCCTTCCCTCCCCTGGCCTTGACATAGAGGACTCTTCCCCCTCTCTCTCAGCTAAGGATCACTGCCCTGGCTGCCTGGTCATTACCCCATGCCTTAACTGTCCATTTCTGTGTCTGCTCCTTGAATCCCAGGATGGCTCCTGAGTCCAGAGATGAGCACTCATCTGGGACCAAGCCCAGCACAGGCTTTCAGGAAGGTTTGCTGAATGGCTGACTGATGGCATTACTTGATCCATCTCCCCCAAGGAAGGGCTTGGTAACAGGAGAGTCACCTCTATAATCAAGTCTAGCTCCAGGTCTGGGAAGGAGATGAGGAGGGACCACACAGGATGTGGGTGTCATAGCTGGGGCCTTCCCCTACAACAGTACCTCCACAAAGATGCACAATGAAGACTTGCTGGCTTCCCCATGAGAAGTAGATATTGACATAGGGTTATATACATATACACCAAGTCACCTCAGTGTTGTCTGACTCTTCATGACCCTATCAGCTGTAGCCTACCAGGCTCTCTGCCCATGGGATTCTCCAGTCAAGAGTACTGGAGTGGGTTACCATGCGCTCATGCAGTGGATATTCCTGACCAGGTATCGAACCCATGTTTCTTGTGGCTCTGCATTACAGGCGGATTCTGGTCAACTCAGATACTCAAAGGGCAGGGTCAGTCTGCTGGGTGGACCTACTGACCCTGATGGTGACTCACCCATAGGACATCCCTCACAGTCAGGGCAGCGTGTCCCATCTTCCCTTTAGATGCCCACTCCTGGGGGCCCCGCACAGAGCAGGGGAACCAACAGGGCGTGCACCATAGACGGGATGTCCCCCTTACCTGTGCAGGGACAGGAAGGCCTGACTCGTCTGTGATGCTGACTTTGGGGAAGTCCACAGTCAGGGTGATGATGGTGGTGACCGTCCAGGCCAGCGGGTTGTAGACCACTGTAAAGTGTCCCCCAGGCTCTGGGCCTGCACACAGAGAACAGGCTCTACTGCCCCACCTGACCCACCCCTCACCCCTGGTGCCCCTCAGAACAAGAGAAACTGAGGCAGGTGAGACCAGCTCTGCAGAGGCCAGGGGGAAGGACAGACAGACACATGGGCTCTGTTGTCCAACCCTCTCCTCCTCTGTTCAAGCTGGGTCCTGATTCCTAGGCAGGATGGGGGAGCATGTCCCTTGAGATGAGGGTTCTTGGCCTCCTCACTCATCTCTACTTTTCAGCCAACATTACTGGTGAGAAGACTGAGGTCTACAGCAAACGGTTAGTTGTCCAAGGTGACCCATGTCCTACGGCCTGGCTCCAAAGCTGGAGCGCTTTGGCAATGTACAGACAATTCTCTGGAGCTTGGAGGGTCAAGGGCAATCACCAAGGTCAGCACCAGAGCCCTCTTTGGTATGAACCTGGATTCTCTTTCTGCTCTACCCCCCACCCCAGGTGACCATCTGTGACCATGTTCAATGACTCCCAGATCCCTGAACACTGCACACACTGCCCAGTCCCTGGCCTCTGCCCAGACAGCTCCCATGGCTGGATGCCTTTCTGGGGTCTCCACCTGCCCCTTCCTTGGGGAGTTGCCCCCGTGAGCTCATGGGAATGGCTGGCCTCACCAGACACTGGAAGGACCCAGTTCTACCTCCCTTGCTATGCCCGTCATCCCCTCCCACCACCAGTCCCTGTGGACAGGATTCCAGTCTGCTGCACTCCTGACCCCAGGGCCCTTCCAGTGTCTGAAGGTAAGATGGGACTGCACACAAACACAGAGCCGAGGGCAGAGCAGGGCATGTGAGGGGAGGGGCAGGGTGGGGAGGGCACAGTGAGAGAGCAGGGTGAGTGTGGGCCCTGGGAAGATGGGCGGGCCACACGCTCCTGCAGGGAAGGCACCTATCTCTGATTGCCCAGGGGTGAATCCCCTCAGCTCCAGGCAAACAGGGTGACCACTCATCCTCTACCTGTGAAACCCACAAAGTCAAAAGAACACATGCATCTTGTCTGCGGAGCTGGGCAGCACAGGGGTATGGGTACCCTTTCTCCCTGTGTGACCCTGGGCAGCACAGGGGTATGGAGACCATTCCTGCCTGTGTGATCCTGGGCAGTTCAGGGGTATGGGTATCCTTCCTCCCTGTGTGACCATGGGTGGCTCAGGGGTGTGGGGACCATTCCTTCCTGTGTGACCCTGGGCGGTTCCACGATCTCTGTTCCATGTGTGCCCTCAGCTACGAAGTGAGGACAGTAACACTTCCAGCTTTCAGGACGTGTGAGGTTTTACACTAAACTGTGCAAGCGGTGTGCTTGGCAACCTCCACACTGCATTAACATTTATTCCTGCCTCTAGTTGGAGGCAGGAACTAGGCCTTCCTCAATCACAGAGAGGAAACAGCTCAGTGAAGTGAAGGCACCTGTCCAGCTCATGCTGAAATGAGAGCCTTCCTTGGACGGGCCTCGAGTCTGAAGCTCAGGTGTCCCAGCCCGTCCCCTAACCCTCAGGCTGTCTTCTCAGACTGGGGCAGATGCCTGCCATGGCCCACTGTGCCCCCAGGGGCCTCGCTTACCTGAGTGGGCTGGAGACCTGTCCTGGATGATGGAGGCCATCAGATTGTACACCCCTTGCATCCCGCTGCTCAGGTGCTCCACAAACATGTCACCCACATTTGGAACATGAGTTCCGGTGATGGCGTCGTGGTGCTGGACCTGGGCCCCCGCAGGAACAGGACAAGAGTGGGGTCAGGCCAGCCTCTGCTCAGCACCTGCTGTCCTGATGCTCACTGGGCCCTGACTCTGCTTCCCTCTCTGTAGGTGCTGCTGGAGAGCTGGGGATTTCTCCCACTTTACAGAAGAGAAATCTGAGGTCAGAGAGGCTGGTGATCTTACCCAAGTATTGGTGACCTTGGGAAAACACATAGCTGTGTCCCTGATGCTGGACAGAAAACAGACTTCTGGATAGGACCCTGCCCAGCTTCCCTCTGTGACCCAATCATCCCAGAATTGCTGATAACCTGCTCCAGACAAGCCCCATACATGGCCTTGTACTCGTCTGCACCATGTAGGATGGATGATCTCCTCTTCCCAGAAGGAAAACATGGCCCCATGTGGTGAAGCCACGTGTCCGCCCACCCTGATGGATGCTAAAGTCAATCCCATTATGCCCCACACAATGACTGGTCCTGCCAGCAATTCCCTTTAGTGACTATGAATCTCATGGGCCGTGTGGCCTATTTCTGACTGGAGATGAGACAAGTTATATGAGATCTTGGGTCTCAGTTTTCCCTTCTGCACAGTAGGGGACAAGTAAGATGCAGATTTATGAACAACTTCCTTTGTGTCAGCCACAGAGCCCACCAGCATATGTGTATTATCAGATTCAACAGTCCCATTAATGTCCTGAGTGAGCATGTAGTTCTCATTTTTCAAGGAGGAAATTAGAACTCAGAGAGGGAAATCCTGACCTCATAGAGCTGAGCTGAGATTGGAATCCAGCCAGGATTGTTGGACACTAGTGCCGCTCCACTTCGCCCTTTCTGCTCTGGGACAGTCTGGCTTTAAATCTTACTGAACCACAGCTGGACCCTGGCAGGCCATGGTCCTAGCCTTGGGGCAGCTTCATCAGGCATGGTCTTGTGACCATGCGTGGTGACCTCAGCGTTCTTATCTATAAAAGGGACCTAAGTGACAAGGGACAGGGAGGTGTGCTGGCCTAGGGAGGGGGAAGCACACAGCCCCGGAATATCCAATCCTGTCCTGTCTCTGGGAGGCACTGTGTTACCTCAGAGACTGCCCAGCGGAGCTGCTGGAGCTGTTGCAGGCCCCAGGCAGGGTCCAGGAACTGGTGGGGAGTCAACAGCATGTAGCGAGTAAACATGGACTCCCCAGCGTACAGCAGACTGCTGGCTCTCCTCGCCAGCCCCTTGAGCCCACTTCGGGAGGCGTAGAATCCAGTCCAGGCGTGATGCATGTCTAGGAGAAAAAGGCCAGGAGTCAGTGGGAGGGCCTGCCCTTAGGGGCCCCGAGCCCCACTTGGGAAATGCTGAGGAAGATGAGGTCAGGATGGATCTGCCTGGGTTCCCAGGGACACAGCCTAGGCCAGCAGGGGATCTCAGGGTTCCTGGTCCAGCCAGGTCAGCAATGGTACGAGATCCCTGGAAGGCCTGGGCCACTGGCAGGTTCAGGCTGGGTGGGAGCAGGCCAGGAGAGGCCTGAGTGCTGAAGCACTGTGACGAGGAAAGAAGCCCCGTGGGCACCTGGGCCCCTGGGATGGCCTGTGAGGAGGGGCCCTGAAGGACTTCAGAGGAGGAAGTAGACAGATGAGGGCCAAGAAGTCAGGACACAGCATGAAAGGGCTGGAGTGCTGGCCACCCCTGTGTGCCTCTGAGGAAAATCAGGGTCTGGAGAGGCATGCTTTCCACCAGGTCCCTCTGGTTGTCCATGGGGGCAGGCTGGCAGGGTCACTGGGAGCTGAGATCCCTGAAACCACTCTCCTCACCCTGGACACAAAGGTCATGGCATGACGAAGTCCCCAAGGGGCATGACCAACTCCCACCAGTGCCCCACAGGAAACCAAGGCTGCCTCTGGACATCACTCAAGCCTCTCTTGTGAAAGAAAGGAACCAGCAAATGAACAGTGGGCAACACTGAGCCCGCCTGTATCTGTCCCCACCCTAGGCAACGCACGTGAGGCCAGCGGGGGAGGCAGGGCTGTCTGACCCAGTGGCCCTGTGGGCTCCACTGGCAGAGCTGTGGAGACTGGGAAACCACATGTCACTGTTTTGGTGACATCTCCCTTGCACTGAATCCCCCCCACCCCCAGAGGCTCCTACCTGAGGAATAGGGGAGAAAGTCGCGGTGCTCTCGGACCTGCCAGGAGACTTGGTCAGAGTGCACAGCCCAGAAGTAGTCGCCAAGTGTGGCATACTCCACTGATAAATTGAACTCCAATGAGTGACTATTGATGTAATCCATTACAATGTCCATGTTGGCGAATTGCAGCGAGGCGTTGAAGAACTGCCTGTCACATCCCTGCAGCCAGGGGACAGAAGCAATGTCCAGCCCTTTGGGTAAAGAGCCCAGCCTGCACAAGGATAGCATCTCTTCATCTGCATGACAGCCCCTCTCTCCGCATGGTGGACACTGACCCCACACGGGGCTCACTAGCTCTCTCCTCTGGGAACACAGCAGATGCTCCAGCCAGTGTGGCTGGGACAACAATGGTGACTGGGTGTCCGGCACTATCACATGAGGGTGTCTTTCATTATAAGACAAATTCAGCCAATGGAGCAGGTCCTGTCATCATCCCCATTTCACAGAAGAGGAAAGTGAGGCTCGGAGGGTCCAAGTCTCACGGCCCCTGAGTAGGGAGCCAGGATTCAGGCCGAAGCCTCTGCTCCCAACATTGAGAATGAGAAAGGAGGGGAGAGCTGGGGAGGAGCTGGAGCCTGTGTAAAGGAGGGGCTTCCATGGAGGCGGAGGCTGTGGGGATGATCCAGAGTGGGGGGAGAAGCTGGTAGACTGGGTGAGGACTCGGGGTGCAGGGAAAGAGGACTAAACTGGAGCTGGGATGGCCCACTGCCTGGATGGACACTGGAATGGTTAAAGGTGGACACACAATCCTTGGAGGAGCCGAGTGCTGGGGTCAGACCGAAGAGAGCAGTACCTGTGCAGAGTTGAGGAACCAGGGCCAGGGACCCCCACTTACCCAGGGCCAGAGGACGTGTGGGGTCCGGAGCCAGGTGGCTCGAGTCAACACATTCCTCACCAGGAGACTGGTAAAGATTTGGATGTTGTCCTTGGTGACAGGGACTTGCATTTGGAGGTACCTGCCATCCAGGGATGTACCTGGGAAGATGGCTTCTCCATCCCAGTAAAATCCCTCACTAGGAGAGAGAGGAGCATTAGGGGGCCCTGCGCTGAAAAAGGCGGCAGCGCAAGGGCGGGGAGGCGGGCATGGCCCGGGAGGCCGAGCGGCCAGGCCTCTGCCTCCCATCAGGGGCTGGACAGTGTGGTGGTGGGCACACGACAGCCGTGTGCACAGAAGGTGCCCCTGTGTCAGCCCTGGGAGCACTTGGGCACCTCACTCTGATGCTACCGAGCACCCAGAACCTGCTAGTGAGTCCCCCTTGCCTCTTCTCTCAGCTGCTGCTTCATCCCACCTCCCCTGCTCACGGGGGCTCAGCCCCCACCCACGGCCTCCCAGGAACAGAGGGCCGAGGGGCTGGACGCAGGGCCCTCCACGAGGCAGTCCACAGGAGGGCTGGTGCCAGAACTCAGAAGTCTTGACTCAACCGCCTGAGCCACTCCATCTGCCCTGTGGCTGCTACCGCGGGACCTTGGCTGAGTGTCCAGGCCTCAGTTGTTCTTCCTGTAAGATGGGTGCTCAGTGTATGCCCTCAGCGCTGGCCATGAAGGGCATGGCTGAGGTGGTCCAGGGAGGGTGCTGAGATAGGGACTGGCCCGAGGCAGGTGCTCACGAGCAGTAGCCGAACTGGTCCAGGACGTGTGTGAAGATTTCCTGCTGCGCTGACAGGGATCTCGACCCTCGCCACACGAACTGCAGCTCCTACAAACCCATAGGGAACAGAGTGAGGTCCCAGGGGCGACACGGCTGCCGATTCCCCTCCGCAGGCCCCACCTGAGTCTCCTCTCTGCACCTGCTGCTCTCAGGGGTTAAGGGTCAAGATCTCCCTCTGCTGCCCCCTCCTCAAGGTTCCCCCTGACCTCCCAAACCCACAGGAGGCAGAGGAATCGGCCCTCCAGATGCTGTCTGTCTGCACCTTCATCTGACCCTCCTCAGGGCAGGACTCTCAGCCAGGACCTGCCAGCCAGGCTGTCTCTAACTCTGCTTGAATGCTCCTAGACACAGGGAGCTCATCATCATCACTAAAGGTACAGTGGCTTTTTTCAGTTCTGATGGTGAGAAAGTGGATGAGTAGATGTGGCTCACCACTCACCCAGTTTTCCTGCATGGCCTCCTTCAGGTCATAGTCGATCCTGGAGATGACATGGGCATTGAAGCCCGCCAGGGCAAACAGGATGGGGGTCATGGAGGACGCACCAAATGGGTCCACCTGCCAGGAGAACTGCGGCCGAACCCCAAATGTTTCATAGAGAAACCCATGTCCTTCTGCAAAGAGATAAGTTTTGTCACTCCCTCAGGCCCTGTGCCCTTCTTCAGGGCTGGGATGTCACCTAATAGACAAGGAGAGGTTTTGAAATAGATGCTAATTTTAGGACTTCTTCCCATAATCGTTGGTCTACTCACATCTTAATGCGTGATTTATAGGCCACCCCATAGAAGCAGGAATCAGGGTGACTGCAGAAAGTCCCATATTTGATAGGCCATGGATCCCGGTTCCCCAGGAGTTTTCCCCCAGGATAATCTCATCTCTGGCCAACCCCCCACCACATCTTGGCTACACGTACACTGGCCTGGTTACACTCAGATGGGATATCTTGGCTGTTGTTTGCCCTTTATGATTCACTACTTCTACTGTGGTCAGGACTGTACTCAGGAACGCACACAGGCACATGAAAGATGGATGCTTCCCCTAGGAGCCCTAGCTTGGGAAGCATTCTGGGAAGACTACTCTGCTCCACCCCGGGTGGCATCAGAGAAAAGGGCCAATCAAACAAAGGTTTTGGTGGTATGGAACTACATCAGCCTGGGATGCCATCAGGTCTACCCTTAGTGCATCTCGACCCCGCCTCAGTGGTAGAACCAAGAGGGACGAGGAAGATGCCTGCCTCGGTAAGGGACTGACAAAGTCCAACCAGGGAAGGAAAGCTTTGGTGGAGAGTCTGTCTAAACCCCCATCCAGAGCAAGGAAGGACGCTTCTGGTGGAAAAAACCATGGTTGTGGATGACGCTTTTTTCTCTCTAACAGATGGGAGCTGGCAGTTCCAGGACCACTCCCTTAAAATGTGTTTTGGTTTTCTTTTTGCTTAATGCTGGGAGAAGTTGATCCTCAGAGGTTAGGAAGACACGCCTGATTTTTTTCTGTGATACTGAGTGGTCATGGTATCCTGTGAAAGATGGGGAATTCTGGCCATTTGAAGGGTCTCTTAACTATGATACTATTTTACAACTAGACCAGTTCTGAAGAAAACAAGAGAAATGGGTACAACTGCCATTTGTCTTGCTCTTTCTCTCTCTGTGAAACATTCCAGACTTGTGTCCTAAGGGTACAGATTTGGATGTGAAACCTACAGCTCCCTCCTAGTCTCTTACTTTGCCTCTATATCTGGGGCTCCCAAATGAACAGGCTGAGAATCATGGCACTCTTCTAGGAGGGGTTGCCTCAGTCTCAGTAGAATATTTAGAGGATCCAAAAGGTACATGGAAGGCTTTACAGGACTGACTTTACCTTATGATCTTATTTGGTGAGATGTAATGCAAGGAGATCCAACCAGTCCATTCTGAAGGAGATCAGCCCTGGGATTTCTTTGGAAGGAATGGTGCTAAAGCTGAAACTCCAGTACTTTGGCCACCTCATGAGAAGAGTTGACTCATTGGAAAAGACTCTGGTGCTTGGAGGGATTGGGGGCAGGAGGAAAAGGGGACAACAGAGGATGAGATGACTGGATGGCATCACCGACTCAATGGACGTGAGTTTGAGAGAACTCCGGGAAATGGTGATGGACAGGGAGGCCTGGCATGCTGTGATGCATGGGGTCACAAACAGTTGGACATGACTGAGTGACTGAACTGAACTGAATACATGTCTTGGGACAGATGCTGACTCCTGACTCAAGAGCTTGAGTTTGGGGGGAAGTTACTACTTTTGGAGATGAGTAGCTTAAGGTAAGGAGAAAGTGGGAACCCGAAATAGCCCTCCTCCCTACTTGCAACCAAGCATTTCCCATAACAGACTCTCTTTGCTAGATGTATTCTTGTAGGACTCGAGTGCGCACTGACTTTTAAATATGCTAAGTTGGCTGACATAGAACAGGGAGAGAAGGAAACTCCTGATAAATTCCTAGTAATTATGGGAGGCTCTCTACACATATACTGATGCTGACCCTGAAAGTTCAGATGGAGAAATGGTCTTAAAAAGTAGATACCTCACTCAGTCAGCTCCAGATATCTGCCATAATTTACTAAAATAGGCATATGGACCAAATCAGTCTTTAGAAAAACTGTTGCAGCTGGCTCAGACAGTATGTTATGGCAGAGAAGATGAGGAGGAAAATACGAAAAAAGAGCCAGTCAGAAGACTGATGCCTCAACAATGGCTGTTAGACCTGCTCTGAAACCGCCTGAGAAAAACACCCAGCGGGACCCAGGTAAAAAGGGATGGGCTTGCTATTACTGTGGAAAGGACAGACATCTCAAGCGGGATTGCCCTCAGGCATCTAAGCTCCCTCAGCTCCATGTCTGGTCTGCAAAGGAACATACTGGAAAAGAGACTGCCTTCTGAGGTGTAGGCCCCAGGGGTGAGACTCAAGATAATCATGATTGAAGGTGTCTTGGGCTCCACACAAGCTCCCCTCCTAATTACACCTGAGGAACTCACTGTATTAATAACTGTGAAGGGCCAATCAGTCGATTTCTTTTGGAAACTCAGGAAAATTTCTCTGTGCTCAGCGAAGACCTCGTCCAGTTTCCTCCCAGTCCACTACTGTAATGGGACTGTCAGGACAAGTCATATGCTATAATTTCAGTCATCCTTTAAGCTGTAACTGGGACTCTGTGCTGTTTTCTCACAAGTTTCTGATTGTGATGAAGTCTCCCTCACCCCTTCTGGGGAGGGATATACTGAACAATGTCCAGGCCTCTGTTTTTGTGCATATGAAGCTTTCTCTTTCTCTCCCATTAGTTGAACAAAATGTAAAACTCAAAGTGTGGGCTGATGGAAAAACTGTGTGTTGAGCACAGAATGCTGTTCCTGTCTTTATCAGGTTCAAAGACTCTCACCCATTTCCACATCAAAAACAGTGCCCACCAAAGCCCAAGGTTAAGGAAGGTTAAAGCGAATCATGAAAAATGTAAAGGAACAAGGACTATTAACTCCCTGTAACAGTCCATACAACACTCCTATTTTAGGTGTAAAAAAACTCAAATGATAAATGGAGACTTGTTCAGTTCAGTTCAATTCAGTCAGTCAGTCATGTCCGACTCTTTGTGACACCATGAAGTGCAGCATGTCAGGCCTCCCTGCCCATCACCAACTTGGAGAGTCCATCCAAACCCATGTCCATCGAAATTGTGATGCCATCCAACCATCTCATCCTCTGTCATCCCCTTCTCCTTCTGCCCTCAATCTTTCCCAGCATCAGGGTCTTTTCAAATGAGCCAGCTCTTCACATCAGGTGGCCAAAGGACTGGAGTTTCAGCTTTAACATCAGTCCTTCCAGTGAACAGCTAGGACTGATCTCCTTTAGGATGGACTGGTTGGATCTCCTTGCAGTCCAAGGGACTCTCAGGAGTCTTCTCCCACACTACGGTTCAAAGGCATCAATTCTTCAGTGCTCAGCTTTCTTTATAGTCCAACTCTCACATCCATACATGACCACTGGAAAAACCATAGCCTTGACTAGACAGCCCTATGTTGGCAAAGTAATGTCTCTGGTTTTTAATATGCTGTCTGGGTTGGTCATAACTCTCCTTCCAAGGAGTAAGTATTTTCTCATTTCATGGCTGCAATCACCATCTGCAGTGATTTTGAAGCCCAGAAAAATAAAGTCAGCCACTGTTTTCACTGTTTCCCCTTCTATTTGCCATGAAGTGATGAGACAGGATGCCATGATCTTAGTTTTCTGAATGATGAGCTTTAAGCCAACTTTTTCACTCTCCT
>SJYV01047437.1:7834-24941 GCA_006410875.1 Neotragus pygmaeus | reverse complement strand
ACTTTCAATGGTATGGAACACACATGGATCTTCTGTGGTGTGTTATTGGACCATCAGCTCTTCTAGCTTTAGAAGTCCCAAGGCTTTAAGAGATGATAAAACATGGAGTTTACTTAATTTCTTTACAAAGTTGACCATCGAGTTCTTGGTTGGGAACACAGGCTCTCATTATCACATTGTTTCCATGGAGAAATGAGCCTTGATTCACGTGGTTTCAGCTCTGCGTGCCTTTTCTAGGAATGGAGTGAACTGCTTTAGGAAAGAGGACTGGTTGTGTTATCACTTAGAGTTCTCTCCCCTCCTGTTACTATAGGAGGCAGGTTTGTTTTTCTGGGCCCTCTCGATTTTCCTGTGACCTGAACATAAGTCATCTTTGAGATAATTTCATTTGAAGTAATTTCATTTTTGAAAGGTTTTCCATGAATGCAATACTTACCCACACAGTTTTGAACATCCCCTTTAAGGTATTTCATCAGAGACAAAGGGCTTTGCCAAGAGAGTGCAGAACTGATTTCACTCAAGCTTTTGTATCGATTGGGACACAGAGCACATTCCTGTCTTAGGGAGATCCACAGGCACGTTCGCTGAATTTGGGTGGAAGCTGGCTTCTTTCTCATATGCCAGTTTAGAGTAGACAGTGATCCAGTCCCACCACCTTCAGTGTGTGCCTTCCACTTGGTGGCTGAAGGTGGAAGCCTCGCTTTGTACCATCTCCCAGGGGAAAAGGATCAAGGAGTCATACATGCAGTCATCTTAAGGGCAAGACTTAGAAGTTGCACATTCTTTTATCCCAGTGGCCAGAACTTAGTTAAATGGCTACATTTACCTGCAAAGGAAGCTGAGAAAGCTCTCAGGAGTATAGCAAAATCTACTTTTTGGGTGGAAAGGAGACTGAACAATGGCGGAGGCTAGCAGTGTGCTTCACTGTGGGAAGGAGTGAGTGGGGTCTGCAGCTTGTACCAGGAAAGCTGGAAAGGTACCCGAGTCCAGAGTCAGAATCTAAGAAGACTCCCAGAAACCAGGATATACACAGCCATTTAGTGACCAGGGGAACGCATTGCTCAGAAACTGGGCGGGCAGGTAGAACCCAGGTGCTGGAGGGAATATGAGTAATTTAGAAGACTTCAGTTGACAGTAAAGAAATTCACCAGCAGAAAGAGCCCTGGATGAGGAGTCAGAAACCCTGGATTTGAGTCTAGCTCTTCCATGTCATAACCTGGGATAAAATAATCCAATGNTATGAGTAATTTAGAAGACTTCAGTTGACAGTAAAGAAATTCACCAGCAGAAAGAGCCCTGGATGAGGAGTCAGAAACCCTGGATTTGAGTCTAGCTCTTCCATGTCATAACCTGGGATAAAATAATCCAATGAATGTTCAGTTTATCCGTCTAGAATATAGGAACAGTGGTGGTGTTCTGTCTCCCAGGCTTAGAGTGAGGATGATGGATGCGAAAGTGCTCTGCAAGCTGCAGCTCCATGGCAGTGGGCACAGCGTCTGTGTCATAAACCTTCGTGTCTCTAGCATCCAGCCCAGTGCCTGGCATGGACACATTTGCTCAATGAGGTGTGGACTAGTATGAGAGGTGGGAAAAAATGTGTTGTGCTACAGAGCTCCTGAGCTTGGACGGTCTTCTCTGCTAGGTGGAACATTTCTTCTACTCTCCACTGGCCAAGACCTTCCTTGGACCTACGTGTAAAACCAGGTACCTTACCAGGATGCAGGCAGACAGTAGGACAGCTCCCAACCAGGAAGCGTATGACACATAGTATGTCCTTTGCAGGGTGATTTGTTTACTCCACAGTTTAGGTCACAGAATACAGCAAAACTGGAGATAAGACTTTCATTTGGATGTCACGGTCCATGAATGTGAACTGATCATTTTTAAGTGATTTCGTTCACCTGCAGTTTGGAAGATAAAACTTTACCAACACCACTAAAACTTGATTTTTTGCTTCATAATAATAAGATCCAGTTATAAAATTCTTCTGTTGATTTGAAAAAACGTGTGGCTTTAAAAAAATATTTCTTGAAAATATGGTGTAGATAAGAGGATATAAAGATGAATTTAATGTTTCTATCTTATGGGCCATTTTTATCTTAACAATTGTGATTTTTTTTTCCGCTTTACTAGTAAGGAAATGGGGACTCAATGAAATAATCAGTTTTGCTTTTTTTTTTTTAACTTCACAAATGAATAACTTTTATTCATTGTGTTTTTAATTTGTATATTCACTATGGGTGGACTTCTTTCTTAGAACCCAATGAAGTATTTTTAATGAACTTTACTGGCAAAAGTCAGGAATTGAAATTGTATTCACAGTATGTCCTCAACTGTGTTAAAATTTCATTCATAGAAGGAGGGAAATACACCAGAGTGTTAACAGTGGCTCTCATCTTGTGGAATTAGAGGTAATTTTTATTCTCATCATCTTCTCTGCAGTTTCCTATTTTTCAACAATGAACATGTATTACTTTTATAGTTATAAAGGGCCAGTTAAAAATTAGTCTCACAAATTAATACTCTCCAGCCAAATCAAATTAACGCAGACCTATCCAGCTTATTTTCTGACTGAGGCATTTAGGAACTTGTTATAGAAAGGATGTTTTCCTTCTGGAAATTAACATACAAAGCTAAGTGTTTATAATGTGTTAGGCAAGATGTCCCGAGTAACGCTCTTCCTTGAATTAGCTGGCCTTTATTATTGTCACCAAAGGAGATGGATTTTGCAGGTTTCCCATTCATGTATGACTGGGTTTTTTTTCCTGTCCTCTACTCCTGTGTGCCTCAGGTTCCTTTGAGGCTATTACTCTGGAATTGAGCAACCCTGTCTTGTGTTCTCTCAGGACCCTTCCGTTTCTAGTGTCCCCTCCATCTGCTCATGACTTTGTAGACTTGATTGTGGCTTCTTTCCACCAACATTTTTAAGGAGTGATTGTTACCCTTTTCCCTGTAGCGGCTTCCTCTTTCTCCTAGTGGCTCAGGTCTGAGCCGTGCTCCTGGAGTGCAGTGGGGAGGATGAGTCGGGACGGCCAGGGCGCAGTGGGGGCCCTGAGCTAGCTGAGAGCTTTGGGGAGGCACGAAGTGATCCATCCAGCACTTAGCCCACTCCTGGCAGGACAGGTTCAGCCGCAGCTCTTCAAGATGAGTGCTTGGTGTTTGAAGCCAGGGAGTCCCCAAGCTGCGCATTCGGCTATGGTGCTGCAGTGTGGTAGCCACTGCTCTAGATGCTGGCTGGGGGCACAGTGATGAGCAAGGCACACCTGGCCTCTGGTCCCTGAAGCTTTCATTTGGGTGGGAGAAACAGTTGACAGAGAAATAAGTGATAAAGATAATTACAGGTTGTAAGAACAGCCTCAGAGGTGCCCCCATTTGTAGTAGAGGAGGAAGGTCCGGTGTTGGGATGCTTCCAAGGCCTGCCTCTTTCTGCATCCTCAGTTCTTACTGGTGCAGAAGGAGGAGATGACTGAGACCTCTGAGCTGTTTCTCCCATTCTGTCAGCCTGGGCCAGCCAGAGTCCACAGGTGGAGGAAGCAAAAGTTGAAGGCATGAACTAGGGGCTGGCTCTTTTTCCCTTCCTATGTCTGGATTACCCAAGTGCATGTCCATCCTTTCTGAACAGTGATGAGCCAGTTTGCACACAGGAGTCTAGATTTATGCATGCCTGAACCTTTGCTTAAAGACAAGCTTACATTTTCTCCATAATTCCCAACTTTGAATGAGGACCAGCTTCTCGTTGTCCCTTCAGTGGAACATTGGGCTCTTACCTTCAGGAGATTGGTTTCAATTAACTTCACTGGGTTTCCCCATCATCCAGCCACCCCCAGTCCTTTTGCTAGTGGCTGAGTCTGACCTTTGCATGTATTTGGAAGAGTTCACTGAGCCGTTTGTTGCCCTTTCTGAAACTCTTGACCACCAACTCTCGCAGGATCTTTCCGCCTCACTACACGCTTGGTTTTAGATTGCCCAGAAATGCTTGGAGTTGGGCAAGTGAAAGCAGTTTTCCTGAACATCCTTGCTGAGTCGTCCTTTATATTTGATTTCTCTGTCAGGGTAGGACTCAGCCATTCATCCTGCTCTTTGTGTCCCCTCCTTTTGAAAACCGGGACACACAGGTCCCTTACCCCCACGGAGACTCAACCTCGTTCCTCTACAGACGTTAGGACTGCTTTTCTGACCCTACTTCTCCCATCTTCCTGCACAAAGAACAAAGCCTTTGAAGCTTTTCTCGTACCTGTCTGATGCAGTACAGAAAACCAGGAGGTGATCTGCCTTCTGAAGGGGTCTGGGGACTNTCTGAAGCAAATCCCCTGTGTTTCCGGCTTGATCTTCAATTATTCCTGCTTCTAAAATGGCAGATGTCATCGGGGTCGCAAAGAGTCTGACAAGACTGAATGAATGAGTACACTAACAAAAGAAAGTTTTCATATTTTTTTTTTGAAAACAAATAAAGGGAAAAGCTTCAATTATTGGGAAAATTAGAATATATATGAATAAATATTTTGTGAAATTGTAGCAGAAAGAGAAAAAAGAGAGATTTTTGTATTTTATATGGTTCATTTCACATATCTGACATGCAGTAAATATTTACCTATTGATTATATCATTTTGGTTTATTTAACCCAAGACTGAAATACACTTATGTAGATTAAGTATTCAGTACTTAGTTCCAATTATATGTGCTCACTTTTTCTATAATTGGGGAAAAAACAGCCAATACTGTAGCATACAGTATCTAATGTGTAGCATACATTTACTTTTTGGAAAACAAACAATTAGATAGATTCCAAAATAATAAAAATGCACATAGGGAATTATATACATGGTATGAAGCATGCTCAAAAATGTTTAATTCAAACAATTTGATAAACCAGGGAACAAATTATGCATGAGAGTTATCACTGAAAATCAGCACCAGTGACAGATTTGGGGGGAATAAGAGAGAGATGCAGCATAAAGAAACAGAGAGCCTGGTTATATAATTTCAATGCCCTGGGCATACATTCAGAAACAAATTCACTTGAAAAGATGCGTAAACCTGTTGCTCATAACAGCACTATTACAATAGCCAAGACATGGAAGCAACCTAGATGCCCATCAACAGAGGAATGGATAAAGATGTGGTACATATATACAATGGAATATCAGTTGTTGTTTAGCGCTAAGTCATGTCTGACTCTTTGGGACCCCATGGACTGTAGCCAAATAGGCTCCTTTGTCCATGGGATTTTTTTCAGGCAAGAATACTGCAGTGGGTTTCCATTTTCTCCTCCAAGGGATCTTCCTGACCCAGGGATCAAACCCAGAATTAGCTGGCAGATTCTTTACCCCTGAGCCACCAGGGAAGCCCTTACAATGGAATATTATTCAATCATAAAAAGAATGAAATAATATCATTTGTAGAACATGGATGGACTTAGAGATCATATTAAGTGAAGTAAGCCAGACAAAAAGATAAATATCTTATGACATATCACTTATATGTGGATCTAAAAAACAATGATACTAATGAATGTATTTAAAAAGCAGAAACAGACTCACAGACCATAGAAACAAACTTATGGCTACTAAAAGGGAAAAGGTTGGGGGAGGGATAAATCAGGATTTGAGGAATAACATATATACACTATTTTATATGAAATAGATAAGCAACAAGATCCTACCATATAGCACAGGAAACTATATTCAATATTTTATAAAAATCTATAGTGGAAAGTATCTGAGAAATATATTATATATATATATGTAACTCTTTCATTGTTTCACACATATAAAGCAGAATTNGATGGCAGGCCTGGAGAGGGAGATGGGGTGGGAGGTGGTGGTTCTGGTTCGGGCAGCGGTGCTGGCTTGGATACTGCTTGGAGGTAGCCATGTGGGAGTGGCCAGGTCACAGACGGGCCTCACTAGCTGCCCTGGCCATTTGCCCCCATGTGCCAGCCCTGCCTCAACCTTCCCCGGACCATGAGCCTGTCCTTCCCCAAGTATGCCAGCCCTGCCAGTCTCCTGTTCCATGGCTGATGCTGTTCACTCCCCCTGGAATGTTCACATCCCCCACTTCCCACTCCTGGCCAGTCTGCCACTGCCTAGGCCAGAACCTTGGGCTAGTGACCAGATCTCTCTGGAGCCTAATCTCTTCATCTGTGAAAGAGTGAGCATTGCACTGGCCTCAAGGGATTGTGAGGATGTGAGGTACATAGTTGAGTGTGATTATTACAAGTAGCCTCCCGAGCGGTCTCCTGCTTCCAGCCTTCCTCCTGACTGTGCTCTTGGCCCATGATCCCGTGAAGACGATATCAGCTCAGGCCATGCCTCAGGCTCAGAACCCTCTTGACAGTGGCTTCCTATCTCACTCAGAGGAAAAGCCTTCTCCTGGCCCACAGGGCTTCCTGGTACTTCTCTCACCTCATCTCCCACCGCAGGGCCTGGTAAGGATTTGAGCAGACTGGGCTCTGCATGGCGCACCGTGGTACATGTGAGTTGCACGTTCTTGAGTTATGCAGTGCACGACATGTGCAGCTGTCCGCCTTGACTGTGTCTGCCCCTCTCTCGCTTCTCTCCAGCCACGCTGGAGCCCTTGCTGTTCTTCAGACACAGCAAACGTGCTTCCTGTCCAAGCTCTTGCCAGTGAGCGCCCCCGTGCCCTGGATGCTCTTCCCCAGATACCCCCATGGCTGTTCATTCAGCTTCTCCAGGTCGCTTCTCTAATGTCACCCTGTGTAAAGTTGTACCACCCAGCGCACGGCCCCACCCCCATGTTGCCCTTTTCCCCTTTTTGCTTTATTTTTCCTCTTAGCTCTTATCACCATCTAGCATATAATACATTTTACTTATCTGGTTTATTGTCTGTCTTTTTTCCAACAGGATCTAGGCTCTGAGGGCCACAAATTGTGTTTATTTTGTATTTATCTGGAGTGCCCAAATTTGAGCCTCACAGGTAGTCCGGTCCATAATGAATGAGTGGATAAGTTTGCGACAGAGCAAGTGAAGTGTCTGGCGCGGTGCTCAGCTCACACTCAGCGCCAAGTACATGGGGCCGGCTGTTGTGTTTCTTGCTGATTACCCCTCAGGGGCCAGCTCACGGTTGGCTTTCTCTGAGCCCTTCCCCACCCCTTTCTCGGCTGAACTGAATCCTTGCTGCCTCTCTTCCTTGCTTGTCTTCCCTCTGTGCCTTCTCTCTCTGGATGGCTTTTGTTATGCTGCCTTAGTGAGGCTTACCTCACTTCTTTCCTTGTTTGACTCTGAATTCCTGCAACGACTGGTGTGTCTGAATTTGTGTCTTTGTGCCCTTTGCCTGCCATTTGGCACAGAATAGGAGCCCAGGAAGTGCTTACTGCAAGTGGGATGCTGTTGAATATGCCAGGATGCTTACCAGCTGTCCTGGCTCCAGCATCACTGCCTAACGTTCGCATCCGTTCCCAAGGTGGGGGTCAAGGGAGAATCTGACAACTGCTTAAATGACGGACTCTCTGATGGTGTATTTCAAATGGATTTGGGGAGAGAAGGCCATCCTGTGCATAGCCCTTTGGATGCCGGTGTCAGGGTGAGCTGCTTGTTCCATATTTGAGAGCCTGGCTCTTTGGCTACTTAGACCCCAGCGGGTCGGGTTCTTTCAGTGGAGATCAGTGTGGTTGGAAGAAAAAAATGAGAGGAACCTTGAGCTGGTGCTTAGGGGCGTTGGGGTGGCGACGGGTGCATGCCTTCTGAAGGCGGCGTAAGGAACGAGCCCCTGCTTAGCCTGGGGAGGGGGGTGGGTACCTTAGGAGGCCTGGTCAGGTAGGTGGTCTGGGCTCCACGAGGGAGACCTTACATGCCAGGCAGGGAGTTTGGTCTCTTGTACTGGCAGGAGATGTTCAGATTGGGGATTCTAGTGGAGGTAGGGGTAGGAGTCAAGGGGGATGGGAGCTGTGGGGAGGAGCTCTGGAGTCTGTTTCTCGTGTCCAGAGATGGTCCTGGGGGACCCACAGGGTGGACAGCAGTGCTGGAGGTCATGGCTTCAGGGACCAGCAGTGACACCCACAGGGCGGTGAGCTTCAGCTGGACCAACAAAGTGCGGGAGGCTGAGGGCTTAGAGGCAGGGGTTTGGCATGGGCTGGGGTACAGGAGGGGGCAAACGAAGAAAGTCTCAATTAACAGGGCCAGAGGGGCCGGTGGTAGGAAGATGAGAAGCCTGGGCACGGGCAGGGGCCTGCTAAGGAGTAGAGAATGGAAGATGGGACAGGCACCCCAAAGCCAGGGTGTCACCTCAGGAATTCCATCCCAAAGCAGGCACGGGGAATGCGAACCCTTCCATTGCAGAATGAATCGATCCCTGCCTGAGAGAACAACTTTCAAACCCCTGAAGCCTTGGCCTTTCCACAGTGCGGCCCCTGGGGGCCTCTTCATGTCCCTCTTGGGGGGCTGTTGTTGGTGTCCTGGGGTCTTCCTGCCCTGATCTGGTTGGCTCACCTGGTCATAATCCCCTGTGTCTCTGTCATCGTGCAAGGCCAGTTGGTCTGACTTGTCAGTTGTCTGGCACCAAGTTGCTCTGCGGAAGAGCTGTAAACCCAGAGACAGGCAGGCTTAGATTCAAGTGTCAGCTCAGCCCCTAACTCTCTGTGTGGCCTTGGCTAAGATACTTGTTCTCAGGGGGCTCAATTTCTTTATCTGCCAGGCTATCAGCAAACAAGCTAAATCCCTGGGTTCTAGGCTAGAGCCCCTTAAATCCCTCCTGCCTTGGGGCAGGATTAGCCTCAGAGGATTGGGAAGGACTGAGCCTTCTGGAGGGAGCCCCATGGAAAGGCCAAGGCTTGACTTTAAGTGTCTTAGGGCTTTGAAAGTTGTTCTCTCACCCAGGGATTGATTCATTCTGCAATGGAAGAGTTCCCGTTCTCATTCCCCTCGCCTGCTTTGGGATGGAATCCTGAAATGACTTTGGCTTTGGGGCACCTTTTCCGTTGTCTTTTCTCTACTCCTTAGCAGGGATCCTGCCCCATACACAAGCTTCTCATCTTCCTACCACCAGCCCCACTGGCCCTGTTAACTGAGATTTTCTCTTAGCCTTCCCTTAACTTTCCTTGCTTCTGACTTCAAACTCTGGGCCTCGTCTGCCCAGCTGGGGCAACCTTAGTGGCAAGAACACACATTCTACACTTAGCATCCCATTTCCTCTTAAGACAGTACTTTCAGCCTTTTCCCACATGGCTCCCTCATTCGAACATGCTTCTTTAAGATGGCTGTGTAATATTCTATCAAGGGAATGCCTTCATTAAGCCATGAGCTTGTTATGGGGCATTTTGATTACTTCTAATTTTTGCTCTTTCAGCTAATGCTGCATTAAGCCATCTTTGTGTATTACAGAATCGTTTCATTAGGTTGGCATTTATCTAGCTAATGGTGATGGCCCAAGATTAGATAAAGAATCAGATTTTTTTTTTTTCCCAAGAAGAATATCCTGAGGCTATATTCAAATTTTACTTTAAAAGCTAGGAAGGTTTTTGTCGTGTTTTCCATGATTGAAGAAGCAGGGTAACGGTAATGTGAGATTAGACGTAAGGAAAAGGCTGTGTATTTACAAGTAATACATGGCTTGTTTGTTCTTAAGTGTGGAGGTGAGCCCCATACATCCTCTTAAGGAATAATCTGCCTGTGGAAAATTGAAGAATTATGTGTCCGTGTATTTTTGGCATTTTGTTTAAAACAATAACAAAGTAAACAATGATCTCTTCTTGAGGATGTTTTAGAGAAATAGCCTAAAACAAGAAGAAGTAAATAGGATTTTTGAGGGAGAAGCCATGTCTCCCTAAGACAGAGTGAGCCTGTCAGGGAGAGAATTCTTCTTCGCAGTGGGAGCAGATTGCCAAACTCCTGAAAAGGTTTTGGCTTTTTGTTGGCCATTAGTAAATGGCTAGAATGAAACAGAGAAACAGATGTCACTCACTTGGTCCCTCGTATTCTTTTTAACTTGACATCTGTATTGGGGTGATGGGGAAGGCTTCCTCCGTCCTACTGATCCGTTGTTGATTTGGTCTCTGTTGATTGTTATGTAGACCCAGGCTCCAGGCTTTGCATTTCAACAGAATCCAGCAAGTGTTGAGTCTTTACAGTGAATAAAGTAACAGGGGATAAAAACTTGGGAAGAAAAAAACCCAATGCCCCCCTGTTTCTGAGGAGCTTATGAACTGGGAGTGGGAAGGTAAGGCACATCTAAAATTAATGACTATTCAGACTTCCCTGGTGGTTCAGTTGTTAAGAATCCACCTGCTGATGCAGGGGACACAGGTTCGATCCCTGGCCGGGGAAGATTCCACATGTCTCAGGGCAGCGAAGCCTGTGTGCCACAGCTGCCCACCTAGAGCCCATGCTTTGCAACAGGAAAAGCCACTGCAATGAGAAGCCTGCTCACCGCAACTAGAGAGCAGTAGCCCCTGCTTGCCACAACTAGAGAAAACCCACGTGCCAGCGACAGAGACCAATCTCAGCCAGAAATAAGTAAATAAAAAAAAAAAACTAAAATAAAATTAATGATTACTCAAGAGAGATTGAGAAGAGGGCCCTGGGAGAAGTCAGCCCGACTCTGTTAGAGAAGGGAGGTATTCTGCTGGACAGCTGGGGTGGGAGATTACAGAAAGGTGTTTAAGACTGGTTACTCCAGTCAGCACCTTAAGGACTGGCTGAGATAGCGCCTGGACATCTCCAGTGAAGATAAAAGGCCTGAGTAGAGGAAACTGAGGCGGAAGAACAGGGTATATGTTTGGGGTTTGGCTTAAACAATGGCTCGTGTAATAGCAGTCATTGCCAGCACATCATGGAGTGTATCAGGTGTGAGGCATGGTTCTAAGAACTTTATCTCTCTATTAGCTCATTTAATCCCTGCAGTGACCCAAATGAGGTCTTTTATAATCATCTCCATTTTACAGATGAATGGATAGACATAAAACAGTTTATTAACTGCCTAAGACCATAGTGTTATACAACTGAGATCAGAGCCAGCTGGTCTGGCTCCAGAATATCTGCTTCTAACCAGAAAGCTGTCCTGCCTCCCATATAGAGGAAGAACATACATGAATTAGAAAGGTGGGTAGACACCATATTTTGGAGGCTTGGGGTATCAATGTTTAGAGATGCAGAAGTGGGAGAGGGGCCAGAGACGAACATGAAAGGGATCATGGTGGTAGGTTTGGGGGAGTTTGATGAGAGCTGTGGAAGGAGCCTCAGGAAGAAGGAGCTTCAAGGAGGGGTTCGTTAACAAGGCAGAGAGTTCCAGGAGGTGAGATCTGAGGGCATGTCTGAGCCAACCAGAAAGCCTAGAGGGTCCGTGTGGAGGGGACAGCCAGGCTGCAGACACAGGAGCATCAGCCCAGGCTCTCCTGACTACAGTGCTGTTCGCTTCAGGAGGCTCTGTATTCTGAAGATGGCAAAGCAGGTGCAGGCACTGGGTATCATTGCCTGTATCCTCTTATTGGTAGAGGCAGTCGTGACAGAGAGGGCAGGTGAGAGCTGGCACGGCTAATTTGGCAAACCCAGTGGCTTTTCTGCAGCCTAATGATTTCTGAAAGCTATTTGCTATGCTCAGGCATAAGTGTGACTGCCTCATCTGAATGCTGCAGCAATCGCTGTTTTTCCTGGAAAATTGGGCCCATGTGGGCTCTGTGTGTGGTTTATTTGAGTTCCATTTTTATAGCCTTATTACCTTGTCCTCATGATGCAAGAGGCCTCTTTCTCCTCAAGCTTTGCTGTGAAAATTGTTTCTTAAAAGGCACAGAGTGATCTCTCATCACTGGGGTGGTGCTCTCTCCAGAGCAATGCTTTTCTGCAGACTCTGCACACATTTTTCATCACCCCTGACACCAGTTGTCATGTTTTCTGATCGTTTGCAATATACTGAGAACTTTCAGGCAGCTCTTGAATCTCACTGTTGCTACTGCTACTGCTAAGTCACTTCAGTCGTGTCTGACTCTGTGCGACTCCATAGACGGCAGCCCACCNAGCTTCAACATCAGTCCTTCCAATGAACTCCCAGGACTGATCTCCTTTAGGATGGACTGGTTGGATCTCCTTGCAGTCCAAAGGACTCTCAAGAGTCTTCTCTAACATCACAGTTCAAAAGCATCAATTCTTTGGCGCTCAGTTTTCTTCACAGTCCAACTCCCACATCCATACATGACCACAGGAAAAACCATAGCCTTGACTAGACGGACCTTTGTTGGCAAAGTCATGTCTCTGCTTTGTAATATGCTGTCTAGATTGGTCAAAGCTCTTCCTCTATACTGACTCAGTACCAGTGGGTCAGCAACTAAGTTATAGCAGTGATGCTGCCTTCTAGTCACAAGGTCGGCTCGCACCCAAGGGGATGGGAATCACACAGGGGTGCCCGCCGTGGAGCAGAACCCTGAGAGACATCTTAGAATTCTGCCTCCCACACATGGCGGGCCCAGACGAGGGGAACGCAAGGGCGAACAGCAGGGACATGCATGAGTCCATTTCTGTTCAGACAACAATTCAATGTATATTCTCAGTTAAGAGGAAATTGTGAATAAGGAGGACAGAGGCTGAATAAAAGGAGTGGATAAACTTGGAGCCAGGCCGGATATTGGATGAGTCCAGTGAACCTCAGCTCTGTGCTCTTCAAAGTGCGATCTATAGGCCGACCTACAGCACCACCTGGGAGCTTGTAAGAAACATACATTCTCGGGCCTTCAGCCTAGCCCTGCTGAACTAGAGTGTCTCCAGAAATATGATCAGACCCCAGAGAGGGCTATTCTTTAGCCTTTTCAGCAGCTGAGCCTTCTCAGACACATCAAAGGGGTATCTGGTATACCATCATCAAGAAGCTCTCAAGTCAGAGCTTCCTTGACAATCCAGTGGTAAAAAATCCACCTCGCAATGCAGAGCATGTGGTTTGACCCCTGGGTCAGGGACCCAAGGTCCCANCTTTTCAGCAGCTGAGCCTTCTCAGACACATCAAAGGGGTATCTGGTATACCATCATCAAGAAGCTCTCAAGTCAGAGCTTCCTTGACAATCCAGTGGTAAAAAATCCACCTCGCAATGCAGAGCATGTGGTTTGACCCCTGGGTCAGGGACCCAAGGTCCCATAGGCTACAGAGCAACTAATGCCGTGCACCATAACTACTGACCGTGAGTGCTACAAGTACCGAGCATTCTGGACATCGCACCTCGCTAGAGAGTCCATGTGCCTCATTGAAAGATCTCACATGATGCAACAAAGATACCATGTGCCGTGACTCAGACACAACACAGCCCAATTAATTTTTAAAAATTTTAATCATTATTTTTAAAAGATGCTCTCCCAGAAGCTGTATTTAAGCTCTGCTGTCTGGGCATCAGCAAAGCCAATGGGTAGTGGAAACTTTGGGTCGATCTGATGACTTTATAAAGGGAAGTTCAGCAACACCCCTGATGACTTGTGTAGGAGGGTGGCCTGAAGACATATAAGCTCTCTGTTCACCAGGGAAACTGTTGCTACTAGGACTCCCGTGAGTCACACCAGGCATGTGAATGCATCGCAGGGTGAAGCTCAGGACAGAAACACGGGAGCTGGGGGTTAGGAGTTGAGGTGCGGGGGTCTCACAAGCCTGCAGGGGAACTCTAGCTCTCCCACCAGTCGACCTTCCATGTCCCAGATCGTCTCACCTACACGAAGGAGCGCCAACTTTCTCTCGTGATGGCCAAATAATGCAGACACCATTCAGCAGTAAGAATAAGACAACCCAACTGGAACTGAACAAAGGAGTCAAACACGCCATGTCTCCAAAGAAGACGCACAAACGCTCAACAAGTGCGTGAAGAGATGCTCAACATCATTAGCCATCATGAAGGTAGAAAGCAAAGCCACGATGACATAGCGCTTCATCTCTGGTGGGATGGCTAAACTCCAGCAGGACGGCTAAACTCAACTGCAGGTGATCACAAATGTCGGGAAGAATGTACCAGAGCTGGAATCCCCATACACAGGGGATGGGATCGCACGATGTACAAACAGTTTGGCAGTTCCACTCAAGGTTAAACAGAATTACCACATGACCCCCATACAAATGCGAGAGAATGGGAAATATATATCAACACAACACTTATATAGAGACATATAAATACAAGAGAATGAAAAATATATATCAACATAAAAATTTATATAGAGACATTCATAGAAGCATTATTCCTAACAACCAAAACACGGAAAAATCCATATATCTGTTAGCTGATGAGAGGATAAACAAAATGAGGTCCCTGCATACAATGGAATATAATTCAGCTATAAAAAAAAGTCGCAAAGAGTCGGACACGACTGAGCGACTGCACTGAACTGAAATGAATCCTTACTACCACATAGGTGAACCCTGAAAACAAACTAAGGAAAGGCAGTCACAGAAGACCACAAATGATATGATCCCCTTTCATCGAATGTCCGGAACAGGCTAACCCATACAGACAGAAAGCGTGCTTAGTCGCTCAGTCGTGTCCGACTCTTTGCGACCTCATGGACTGTAGCCCCCCAGGCTCCTCTGTCCATGGAGATTTCCAGGCAAGAATACTGGAGTGGGTTTGCCATTCCCTTCCCCAAGAGACAAAAGGTAGATTAGTAATTACCAGAAGCTCGGAGAAGAGAGGAATGGAAAACTCAATAAAATCTCATGGGAAATATTCTGGAACTGGATAGCAGAATTTTTGCAAGACTTTGTGAATATATTAAAAGTCATTGAATTATAGACTTCAAAGAAGCAAAGCTTCTGATATGTAAATTGTAACTCAATTTTAAAAACTAGAAAAATTCGCCGAAGACCTTATCAGGGTCCCCAGCACACAGACAATACATAAAAGCTATCAACACAATAAGGAGACTGGCGGCAGTGTGAAGGAATGATGCAGCCACTATGAAAATCAGTATGGTAGCATACCAGTATGGTAATTTTAAAAATTAAAGATTGTATTGTCACATGATCCAGAAGTTGCACTTCCAGGCATATGTCAGGGAAATTAAATGAATTAGGGTTAGGGTTAGGGTTAGGCTGCAGGGACAAAGCAGAGCGGGCTTCCGACCGTGCTTCTAACCTGCCTGGATACTGCCCTGACTGGGAGTGACTGCGAGTGACTACCTGCTGTGAGTGTAAGATTTGCAGCATCAGAGATAAGAGGAGGGAGAAATCTTGAGATTGTTGAGCCCCTGGAGGAGGGCCTGGCCAACCAAGCCCCAGGCTTAGTCACTTTCCAAGTTTTACAAGACAAAACAAAGAGAATTAACATGAAACCAGAGCTGCAATTTGCTCACGGATTGCTGGTGATACCAGTTGGTAACCATCCTAGGATTAGAAGCAGAATCCCAACTGCAATCTTTGAAGTTTCACCCACAGAGTGGACGCAGTGCCTGGGACCCTTTTCCCAGCTGTCTGGGACTCCAGATATACTTCTCTGATATGACACGGGACTTCTCAGAGCTGATTAAGTCTGGATGTTGATCTAAACCCAATTTGGTGATGTATTCTCTGCTTTTTCTTTTCTCTTTTCAGTTCAGTTCAGTCTCTCAGTCGTGTCCAACTCTTTATGACCCCACGGATCATAAAGCTTGGCTGCAGCACGCCAAGCTTCCCTGTCCATCACCAACTCCCAGAGCTTACTCAAACTCATATCCATCAAGTCAGTGATGCCATCCAACCATCTCATCCTCTGCCGTCCCCTTCTCCTCCTGCCCTCAACCTTTCCCAGCATCAGGGTCTTTTCCAATGAGTTCGCTCTTCACATCAGGTGGCCAAAGGATTGGTGTTCCAGCTTCAACATCAGTCCTTTCAATGAATATTCAGGACTGATTTCCCTTAGGATGGACTGGTTGGATCTCCTTGCAGTCCAAGGGACTCTCAAGAGTCTTCTCCAACAACACAGTTCAAAAGCATCAATTCTTCTGTACTCAGCTTTCTTTATGGTCCAACTCTCACATCCATACACGACTCTTGGAAAAAACCGTAGACTTGACTAGACTGATCTTTGTTGGCAAAGTCTTTTCTTTTAATGTTAGTATATTGAGAGTAAGCTAGATAACTCTCTGATAAATATCTGTATTATTTATTTGTATATACCGAACGGCTTTTTTTGTTAACAAATCCTTGAATCTGAGAGGAAAGTGAAAAGCTTTGGCAAAACAGCATATACCCAAAGGAACTGAACTCAGTGTCCTAACTATGTATCTGTAAAATCACATTCACAGCAGCATTACTCTCAACAGCTAAAAGGTGGAAGCAACTCAGGTCTCATTTGATAGATGAACAGATGAACAAAATGTGGTACAATGGAGTATGGTTCAGCCTTGAAAAGGAAGGATATTCTGACACTGCAACCTGAATGAACCTTAAGGACATTATATCAAGTGAAATAAGCAGACACACAAAAAACCAAATAGTATATGATTCGATAGTCAAACACATAAAGACAGAAAGTTAAAATAGCAGGTGCCAGGGGCTGGGGGAGGGGGAATGGGGAGTTCTCATTTAAAAGGGACAGAGTTTCTGCTTCAGTTCAGTTCAGCTCAGTCGCTCAGTCGTGTCCAGCTTTTTGTGACCCTACGGACTTCAGCACACCGGACTTCCCTGTCCATCACTATCTCCCAGAGCTTGCTCAAACTCATGTCCATTGAGTCGGTGATGCCATCCAACCATCTCATTCTCTGTTGCCCCCTTCTCCTCCTGCCTTCAATCTTTCCCAGCATCAGGGTCTTTTCCAATCAGTCAGCTCTTTGCATCAGGTGGCCAAAGTATTGGAGCTACAGCCTTCCAATGAATATTCAGGATGATTTCCTTTAGGCTAGACTGGTTTGATTTCCTTGCTGTCCAAGGGACTCCCAAGAGTCTCCGCCAACACCACAGTTCAAAAGCTTCAGTTCTTCGGCGGTCAGCTTTCTTTAGGGTCCAACTCTCACATCCACACATGACTACTGCCTCTTGAGAAATCTGTATGCAGGTCAGGAAGCAACAGTTAGAACTGGACATGGAACAACAGACTGGTTCCAAATAGGAAAAGGAGTATGTCAAGGCTGTATATTGTCACTCTGCTTATTTAACTTATATGCAGAGTACATCATGAGAAACTCTGGACTGGAAGAAACACAAGCTGGAATCAAGATT
>SJYV01047435.1:0-24638 GCA_006410875.1 Neotragus pygmaeus | reverse complement strand
GTACAAAGCTCCCAAAGGAAATTTTATAAAAGAACCAAGTAATACATTTGAAAGATACACTATAACAAAGGAACATGGGCCTGAGATGCCAAGATGGTTCAGTATTGGGAAGTCTGTTAATAAAATTTGCCATGCTAACGGGTCAAATGAAAAGCATTCTGAAAAGGTCATCAAAATAGCAACAATTTCATGGGAGATTATACAGGATTTGTCTTTCTCTGACTTACTTCAGTTAACATAACACCCTCTAGATCCATCCATGTTGTTGCAAATGGCAAATTTCTTTTTTATGAGACTATTATAAGTAATATTCCGTTGTGTGTATACCTACAGTGTGTGTATGTGTGTGTGTGTGTGTGTGTATTACATCTTCTTTATTTGTTCATCTGTCAGTAGACACTTAGGTTCTAATCTCCAGACTGTAATCAGATTTTGCCAACTATTTTGATAATATCCTCTGTAACAAAAGATTATCCTGGTTTACAGATCGTATTAATCTGGAACATTTCTCAATCTGTCTTTGCCTTTCATGACGTTGGTTGGTATTTTTTTTTTAAGCCCCAGGCCAGTCATTCTGTGGTGTCTGAGTTTGGGTTTTTGTGGTTTCCTCATGATTAATTTGAGGTTGACATTTTTGGCAGGAATGCCTCAAAAACAATTCAACTTAATATTATCTTCTGGTGGTATGACTATATATAGAAAACCCAAGAGAATTAACGGAAACTTTCCTATATCCAAAACAACGAGGTAGAAAATCGTTTGGAAGAAAAGAAAGATCCATTTCACATAGTTTTTCATATCCAGGAATAAACTACTTTCCTTATTATGTAAGAGTCTCTTCTAAATTAATTTTTCAAAAAATAATTCAGGGGAGGGACTTTCCTGGTGATCCAGTGGCTAAGACTCCAGGCTCCCAGTGCGGGAAGCCTGGGTTTGATCCCTGGCTGGGGAACTAGATCCCACAGACATCAACTAAGAGTTCCTGTGCCACAGTGAAGATCCTGCACGCTGCGACTGAGACCTGGCGCAGCCAAATAAAGTTTAAAAAATAACTCGGTAGAAAACAGACAAAGAATATGGGCAACCAGTTCATAGAAGCATGCAGAAAAAGGTGCCCAGTCTCACTGCTAGAGAAGAAATGCCAACTGAAACGACCACACGGTACCACTTTCTGCCCACTGGTTTGGCAAGGATAAAAACAAAAGCAAAAGTTTGCGAATATACACAGTACTGGTGAAACGGCTTGTTGATATGACTACTTGGGAGGGCCATTTTCTAGAATCTCTCAAAATTAAAAGAGTGTTTGACCCATCAGTTCCTCTTCAGGCAGTTTTCCGGCAGCCATACTTTTTATTAAGAAAACTTTAATCTACAGTCATTTTTAAATTATAGTCTTGGATACTAATAACCTAGCAGAGTACTTTATTCACTTTTCACTTTTTTTGGCCACGCAGCCTGAACAATCCTATTTCCCTGACCAGGGATTGAACCCAGGCCCTCAGAAGTGAAAGTTTGGAGTCCAAACCACTGGACTGCCAGGAAATTCCCAACAACTATTTTTAAACACATACAAAATAATGGACTGAATGCAGTGGAGACTCCTGGGTTCGGATATTGGAACAGAAAAACACTTAGTGAAGAAATCAAATAAAGTCTAGAGTTCAGTTCATTGTAATATACTAAGATTGATTTCTTAATTTTGACAAATGAACTATGGTATATAAAATGCTAATGATAGCAGAAGCTGTGTGAGGGCTATTCAGAGACTCTGTATTATCTCTGCAAATTTTCTGTAAATTTAAAACATTCCAAATAAACAGTTTACTTTTTTCAAGATAAGGGTGGAGGAGAGGAGAAATGAAGACATTATTACCACATTCTTGGTAATTGCAAAAAATTGGAGACAACCTCAGTGTCCACCAACTGGAGTCTGTTTAAATGAGTGTGCATACATCCACACCACGGAAAGCTGTTCAATTGGTTTGTATGGACTGGGGCGGCGGCGGGTGGGGATTGTTTTGTTTTGGGCCAAGTTGCCCTACTTGCCGATCTTAGTTCCCCCATCAGGAACTGAACCCAAGCCCTCAGCAGTGAAAGCACAGAGCTCTAACCACTGGATCTCCAGGGAATTCCCGCTGTGCAACTGTTAAAAAGGCCAATACTGACCTTCGCTGAGACAGTAATGTAACAAGCAGAAGCGCTATAGTCTGTGTACATCTTTTAAAAACCGGGACTGGGGAAAACTTTTGTCCAGATATCTCTGAAGGAAACTNCCAGGGAATTCCCGCTGTGCAACTGTTAAAAAGGCCAATACTGACCTTCGCTGAGACAGTAATGTAACAAGCAGAAGCGCTATAGTCTGTGTACATCTTTTAAAAACCGGGACTGGGGAAAACTTTTGTCCAGATATCTCTGAAGGAAACTAGTCACAATGGTGGCCGCTGGAAAAGGAATCAAGGATCTAGGGATCAGTGCGGGGAGGAAGTCTCCTGTTCCTTTGTATTAGTTCAGTTCAGTCGCTCAGTCGTGCCCGACTCTTTGTCGGCTGCAGCACACCAGGCTTCCCTGTCCATCACCAATCCCGGAGCTTGCTCAAACTCAAGTCCATTGAGTCGTTGATGCCATCCAACTGTCTCATCCTCTGTTGTCCCCTTCTTTTTGTAAAGTTTGCGTTTTAAAACTCATGTGCATGTGTTGCCTTTAAAATTAAAATTCGTCTTGAAAAAGTTAAGAGGCTGGTGTAAGAAGCCCTTGAAACTGATCCCCACCTCAGGCAGTTCTGCTCATAATCTCCCACTCCCGCCCACCTTGGAGGTGGCTTTCAGGGCCTTTACTGGGAGAGGGTCCACCTAGAGGGAGAATTGGACCCCATCCCTCGCGCCAAAGGAGCTGAGATTGAGAGGGATGTCTTAACAGTTTTGTTCCGCTACTGACCACCAGGGGTTGCCCCAGTCTTCAGACCTAGTTGTTGCTGGCTGAGGGCCCAGAGCTTGTGAGGCTGGAAGGATGGATCTGAGACACGCTCCCCTCACTCCACCCTCCGCCTCTGCCCCCTGCCCCCCTCTCCAACTCTGGCATAAATCCAGAAATGAGCAGGAAACAGCTTCTCCTTCTGGAGTCAGCTAGGTCTTGACACTGGCCTCGCCTTGTCTGCGGCCCCAGGGATTTAAGACCCTTCACTGTGCAGCTGTGGCGTCCAGGGCTACACAAAGGGTTGGACTCAGCGCCGTATACGAAACCTAAAATATTATCATTATTATTCACTCATTCTGCTAACTTCACCTTGGTCATAACTGCCAGATCACTGAAAATCAGCTCCAGGGAAACAGGGAGCCATGGGATGTGTGTGAGCAGAAAGGGAATCGTCAGATCTNAAGGGTTGGACTCAGCGCCGTATACGAAACCTAAAATATTATCATTATTATTCACTCATTCTGCTAACTTCACCTTGGTCATAACTGCCAGATCACTGAAAATCAGCTCCAGGGAAACAGGGAGCCATGGGATGTGTGTGAGCAGAAAGGGAATCGTCAGATCTGGTGTCAGAGTTGGGAGAAAAGAGGGAGGTGGCAGGCTGGAAGCTCTGGATCCCCTGGGGAGGCCAAAGTACAGGGAGTGGATGAGGACCGGCGGCAGCTGGGAGAGAACAGACCCCAATCCCAGGCCAGGATAAGAATCCCCCAGCTGCCCTGCCTCCCAGACCTCATAACCCCTCCCACTCCACAGGGCCAGCGCCCCCAGCCTGCCCTTGCTCTGTCCTGTTCCCCTGTCTCCACCTGTCTAATTACCACTCAGAGTCTCCATCTCTCTTGTCTCTGAGTCAGCTCTCTGTCTCAGGTCCCTGCCCTGGCCTCCCTGTTAATGGCCACTCCGGGATCCCTCCCTGGCTGCAGAAACAGGAGTCAGTGGGGCGGGGTGAGGGATGGGGGCGAGGATGAAAAGGGAAAATCTGGGTGGAGGGCACTGGGGACAGCCGCAGCTTGACCTGGTTGGTCCCCAGTCCCAGTTGTTCAACCAGAGGCCCAAAGAGGACAGGTTCTTCCCCTCCAAAGGCCTCTCTTTGCCTCCTCTGTCAATGCCCAATGTCGCAAACTTCATTTCCTTTGCAATTAACCAAACCCGAAGACGTTGGCAAAAATATGGAGGGTTTTCTGAACTTTGCTGAAATTTTTCTTCACCAGAAGTATCACTTCCTCCTGAACCTTCCTGAAGTTCCGTGAGAGTTTTTAAAAAACCTCATGTCTCCTTGAGAACGTCAGTGTTCAGCCTTCAGAGACTCGGAATTGACTTCCTCATGACAGTTTTCCCATCTCTGAACAAACAATCAAATGAAACCAAATGGATTGTTTTTGATTTAGAAAAAAAATTTTTTTAATTGGTGTTGGGTTTTATGATGACCCCTCAAGGGAATTCAGAGAGATTCATACACAAAATTTCCTGTGACTATGACAAATGGTTTTCAGGAAAAAACCAAACTCTCCCATCATTTGATGCATTTGACCTCATGTGAATTCAAGGACCAGTTTCTCACCTCCCCCCTCTGGAATTTTCTGGCCAGGAATGCAGGCAGAAAGTGTTCAAAAGAGTCTGTTTTTAGAAATTTTAGACACTGCTGGCAAGGTTGTTGATGGAAACAACCTTTTTGGAGGACAAATTGATAACAGCTGTCAAAATATAAAATGTTATTGCTTCAGCACCCAGCAATTTCACTTGTAGAGATTTGACTTCAAATCTTATTCTGTTCATTGAAACAAAAAATTTTAGAAACATTCTAAGTGGCCCTTGATAATTATTATGATAATAAAATATATGTGCTGAAAACCTAAACAGTGGTCAAAGGAATCCGCAATCTCAAAGTCATAATGTTGAGCAAAAAGAAGTTTCATCATTACCGTTTCCATTAAAAAAAAATCCAACTTTTTAAAAAACAAGTTATTGGAGGCAAAAAAAAAAACCTTACTGAAAAAGAAACATTACAAATCTAAGTTGTGAGACCAAATTGCCAGAGAGTTATTTTTGAGCTTGGCCCAAAAGACATTTGTGTGTAGATTTCAACCTCTTGTTCTTAGACTGTGACAATTGCTCAAAATTGTAGCACATCGGTACTGTCAGTTCTAGAGTGGCTTTTCAGTTTTCTGGGAGTTTATGGTTGCTTATCTTTTCTCTTGACAAGAGATACCATATTCGTACATACTTACGTGCAGCATCTTCAACATAAGATGAAGAATAGCCAGGATCTTAAGTTCATACCAAGACTGTAACCCCTCCAGGCACTGCCGCCATGCCTGAGCTCTCAACTGGACCCTCGTCACTCAGGCTCTCCCCCTGTCATGCCCCTTTGCCCCCGGTGACCCCACGAGTCCGGGGCAACAGCACCTGGAGCACTGACCCCCATCGTGTCTCAGTGGCTCAGCCCAACATCAGAGGCTGTGCATCTTTAAAAAACACCACTGTTATTAAGGCCGACTGTGTGCCAGGCACTGAGACAAGTGTTTCACTACTGACTGTTAGGATTAAAACCGAGGCTCGCAGTGGGAGAAGTCGCTTGTCCCAGGTCACACAGCAGTAGGCGGCACAGCGAGAACATAACTCCGGAGGCCTACAGTGAGACCGTGGATTCCCTGTGCCCGCATGGCCCCCGTTAATGAGGAGGGACGATCTCCTCCTCCCACCCAGCTCCAGGGGACTCTGGGTGCGCCTGTCCAACCTAGAGAAATAGCTGGTTGGGCATCACTTGCAGCCCCCAACTCTCCTCCCTCCCAGTAGTGGCTGAGAAGGGTCCGGAATCAGGAATCAATGGGTAGCTGCAAAGGCCAAAGGTCAGACAGGGGTTTCCTGCCCACCGCTGGGACTGCTTCCTTCCCCACCCAACTCCTGCCTCCTTGATGAACATCACCTTGGAGGACCCCTCCCCCTCAACAACTCTGCCACCCCATTACCCTGGCTAATAGGGGGATGTTTCCCCATGCCACCACTCTCACCCTGCTATGCCCCCACACAGGCAGTGAACAGCAACTGCTTTATCGTCAGCCGCCCATGTTCCAGCCCCCTTTCCATCTCCTTGCCTCATTCCCTTTGGCCCCTGCCCCTCCCTCCTATCAGCCTTGACCCCCTGGGGCTAGGGTCTGTGTCCCACTCTGTCTTCCCGACTGAAGACCTCTCAACACTCCTCTTGGGGAGGGGTTCTGGTGTCACCTACAGAGGAGGCTTACCTAGGGTGCCTGTTTGGGAGGGGGGAGTGTTGGGCAGGAGGGCATACCCAGAATCCTTTGCTCCTTGGTCCCTAAATCCCTTCCCTCTGTGAAGTTCAACCCCCACCATCTTGTGCTTCCCATTCACCATCTCACAGAGCTGGAAAATGAGGTTTCAAACAGAAAGTGGTAGTGATAATAGCAACTGGCAAATCTTTTCTCCCAGCCCCCTCCCCCACCCTGGGGCCTGGCACCGTGCAGAAGGGAGAACTGAGACTCAGACGTGAGAAGCCCGTCCTGGGAACTCACACTGGCCCCAGGTTCACTGCTGCTCCCGCTTACTACGAGCCTACATGAGCCAGGCATGCAGGATGGTGGGATGACAGCCTGGGGAGCCCCCGCCACGGCCATCCACGGATTAGCCCCCGGTCAGCTGCGCCCATTACTGCGTGCCGTGTGTGCCTGGCCCCTGGCAACACGCTCTGCACAATTCAGCTCCTGTCCCTTGAGTGGGCACACGTCTGTAGCCAGCCCTCTCCAAGGGCAGTTAAGGCCAGCTCTGTGAATGACCAGAGCGAGACCCGATGCCTGCCCCCCGAAAACAGTCCTTTCTCCTCCCTGCATGTCTGTGTCTTCCACACAAGGGGGATGCTGAAAAGACGTCATACGCAGCTGAGAGCAGCTCTGGGTACAGAGCAAGGGCAGAAGGGGAAACTGAGGCTCAGTAAGACCAAGGATGCCTGGCCGTTCCAGCTGGTGCCCCACCCGTAGTTAATCAGAGAGGCCAGACGTGCCTTGGTGCCCTCCCCTCTTCCCTTCACAGCCTGGGGTGGGAGTGTTGTGATAACCCACAGCCCCCATTTCCTCCTGGCCAGGAAGGAGCCAGGCAGAGGAAGTATTAAGAGGAGTAATATAAACACTTCCCCCTCCCCCCCGCCGTGGCAAGGTCTAGAAGGGGCAGCGGCCACCACCCTGAGCAGCCCAGCCGGCCGAGCAGCGCTGGTACACGGGGCAGACGCTGGGAGGAGATGGGCTTGGCGATGGAGCATGGGAGCCCCTATTCACGGGCCGGGAGCAGCTCCAGGGGCTGCTGGTACTATCTGCGCTATTTCTTCCTCTTCGTCTCGCTCATCCAATTCCTCATCATCCTTGGCCTCGTCCTCTTCATGGTCTACGGCAACGTGCACGTGAGTACTGAGTCCAACCTGCAGGCCACCGAGCGCCGGGCCGACGGCCTGTACGGCCAGGTGGTGGGGCTCACGGCTTCTCAGGCCAACCTGTCCAAGGAGCTCAACCTCACCGCCCGCGCCAGGGATGCCATCAGTCAGATGATGCTGAACGCCCGCCGAGACTTGGACCGAATCAATGCCAGCTTCCGCCAGTGCCAGGCCGATCGGGTAAGACCGCAGGCTAGACACTCACCCTGGGGACCCCAGGCTGGTCACCTCACCTCTCTGAGCTTCGCTTTCCTCATCCATGAAGACGGGGACATTTTGCGTGACAAGCCCATGTAGAGAAGTGATGCGTATTTTCTTCCTATATCTCATGCAGTATTTGGGATTTGTTGTTATTGTTCAGTCACTAAGTCGTGTCTGACTCTGCAACCCCATAGACTGCAGCACACCAGGCTCCTCCGTCCTTCACTATCTCCCGGAGATTCCTCAAACTCACATCCCTTGAGTCAGTGATGCTAACTAACCGGCTCATCCTCTGCGGCCCCCTTCTCCTTTTCCCGTCAATCTTTCCCAACATCGGGGTCTTTTCCAATGAGTTGGCTCTTGGCATCCGGTGGCTAAAGTATTGGAGCTTCAGCATCAATCTTTCCAATGAATACTCAGAGCTGATTTCCCTTAGGATTGACTGGTTTGATCTTCTTGCAGAGTATTTGGGACATACTTAGACTGAAAAAAAATGATTTGTGGTCTGTCTGGAATTCAAGTTGAACTGAGCATCCGGTCTGTTACCAGACATAGTTGCTATATACATAGTTAATATGTATACAGCACCCAGAAGTTGCCGGCATACACTAGCTGTAAATAAGAGCTGACTTAATAAACCACGAGAGTTGAGTTCTTCATAATTAGTATGAATGGCTCAGGTCTGCCTGAGGCTGGATGTTGGAAATGTTATTTTGTCACTGAATGCCGGGAGATAGGGAGAAGCTTTAAAACCCTTTTGCAGAGGGGAAATGGCCACCTGATGTGAAGAACTGACTTACTGGAAAAGACCCTGATACTGGGAAAGATTGAAGGCAGGAGGAGAAGGGGATGCCAGAGGATGAGATGGTTGGATGGCATCACCCACTCAGTGGACATGAGTTTGGTTGAGCTCAGGGAGCTGGTGATGGACAGGGAGGCCTGGGGTGCTGCAGTCCGTGGTGCTGCAGAGTCGGACACGACTGAGGAACTGGACCGAACTGAACTGAAGAGAGGAAGTGGTTTGGGGGAGGCAGGGGAGCAGAAACGGCGCTTCCCTTGTGGCTCAGCTGAAAAAGAATCTGCCTGCAATGAGGGAGACTTGGGAAGATCCCAAGGTGAAGGGAAAGGCAAGTGAGCAGAAACAGTTACCCCTGGGTCTCGTGGAGACTGTCACCCATTTCACACCCTCAGCTCCTGTCAAACTCACTCAACAAGATCCCCTGGGGTCTCTCTCACACGCAGCTCCTCTGGGGAGGTCCAGCTCCCGGCAGACACTGAGAATAAGGACGCCTCCTCAGGCTTTGGCTGGAACGGGGTGAGAGCTGGGGTGAGCAGGGGAAGGGAAGTTTGCTGGGGGATGAGGGGACAGCCTCGCTTTTCCCCCAGAGCAGGTCTCTGGGCTGTTTGGGGCAGGGGACAGCCCCAGATGGGAAGAAAACGTCTTTTCTGGGGCTTCAAACCACCCAGTCCCTGCCCCTGGGCAGGAAGGATGTGCGTGCCCCACCCGATGAAACTGCCCAGTCAAGGTGATGTCTCCCCCTCTCATACCCCAGGGCAGGGCAGGTCCCCCTCAGACCCCCAGAATGGGGTGAGTCCCCCCTCAGAACCCTTCATGAGGCGAGGCCCTCCTCAGACCTCAGGGCAGGACCATGTACCCGCCCAAGAGCCCCCCAGGCCAGGGCAGCCCCCTCCGTCTCCTTCGTTCCATTGGCTCATCTGGATCTTTCAGGACACAGATGGCCTTCCGGCCCAGGAACTGTTAGGAATCACAGGATCGTAAAGTTTTATAGTTTTGTTTTTTCTTTTTCTGTTTTCCTTTTTTGTTTTGGTCCCACTGCACGGGGATCTTGGGGCCTCCCAGGGCTCAGTGGTGAAGAATCCACCCGCAGTGCAAGAAATGCAGGTTTGATCCCTGGGTGGAGAAGATCCCCCGGAGGAGGGCATGGCAACCCACTTCGGTATTCTTGCCTGGAGAATCCCATGGACAGAGGAGCCTGGGCGGCTACAGTCCTCAGGGTCAGAGAGTCGGACCTGACTGAGCACGACCCCAGGGGTCTTAGTTCCCTAACCAGGGAATGAATCTGCACCCCTTGCAGTGGAAGTGTGGAGTCTTAGCCTCTGGGCCACCAGGGAAGTTCCTTTTTTTGTTGGTTTAATTTTTTGTCGTAAAGTTATAGGCTTACACATCTTTGAATCCTAGATGCTCCCATCATAGAATATTAGAAATCTAAGAATCTGGATCTTCACAACTTTGAAATTTAAAAATCATAGCTTTTTTCCCCCTTTAAATTGACAAATTCTTCTGGCCTGGAACCCCTCAGGATTTTCTCCAAGGATCCCCAGAAAGTCAGTGCTAATGCTGGGGAGGAGCCCCCACCCTTGCCACGGCAGCCCCATGCATATGATGGTAGCGAATCTTAGCCATTGGACCACCATAGAAGTCCCAGAATTTTCTGTATTTAGAATTTGTAATAATATCTTAAAAATTTTTTATTTTAGTGAAGTACAGTTCGTTTACATGTTGTGTTAATATCTATTGTACAGCAAAGTGATTCAGTTACACATATGTATATATTAATATATTCTTTTTCCTATTGTTTCCATTGTAGTTTATTATAGGATGTTAAAGATAGCTCCCAGTGCTACACAGTATGTAATAATCTTTTTGATGGTCAAATGATTCTGAAATAGGCCACTAGGCATCCTGCATTCTGGGTCCTGTGTCTTTTGACGTAACTCCAGTAGTCTTTAAGCGCTTCCTGGCTTTATGTCCTAACAAATATTTCAGAAAACACTTCAGATTGTTAATACTTGTTTACTAATCAGTGAGTTCTTTTCCTCTTAGTTCAGGGCAGCTGCTAGAAAGTGAGGGAGGGAGTCCTGACTTGCTTCAGAAAGATGTACCTGAACACTCCCTAACAAGAGAAGGTACTTTTTTTCTGTTGTCAGATTGTATTTGCTATTGTTGTTTAGTTACCAAGTTGAGCCCGACTCTGTAACCCCCTGGACTGTAGCCCGCCAGACCCCTCTGTCCATGAGGTTTCCCAGGCAAGATACTGGAGTGGGTTGTCATTTCCTTCTCCATCAGATTGCATGAGTTCTAAGTACGTTATTCTTCTCATCATCTTGGCATCTAGGAATCTGTAGAGAAACAGAACTTTTGTATTTTAGGGAGCCACTTCCTTCAACTGGAAGAAAACCTCTATCTCACTTCATCTTTGGATCCAACTTACACCCCTAGATCTTCCCTTTCTGTAGTTAAAGCTTTTGAAAACAGCACTCCAGAGCCCTTTTTCCTTTTTTTAATTAATTAATTAATTTGGTTTCGTGGGGTCTTAGCTGTGGCACATGGTGTTTTTCCATCTTCATTGTGGCCTGTATGATCTTTAGCTGTGGCCTGCGGGATCTAGTTGCCTGACCAGGGAACGAACCTTAGCCCCCTGCATTGGGAGGGCAGAATCTCAGCCACTGGACCATGAGGGCAGTTCCCCCAGAGCTACTTTTGTTCTCCCGCACCCCCAGGTCGTCAGCACAGGGTCAGCTTCCGAAAGGAGGAAGGACAGAAAGCCAGAGAAGAGCAAACCTCCTTGGCCCCTCTCCTGCCTCTCCTTGTCATATTTCTACAGAGCCTTCTGCTTCAAAGTTTGAAAGGCACGCCCTTTGTTTATAAAGAAAAGTTATTCATAAACCTTTGTAACAAAGTTAAAATGTAATGCACAAGCCGTACAGTTGACCCACTTAAAGTGTACATAACCGAAAAAAAAAGGTAGATGAAAGAAAAAAATGTACCTAACAATGATTTTTAGTACACTCACAGAGTTGGGTAACCATCGATACAGTTTGATTTAGAACGTTTCATTACCCCCAAAAGAAAGTGCATCAGCAGTCGCTTCCCTCCCCCGCCCCCAGCAGCTGCAAATCTGCTTTCTGTTTCTATGGTTTTACTTATTCCGGATATTTCATTCAAACATGAATCAGGCACTGTATAACCTTTTGTTTCCGACTTCTCCCACTCAGAGTGATGTCTTCAAGGTTCATCCACGTTACCACGGGTGTCAGAGCTTCATTCCTTTTTTGTGGCAGAATAACATTCCACTGGGTGGCTGGGTCACGCTTTATCCATTCATCTGCTGATACCGTGTCTACTGCTGCTGTGAATATTTGTGTACAAGTTTCTGTCTGAACATAGACTTCCATTGCTCTCAGGTGTACATACCTAGATCTAGAATTGCTGGGCCATAGTGTAATTCTATGGAAAATAGATGGGGAAACAATGGAAACAGTGTCAGACGTTATTTTCTTGGGCTCCAAAATCACTGCAGATGGTGACTGCAGCCATGAAATTAAAAGACGCTTGGTTCTTGGAGGAAAAGCTATGACAAACCTAGACTGAGTATTAAAAGGCAGAGACATTACTTTGCCAGCAAAGATCTGTCTAGTCAAAGCTGTGGTTTTTCCAGTGGTCATGTACGAATGTGAGCATTGGACCATACAGAAGGCTGAGCACTGAAGAACTGATGATTTTGAACTGTGGTGCTGGAGAAGACTCTTGAGAGTCCCTTGGACTGAAAGGAGATCCAACCAGTCAATCCTAAAGGAAATCAACCCTGATTATTCATTAGATGAACTGATGCTGAAGCCGAAGCCTCAATACTTTGACCACCTGATGCAAAGAGCCAATTCATTGGAAAAGACCCTGATGCTGGGAAAGATTGAAGGCAGGAGAAGGGAACAATAGAGGACAAGATGGTCGGATGGCATCACGGACTCAATGGACATGAGTTTGAGCAAACTCTGGGAGATGGTGAAGGACAGGGAAGCCTGGCATGCTGCAGTCCATGGGGTTGCAAAAAAGTCAGATAGAACTAAGTGACTGAACGACAGCAGTGTAATTCTATGTTTAGCTTTTTGGAAAACTGCCAGGCTATTTTCCACTGTGGCTCCATTATTATTATTTTTTTAATTTTTACTTTATTTTACTTTACAATACCTTATTGGTTTTGGCATACATTGACATGAATCCACCACGGGTGTACATGAGCTCCCAAACATGAACCCGCTTCCCACCTCCCACCCCACATCATCCCTCCAGATCCCCTGTGCACTAGCCCCAAGCATCCTGCATCCTGCATCGAACATAGACTGGTGATTCATTTCTTACATGATAGTATACATGTTTCAATGCCATTCTCCCAAATCATCCCACCCTCTCCCTCTCCCTCAGAGGCCAAAAGTCTGCTCTACACATCTGTGTCTCTTTTGCTGTCTCACATACAGGGTCATAATTACCATCTTTCTAAATTCCATATATATGTGTTAGTATACTGTATTGGTGTTTTTCTTTCTGGCTTACTTCACTCTGTATAATCGGCTCCAGTTTCATCCATCTCATTAGAACTGATTCAAATGTATTCTTTTTAATAGCTGAGTAATACTCCATTGTGTATATGTACCACAGCTTTCTTATCCATTCATCTGCTGGTGGACATCTAGGTTGTTTCCATGTCCTGGCTATTATAAACAGTGCTGCGATGAACATTGGGGTACATGTGTCTCTTTCTGTTCTGGATTCCTCGGTGTATATGCCCAGCAGTGGGACTGCTGGATCCATTATTTTTACAGTTCCACCAATACTGACTGAGAATTCTGTTTCTCCACATCTGCACCAACACTTGTCCCTTCTTTGTTGTTTTATCTATGGCCATTCTATATCATTCTGAGGTGATATCTTATCATGGTTTTTATTTGCATTTCCTGCTAAAGATGGTGAATATTTGTTGATGTGTTGGTTGACGTTTTGTATGTCTTCTCTGGAACAGTGTCAATTCAGATGCTAGGTCTGTTATGCAATTGGCTTGCTTTTTGTTATTAATTTCTAAACAGTTTGCTTTTGTATATTCTGGTTACTAGTCTCATCATCAGACACATGATTTGCAGGTATTTTTCCCATCTGTGAGTTTTCTTCCCTTTTCTTGATGCTGTCCCCTGAGGCACGAAAGTTTCTGATCTTGGTGAAGTCCTATTTAGCTGTATTCTCTTTCGCTGCTTGTGCTTTTAGTATCATACCTAAGAAAACATTGCTGGGACTTCCCGGTGGTCCAGTGGCTAACACTCCAAGCTCCCAATGCAGGGGGCCTGGGTTCAATCCCCAGTAGGGGAACTAGATCCCACATGCTGCTACTAAAAAAACCCACATGATCCCACATGATGCAACTAAGACCTGGCGCAGCCAAATGAATAAATATTTTTTAAAAAGAGAAGGAAAGAAAGCACTGCCAAATTCAAACTCGGGCACAGTTAACACCTATGTTTTCTTCTCTGGAATTTTTTAGTTTATGCCCTTACATTTAGGTGTTCGATACGTTTTGAGCTAATTTTTTGTATATGGTGTGAGTTAGGGTGCAAATTTATTCCTTGGTATGTGACCGTCCAGTTGTGCCAGCACCATTTGTTGAAAAGAGTCATCTTTCCCCGTGAAATAATCTTGTCACCTGTATTAGTTTGCTAGGACTGTCCTCACAAAGTACCACAAATCAGGTGGCTTAAATAACAGAAATTTATTTTCACAAAGCACAGGAGCAAGATGTTGGCAGAATTGTTTCCTTCTAGGACTTCCCAAGTAGCTCAAAGGGTAAAGAAGCTGCCTGCAGTAAGGGAGACCTGGGTTCAATCCCTGGGTTGGGAAGATACCCTGGAGAAAGGCGCGGCAACCCACGACCATCAGGGAAGGAGCCGTTGCATGCCTCTCTCCCCGGCTTGCAGACGGCTGCCTTCTCCCTGTGTCTTCATGTCACATCTGTGTGTGTCTGGGTGTCCAGATTTCCTCCTATAGGAACTGCATTCATTGTGGATTAAGGCCCACCCTTATGACCTCGTCTTAATTTAACCACCTCTTTAAAGATCCTGTCTGCAAAAAAATTTACATTCTGAGGTCCTGAGGATTACGACTTTGACATGGAAATCTGGGGTAGGGGACACAATCCAGCCCATACTAGCAACCATGTTGAAAATCTTTTTTTTTTTTTTTTTAAGATATTTCTTTACTTATCTTCTGGCTGTGCCGGGATTTGATGTTGCACGCAGGCAGTCTTTGGTTGCAGGGCATGGGCTTCTCATTGCAGTGCTTCCCCTGTTGCAAAGCACAGGCTCTGGGCATGCAGGCTTCAGTGGTGTGGCACGCAGGCTGTCGTCCCTTGGCATTTGGGGTCTTCCAGGGATTGAACCCATCTTCCCTGCACTGGCAGCTGAATTCTTTACCACTGAGCCACCAAGGAAGCCCTTAAACGTCTATTTTTGATTGGCTGTAAATGTTTTCAAGATCGCTCCAGGTTATAAAATGCATCACTATATAAAACTTTTAACTGCCAAGTAGTATCAATCATAAAACTTTTTTTTTTTCCTAGTTGACTAGAATGCCTAGGGGAAAGGGTGGAATTTTTTTTAACCTTTTTTTTTTTTTNTACATAGCAAAGCAATGTTAGGCATTATCTTGTGCTTACAGTGTCCTAAGCAAAGGTGCTGAGTAAAGTGTGCAAAAATATAATTTTTCATTACAATTGTATATTAGTGATCTGAGGAGAAAGGGTTAACCTTTTTTTTTTTTTGAATGAGAGGTTCTTTAAATTCTATAATGTTTTACAATTTTCAAAAGTTTCACACAGATGATTTCATACAATCCCATAATAACCCATTTGAAAAAAAAAATGTCCAGCTCCTGTCTTGGCCTTTCCCTCTCCTTTCTCCCCACTGGTAACCACGAGTCTGCTCTCTGCGTCTGGGAGTCTGCTTTGGTTTTGTTATCGTCACTAGTGTGCCGTATTTTTTAGATTCTGCCTATCGGTGATACCATACAGTGTCGGTCTTTGTCACAGACGCCTTTCAAGTCCGTCTGTGTTGGTACTTATGGCAAAATTTCATTCTTTTTTATGACTGAGTAGTATTCCATTGTCTATAATTGTAACAACTTTTGAAGATCAGACCAGCATCCCCCGTGAAGAAGCTATTGGCCTTGTGAACTGTGCCAACACAGACCGCCTGGTTGACAGATCTGGGTCCCCCGTCCCAGGGCTCTGGGCGGACCTGGGCGCAGGGGCCCCCACAGGTGCTGGACACCAAGCTCTGCCTTGCGTCCCATTCTGGCAGGTGATCTACATGAACAACCAGCGATACATGGCTGCCATCATCCTGAGTGAGAAGCAATGCCAAGAACACCTCAAGGAAGCTAACAAGAGCTGCGACGGTGAGTGGCTGAGGGTTGGAGTCGGGGTTATGGGCCGTGGAGAGCAAGGTGGCAACGTTCCCCCGCCCGTCTCTTGGCAACTCCCAACCGTCCTGAGTCTTCTGGTCCTATACCCCTAGCTTTGGCCCTCTCGCTGACCCAGAAAGCCAAGACCCTGGAGGTGGAGCTGGCAAAGGAGAAGTTGGTATGTACCAAAGACAAGGATGGTCTGACAGTAGGCAAGCGAGTGGTAGAGGAACAGCTGGCCGAGTGTGGCAAAACCCGAGACCAACAGCAGCAGGAACGGCAGCTGGCTGAGGACCGGCTGCGGAAGGTGCAGGCCTTCTGCCTCTCCCTGGACAAGAACAAGTTTGAGACGGATCTGCGAAACCTCTGGAGGGACTCCATCATCCCGCGCACCCTCAGTACCCTGAGCTTCAACTTGTACCATCCCCTCGGCTCGGAACTGCCCTCCATCCAGAGAGCCTGCGACAGCCTGCCCTCCATCATGACCTCCAAGGTGGAAGAGCTGGCCCGGAGTTTGCGGGCTGGCATCGACAGCGTGACCCTCGAGAACGAGAAACTCCAGCGCCAGAAACTGGAGGTCGAGCAGAGCCTGCGCGCCAGTCAGGAGGCCAAGGAGAAGGTGGAGAAGGAGGCGCAGGCCCAGGCTGTCAAGCTCCAAGCAGAATGTGCCCGCCAGACCCAGCTGGCCCTGGAGGAGAAGGTGGCCCTGCAGAAGGAACGGGACAGGCTGGTCAAGGAGCTGGAGGAGAAGAAGCGAGAGGCTGAGCACCTCAAGTTACAGCTGGCAGTCAGCAACTCAGCCCTGGAGACCTGTATCAAGGCGAAGGTGGGTAGGAGGCCCTAGATTCAGGTTGCATTGGAGGGACGGGTCTGGAGGCCAAGCTGATGGTGATGCTGAACTTGGGTTTGAACTTGGCTTTTTTTTTTTGAACTTCTTTTTGAGGTTGGCTTCCCAGTGTAGATTGGGTTTGTTAGGACTCACTTGAGAGTTACACTGTTGTTAGGATTGAGGCAGAGCTTAGAAAGTGTATCAGCACTGAGAAAGGGGATGGGGTTAAGACTGGAGTCGGAGGTGTCCATCAGGTCCAAGGTTGAGTGAGGGGTGAATCTAGAACTGTGATTCGTTTGGGACACAGTTGAGACATTGAGGGTGGATTTAGACTTGAGGCTGGGATCAAACATGGGTGCCCATGAGTCTAGAATGGCTGTAGGATTATGATCATGTATTGGCACAGGATTTTATTGGCATTAGGACTGCGGTGCAGTTTGGATTGGGAATGATATTAAGAAACAGATAAGGATTGGGATTGAGTTTAGGAAGGCAGTGGGCCTCATAATTGGCTTAGGGTTAGAATTAGGGACTCATTCAGTGTTGGTGTTGGGGTCGGGATGGATTTGAGTTGAGTTGAAGGATCAGAGGATACTGGATTAAGGATTGGGAGTGACACTGGGGTTAGCATAGGGTTAAGGCAGGTCACAGGAAAGGCTTGATGTGGCTGCTAAGCTTGTGTTTAGAGTTGGAGCAAGGTGAATTATTGGTGACTCCTGTGTCTAGAGTTGATTTCGGTTAAGGTAAGAGTTTTGAGTAGAATTTCATTAGTCTTACAATTAGGTTGAGTTTGGAATGTGGATTGTGAGGAAAGGTTAAAAGTTGGGTCAGAGGTTGCATGCAGAGTGGTCATTGCATCTAGGTCAAGTGAAGAGCGAATCAAGGATTTCAGTGGTTTTGGGATTGCATTGAGTTAAGGCTGGAGTTGAGGCTTTAGGTTGCTATAGGTGGTTGGTGGGGCTAGAGATGATTAGAAGTTTGGGGCTAAGAGTAGATTCAGCACTTCATGGGCATAAGACTGGGGTTGGAATTGGCCACGGGTTAGGAGTTGAGACTGAGTTGAGTTTAGGGTGGTTGGTTGGGGTTGTGTTGGGTTGGTGTTGGGATATATTTGAAGGGAAGGATTAGGTGATTCTGAGTTAGAGCAGGGATATACCAGGGTTCCAGTGAGGGTCAGGGTTGGGTCTAGTATAGAAGCTGGGTGGCTGTTGATCTTGGGCTGAGGTTGGTTAGAATTCTAACTCAGGTAGAGGCTGAGGTCTAAGGTAGAGATGAGGTTGAGTGTGGTATTGGGAAAGTATTTATGGGTGGTCATAGGGGAATACAGGGTTGGGTCTCAGGGAATGAAGTTGTGGAGTAGATTTTTCATAGTGGCTGGGTCTAGGGAATGGGTTATGGTCAGAGCGAGACGTAAAGTAATAGATCAAATCTGTCATTGAGATTGGATTTGATTCTAAGGGAGGTCCTGTTTTCAAGTTAGGACCCAGCTTTAGGTAACTGAGTTCAGAACTGGTTGGATCTCAGGTTTGGAGGAGCTCCTTTAGGGCTATTTGATGGCCTTGAGGGCGGGAGTCCTGCTGGTCTGCAGAGCGGGTCAGCTTCGGTCTGGGACAGGGATTGGCCAGGTAGGCTCAGCTGGGGCCACGGGTCAGAGCCAGCACGGCACTGAGGCTGTAGTGGAGGCCGAGGCAAGACCCCTGCAGAATGGGGTCTCTGGGGAGCTCCCAGTCATTTCAGGGCAGGTGGCTGCAGGTGATTATATATCCGTCATCCTGTGCGTCCTTCTTCCATGGGTATCTGTCGGTTTCTCTGCCCTGGAAGGACCTCAAGTCTCTAAGAGTGTAGAAAGGCAGGAAACTCCCTAGGACTTGTGTTTGGGGGTGCTGGCCTCCACCAGCCTCCCTTCACTCTTCTTCCCACAGTCGCAGTTGACGATTCCTGGGCCAAGACCTGCGGTCCCTGTCCCCAACCCTCCACCTATCGGTGAGTGACAGAGGGCAGAGCCAAGATGGGGGGCGGATTCCACCTTGTATTCCGGATTGCCAGCCCATCCCCGGCCCTGGAGGCAGGGCTACTAAGGCACCCAGTTAGGCCTGACCCCTCCTTCTTTCGGCAGATCCCGCTAGCCTGGAGGAATTCAAGAGAAGGATCCTGGATTCCCAGCGGGCCCCTGCCAGCAACGTCTTGGTCTCAGCCAGGTGAGGCTCTGCGCTGTCTCAGGCTGACGGTGCAGTCTCAGGGTGTGAGCAAGGCCGGGTACAGGACTGGGGTGGGAGGGGGGCTCATATCACACTGTTTGTTTCCTTAACTGAGCGCTTGCTGTATACCAGGCCCTGTGCTGGCACATTTGGCTTCCCTGGTGGCTCAGATGGTAAAGAATCTGCCTGCAAGGCGTGAGACTCAGGTTCAATTCCTGGGTCGGGAAGATCCCTTGGAGAAGGGAATGGTAACCCACTCCAGTATTCTTGCCTGGAGAATCCCATGGACAGAGGAACCTGGTGGGCTACAGTCCACGGGGTTGCAAAGAGTCGAACACGACTGAGTAACTGACACTTCATGCTGGGCCCAGGGTCAGAGCTGTGATCAAGACACACAGTTTCATTCATGAAAAGTCTCTGAATATTGGGCCAGAGACAACGAAGGAGGCAGGGTAACAAGAATCACCAAAACCCCGCCGGGACTGGGTGCTTACTGTAACCTTGGCGTAGTCCTAAGCACTCTGCCCATTTAACTCGTTTAATCTTCAGAGTCCTAACCCGTGGGTGAACTACTGTCACCCCCACACGCTGGAGGAAGCAAACGGGGCGTGGAGGGGGGTGTCGTGCCCCAGGTAACACAGCCAGAGCTGGGACGTGAACCTAGGCGATCAGACTCCAGACAGGCAAGGGAGAGCCTCGGTGAGGAAGGGATCTTTGAGCTGGAAGGCGGACAGGAGCCGACCTGGGGGACGGCAAGGGGAAACAGTCCCTGCAGGTGGCAAGAACTGCCGGAGCAAAAGCCCTGTGGCCAGACAAGGGAGTGGACGTAGCCCAGGAAGGGAGGAGGGCGAGCAGTGCTGAGGGTGACCTGGGCCTCTCACTCCACCCTTCTGAGCCACACCTTCTAACTCTACAAAAGTGCTGGGGAGCGAGGGTCTCTGAAATCATCTTCCCAGGTGTCGCAGTGGTTAAGAACCCGCCTGCCAATGCAGGAGATGCAAGAGATACAGGTTCTATCTCTGGGTCGGGAAGATCCCTTGGAGTAGGAAATGGTTACCCACTCCAGTATACGGACAGAGGAGCCTGGCTGGTTATAGTTCGTGGGGTCACAAAAGAGCTGGACGTGACTGAGCAACTGAGCACGCACACGCACACTCTGACTGAGTTTAAGGGCATGAAAGTACTTTGCCAGCTATAAAGTGCTGGCCACCGCTGGCCGGAACAAGGGACCCGGAGCCTCAGTGGGGAGCACATGATCAGGTGATAGCTCCATGCTTTTGCCCCCGTCACCGCCTCCCAGAGCCCAGTCATCCTTTGGACTGCTGCCTGTGCGTCATGGGGAAGGTGACTCAGGCCACGGCCCCTAGAACACTCTGTGCTCCCACCAGGGTTGCTGCTGCACCCCCCTTTCAGGACCACACTGCTGACCTAGGAGTCGAGGATTGACTTTCCATTTGCAGTTTATGACCTGAGGTTCAGAGGAGCATGTGGGAATTTTTTCAGATCCCTCTGGCCCCAAAGCCTGTGCTGTCCGAGGTTTTGCCATGCGGCTACCGTCAAGCTAGATCTGTTTCAGCCCCAGAGTGCTAAACAAAGCTCATAGGATCCAAAGGACTTCCAAAAGTCTGTCACTAACTCTCCAGAGTTCTCCGCACCCAGCTCCATCTTCGCTGTGTTTCTTCTTACATACTGCCCCTGACGGGGAGCTCACCCCCCTTGCAGAACGGGTCCCCTCACTCTTTGACTAGAGTTTGACCCCGCTTTTTGAAAAAACAGAGCTTTCCTCTCTCCATCTTGGCCTGAAGCCATCATGGCAAGGAAGGAGGTTCTATTATTATCCCCATTTCTCAGAGGAGGTAACTGAGGCCCCAGGGAAGTGATCAGCCTGGGGTCATGCGTCAGCAACTCAGGGCTGGAGCCAGGTTCACCATCCAAGTGTGTCTGGGCCCCAGATGAGAATGGGGAAGCTCTTGACATTGTTTACCCCAACTGACGCACCCACCCCCCTCCCCTCCGAGGAAACAATGTGTGCTTAAGCCTGGCCCCTCCTGCTTCTCTCTGCAGGATCACAGGAAGAGCCTCTGGCTCACGGGCTCCGGCTTGATTTGCTTCCCTCTGAGAGAGGGGCCAGGGACGGTCAGGCTGGAGTCTTCAGCTCTGGGTTTGAGTCCCAGTTTGTCCAGTTACTCACTGGACAAGCTGTGAATGACTGAGTTGTCACATCTGAATTTTACAGGCACCCAGTAGGGAGGTAGATTCGAGGCAGGCTTCAAATCACCCATCCCATGGTGAAGACTGTTGATTGCTTTTCCACTCTTATTCCTTCTGGGCCTCCAGAAAGTCTGTGCTGTTGCTAAATCACCCCCATGTATCCCAGATCCTTGCAGCTTGCCTGTGCTCAGAGAGGGAGGGAACATCCAGGCCTCCACCATGGCTGGGCTTGAGAACTAGGTCATGCTTCTTAACTGAACATTGTCGTGTGGTTTTCCATTAGTGGCAAAAAGTGCTGAAAGTGTTAGTTGCTCAGTTGTGTCTGACTGTTTTTGTGACCGCATAGACTATAGTCCACCGGGCTCCTCTGTCCATGGAACTCTCCAGGTAAGAATACTGGAGTGGGTTGCCATTCCCTTCTCCAGAGGATCTTCCTGACCCAGGGCTCGAACCTGGGTCTCCTAAATTGCAAGCAGATTCTTTACCATCTGAGCCACCAGGGAAGCCAAATGTTCCAGGTTCCCTCTACTTAGCAAGACTGAGCTTCCTTTGGAGATCAATTTATATAATTAAAAAAACCCACAATGGACATAAAGACAAATATTAAGTAAAGGTTGGTTTAGGGGCTCTGTGGCTGAAGATGAAGAAAGTCACAGTGTGGAAGGTTGAAGTTGGAACGTCAGTCCTGACTGTGAGCCAGGCAGACAGCAAATGTCAATTCAAGTTCACTACCATCACTATGATGATTTGTTTTATCCTTCAACCCATATTTCTTGAGCAGTTATTGGGTGCAAAGGACACAGGGAAGAATAACGCATAGATATTCAAATTCCCACCCGCTGTATGACTGCCAATTTAGTAGGGGAGACGGATAACAAACCAGATGAATGAGCTATGACAGGGCCTCTTGGTAATGAGTGAGACAGAGAAGGGATGAGGGAGCTTGAAGAGGTTGGAATTTTCCACCAGGGGTCAAGGTGGGCTTCACTGAGGAGTGACACTTAAGCAGAGAACTAAAAGTGAGGGAGGAGCCAGGAAGGGATTCCCTGCAGGGTGTCCCAGGCAGTGAGGCAGCCTGTGCAAAGGTCCTGGGGCAGGACCATCCATGCCTGGTGAGTTTGAGTGAGGAGTTAGGTGTGGCTGGAGTGGAGCGATGGAGCAGGGAGTGGGAGGAGGTGAGGTCAGGGTGATGGCAGGACAGATCAGGCAGGGCCTTGGGGCAGCAGTGAGGACTTTGGGGGCCCTGCGAGGGGCTATGAACAGCAGAGGGCATGACCCGACTCAGGTTCACAGGCTCTTTCTGATTGCTGTTCTACGGGGTGAAGGCAAGAACCTGGGACCAGGGTGAAGCCGACAGCCCTGGTCCAGGTGAGTGGTGGGGTTTAGAAAATGGGCCAGGGACGACCCTCCCTTGCAGGCTGGCGAGCAGGAATGGTTAACGATGTCTGAGCTCTGTCAGAGCTGGCTCGAAGCCAGTGGCTCCTGGTGAAGGACAGAGGCTGGAGCTGGTTGTGGGACAGGGTTGGGGGTGGCGGGGGTGCGGGGTGTGGAATCTACGAACGTGAGGCTGTGGGGGCCCCAGGGAAGAGCCAGGGAAGGAAGGGAGGGGGCCAGCGGAAGCAGGACTTGGCTGAGGCCCCCACCTCCCCCATCAGGAAACAGCCTCCGCGTCAACCTCTGACCCCTCACGAGAACCTTTGCCAGGCCAAGGAGGGGGAAGGGCATTCCAGACAGTAGGACGGCTCCTGCAGAGGCAAGGCGAAGGGGCAGAGTTGAAGGGATGGCTCTGAGAATTTGGGCGATGCTTGGACAGGTTTTGATTCCCCAGTGGGGANAGTGTCAGCTCTACTCCTACCAGTATCAAAGCCCAGCTGATACTGGGCAAGGTCTCACATTTCAGGGGCTGTTTTTCATCAAAATCACCAAATGAAATAGATTAAGAATTATGCTTGAAACATTACTTCATTTGAAATGAACCATTAGGAGTTGTAAGAAATTAAAAATTATTGCAAAAACTGCTACTAGTATTTTGTGATATTGTGAATCATAGTAAGAATTATGTTTGGTTTTCCTTCTGGTTTCTAGCACAGAGCTTCTAAAATGCTTGGAATTGCCTAAGTGGAGGGACACAGAAGGGTATCTTTTGTTATGTTAGTGAAGTAACTTCTGGAATGTCCCCCTAGATCTCCTAAGGGTGGTGCTGGTTGCTTGGGGAACCAAGCTTGTGATTGGAGGGTTGGAACCTTCAGTCCCACCCCCTGTCTTCTGGGGAGGGGAGAGGACCTGGAGATTGAATTGATCACCAGAGGCTAAGGATTTAATTAAGCATGCCTATGTAATGAAGCCACCATAAAAACTCAAAAGGACAGGGATCAGAGAGTTTCTGGGTTGGTGAATACATACTTTGAGATATGGAGAAAGTAGTCCACTTAGAGAGGGCATGGAAACTCTACCCCTCTTCCCACATACCTTGCCCTGTGAATCTCTTCCATCTGGATGTTCATACATACTCCTTATCATATCCTTTTGTAATCAACTGATAAGCATGAGTAAATGTTTCCNAGAATCCCAGGGACAGGGGAGCCTGGTGGGCTGCCGTCTATGGGGTCGCAGAGTCAGACATGACTGAAGCAACTTAGCAGCAGCAGCAGGAAGCAGTTATGTAAACCCAAAATTGCATAATTGTTATTACGATTTATGGTTCAGGGAGCTCAAGGTAAAAATGTATAGACATCCAATTAATGTAATATTGGGACTCAGATTCCTGGCCATATTGCAAATGTTGAAAGTGCCATTTTCTAGATTTCCATATGCTATGACTTGGGCTTGAACTCCAGCTCAGCAACTATCTAGGTGCACTAGGCAAGTTAACCCTCATGAACCTCAGCTTCCTCTTAGGAGGACAACAAAAGGCACCAGAGCTGGCACAAAAATAAGGCATCATAAAGACCTGTACCCACAACCAGGACTCGGTAAGTGGTGGCTTTTATTTTTAATACCTTATCTGCCAAGTTAAGAAGAAAATTATTCTGGTGCTTCACTGTCAACAGTGAGAACAACAGAATGCAGCTGCTTAGTTTTTTCCTTTTGTTATTTCCACTAGGCAAAATCGTTAAAATACCGAGTTTTACTTTCATTTAGAATGCTTTTTTATTGCTATGAAATGCAGGTCATCTCAAGCAACAAGGCATTAAAAATAATAATCTAATCAGTAAACTGATATAATTCATTCTTCTTAACATATATCCATGTATAAGGAACCCTGGGCTTCAGTTTTACCATGAAATATAGGCATTTCTCTGAAAAAGCATTGCTTCATGTGCACTGCTAAGTCTGAATTCTTTCCTATACGTTGCCTTTATTAGATTTATGTTGAATCTTCTCTGTTGCACATTTACAGTCACAGAAATCGAACTTTTTCGGGCAAGTTAAGACAGGTCTCCACCACTACCTCAGTTCAGTTCAGTTGCTCAGTCGTGTCCGACTCTTTGCAACCCCATGGATCGCAGCACACCAGGCCTCCCTGTCCATCACCAACTCCCGGAG
>SJYV01047430.1:0-18642 GCA_006410875.1 Neotragus pygmaeus | reverse complement strand
TTCTGTGAAAAATACCGCTGGTAGCTTGATAGGGATTGCATTGAATCTGTAGATTGCTTTGGGTAGTATACTCATTTTCACTATATTGAGTCTTCGAATCCATGAACATGGTATATTTCTCCATCTATTAGTGTCCTCTTTGATTTCTTTCATCAGTGTTTTATAGTTTTCGATGTATAGGTCTTTAGTTTCTTTAGGTAGGTATATTCCTAAGTATTTTATTCTTTTCATTGCAATGGTGAATGGAATTGTTTCCTTAATTTCTTTTTCTACTTTCTCATTAATAGTGTATAGGAATGCAAGGGATTTCTGAGTGTTGATTTTATATCCTGTAACTTTACTATATTCATTGATTAGCTCTAGTAGTTTTCTGGTGGAGTCTTTAGGATTTTCTATGTAGAGGATCATGTCATCTGCAAACAGTGAGAGTTTTACTTCTTCTTTTCCAATTTGGATTCCTTTTATTTCTTTTTCTGCCCTGATTGCTGTGGCCAAAACTTCCAGAACTATATTGAATAGTGGATAATCACTTTTGAATTCAACAACTACAAATACAAACTAACACAAATGTGTGACATAGACAACTAAATCCCTTGAGTAATGTTGCAATTTTCCAACAGTTATGCATATTTCCAACTCAATGAACAACTTAGAAAAAAATTCTTAAGAGCGTATAAAGTTTTATTCTTAGAAAGTTCAGAATGTAACCCTGTAATAAATATATTGTGCTTGTATGTAAAATAGAATTAGATTTTCAGTTCAAATAATGCATAAGTTTGTACACATTCATGACTATCCAGTTGGATATTTGAAAGTCCTATATGGAATGCAAAAAAATTCTTTGTGCAGGCAAGCTCACATAACATAGACATCCCTGACATTTGCCCTGTAAATGTTAATAATGGCCCCCAATCAATATGACAATAAAAAAATCCACAATTTAAAAAATAAGCCAGAGGTGGAGTAAAACTGGTCTAGTCTTTTTAGAGGTGGGAAGCCAGCAGATCATTTGAAGTGCCTCTAAGAATCCCCAAGTGTGTTTACATGCCCCATTTCCAGGGTGGGGTCTGGAGAGAGAAATGCTCCAAGGACAAATTAGGCCGGGAGGCCTCTGGGGTGGTTGCCAGTTTGAGGAATGACTTTCTCATGTTTTGCCCATGCCATGGGCCCGAGATCTTACCCTTTGCCTTTCTCTTTAGATACTCTGTCCACCACCACCTTCGCCAGGCTTCATAAACGTGAAAGTACATAAACAACTTTACTGTGGCATGGTGGAAACTCTAGGGTTGAACTTGCAAATTATGTCGTTATGGCTTCAAAAAAGGTTCAGGCTCTTGCCTCCATTTCATTTTCCCTTCTAAGTTCACCCTTAATTGCAGACTCCAAACCAAAGCTGCAAGTCTTGGCATAGCTCCCACACTATTAAAAAAATCTAATAATTCCTTTCTATATGTGTCTCCAACTTGATTCCATGCCCACACTGGTAGTTTGTCTGAACCAAACTTAGTGGCTTCCTGCATTCTGGGCTACAGTCACCCTGGAGACTGCACTTTCCTCTCTCCAAAAGGACACCCCTGGGCATCTCTCCTGAGTGAACGATCTTGCCCCCTTTCAAAAATACATCCTAAAAGAGATTCCTTCTGTGCCTCCACAGAATCTAAAAGTTTTCTCCACCCCCACCCCCCCTCCACCCCATCACTTCTGTTGTCTGCTCAGACCCTTTGGATAATCCCATAAAGTAGATCAGGGAAGTGGCCTCTTATCCCTGAGGTCACTGAGGTATAGATCTGCTGCATTACACAGCTAATAACTAGCAGAACTGAGAAAATACCATAGATTTGGGGTTGCTTATTTGTTTTTGTCTTTTTTTATTATTTAATTCAGTAGGATTTACTGGGATTAGTTCACTAACCCCATTAAAATAAAAATTAAAAAAACTCTTTGGTGAACTATGTCATATTTATGCTTTCCATAGTCCTTTGAGATTTCGCAAATCTCTCAGAAAGCCTTCTTGCTTTTCTTGCTGTCAGTACGGTCGGAAAACCCCTCATTTTCTGGTCTATCATCATCTCCCCAGAAGCGCCTCTGCCCTTCATATGGTTTAAGGTGCCCTTCCTTTGACCCTTTTCCCCATTGTTATTTTTCTGGATACACAGAAACCAGAATTGCCACACTGAAAGATCCATATGGCCTACATTTTGGTACCAGAGGTGTGAGAATATTTTCTGTTTTATTTCCGAAGCATGTTGTAGGCAGGAGAATACTTTGGACTTAAAACTTCTCAGAACAGCAATTACTTGGTCCACCACTCACGGAGGCCCCAGCCTCCCATGCATTTCACACTCATCCTAAAGCCTTGACTGCCCTTCAGGCCCGTTCTCTCCTAAAGTCCCACACAGACGACAAGGCCTCGTTTGCATGCTGCAGCCTCTATGAAGCTTTCTTTAAACTTCCAGAGGGACTTCCTTCATGGTCCAGTGGCTAAAACTCCATGCTCCCAAGGCAGGGAGCCCTGGTTCAATCCCTAGACAGGAACTAGATCCACAGGCAGTACGCGAGAGTTCATATGCCACAACTGAAAGATCCCTCACTCTTGCGCATGTGTTGGCATAAGTCCTTTTTGGAGGTTGCCGGTAGCCTTACTGGGTTTCCCAGGTGGCGCTAGTGGCAAAGAACACGCCTGCCAATGCAACAGACCTAAGAGATATGGATTTAATCCCTGGGTTGAAAAGATCCCCGGAGGAGAGTATAGCAACCTACTCCAGTATTCTTGCCTGGAGAATCCCATGAACGGAGGAGCCTGGCGGGCTATGATCCATGAGTCACAAAGAGTCAGACATGGCTGAAGCAACTTAGCAGTACACACAGTAGCGCTCCTACAGAGCTTGTAGACTCCAGGAAAAACTGGTGCTTTTGACCTGTGGTGTTGGAGAAGACTCTTGAGAGTCTCCCAAACTGGAAGGAGATCCAACCAGTCAGTCTTAAAGGAAATCAGTCCTCAATATTCATCGGAAGGACTGATGCTGAAGCTCCAATACTTTGGCCACCTGATGCGAAGAACTGACTCATTGGAAAAGACCCTGATGTTGGGGAAGATCAAAGGCAAGAGAAGAAGGGGACAACAGAGGATGAGATGGTTGGATGGCTTCACCTACTTGATGGACATGAGTTTGAGCAAGCTCCTGAAGTTTGTGCTGGACAGGGAAGCCTGGCGGGCTGCAGTCCATGGGGTCACAAAGAATTGGGCACGACTGAGCAACTGAACTGAACTGAACTGAGACTCCAGGACTGGGTTGCCTGAGGCCAAACAACTAACAGGGAGGGAGCACAGCCCCACCCATTGGGCTAATTGGATTAGACAATTGGATTAAAAATTCACTGAGTATGGCCCTTCCCACCAGAACAAGACAGAGATTTCCTCACACCAGGAGATCAGATACCGCACGTGCCCAACTGGGACAAGTCACAGACAAATAAATGTTTTTTAAAATTCCAAAATAATTCCTCTATTTCTCCCAAAGCACATCATCTAAAACCTGTTTAGCACTTAATTAATTCTGCAGAATTTGTGATTAAGTGCTCACAAACATTTTACATTCATTCTGATTTAAGCTTTGCATTACGTTTCACTCATTTCCCTGCTCTTAACTGCTGTTGTATCTCATTGCTTCTTCCTGATTTCACGTTTCTTCTTTCTGGTGTAAACTGTCTTCTAGAGTATCTGTAGATGGTGCATGCATGCTCAGTCGATCCAATAGTGTCCGACTCTTTGTGACCCCATGGACTGTACCCCATGGCTACAGGCTGGGCTTCCCTGGTAGCTCAGCTGGTAAAGAATCTGACCTCGGTTCGATTTCTCGGTTGGGAAGTTCCCCTGGAGAAAGGGAAGGTCACGTGGAAAAGGGATAGGCTACCTATTCCAGTACTCTTGGCCTTCCCTCATGGCTCAGACAGTAAAGTATCCACCTGCAAAGCAGGAGACCTGGGTTCAATCCCTGGGTTAGGAAGATCCCCTGGAGAAAGGAATGGCCAACCCACTTCCAGTATTCTCTTCTGTCCAGAATGCCCATGGACAAAGGAGCCTGGCAGGCTGTAAGTCCATGCAGTTTCAGAGTTGGACATGTCAGCAATTAAGTATACAGCCATGCCCTCCTCCAGGGCACCTTCCCAACCCAGGGGTCAAACCTGTGTTCTCTTGTGTCTCCCGCTTTGGCAGCTGGGTTCTTCACCACAGCGCCAGCTGGGAAGCTCTTCATTGCTGTTGTATCTCATTGTTTCTTCCTGACTTCATATTTCTTCTCTCTGGTGTAAACTGTGTCTGAGAAGATCTGTATATGGTAAGTTTCTCGAGTTCTATGTTTCAATTAGGAAATTTGGGTCTGTAAGGAACAAAAATCCCTACTCAAATTGTTTTTTAAAACTAAAGGATTCTTCAGTTAAAAAATAAATAAACTTGAAAAATAATAATGAAAAAGGAATTCAATTATCTCACTTACCACCCGGTCCTAAGATGAATGTGGCTCCAACAGGCAAAGACGTCACATAAAGGAAGGTCCTTCTCACCACCCCTCTCTGCCATCCTCCACCTTTGTATTCTGCTCTGGGGTTGACGCCCTTCTTGNATCTAACTAAAGGATTCTTCAGTTAAAAAATAAATAAACTTGAAAAATAATAATGAAAAAGGAATTCAATTATCTCACTTACCACCCGGTCCTAAGATGAATGTGGCTCCAACAGGCAAAGACGTCACATAAAGGAAGGTCCTTCTCACCACCCCTCTCTGCCATCCTCCACCTTTGTATTCTGCTCTGGGGTTGACGCCCTTCTTGACAATAACTGCTGCAATCTCAGGAATCACTGGCAAACACGACAGTGTCCAAAGGAAGAGCATTCTGCCTCTTCTCCCTATGAGGTCTTGAAAGGAAAAGAGCCCTTTCGCTTAAGTCCCCTAGCAGATTTATCCTCACATCTTATTGGTCAGGAGTGAGTCACCCACCATTTTCTGTATGTACCAACCACTCTCAAGGGGAACAGGATTACTATGACTGGTACAGACTAACTAAGATGGTTTGGGCTTCCCTGGTGGCTCAGATGGTAAAGAATCTGCCTGCAATTCAGGAGACATAGGTTGGATCCCTGGATCGGGAAGACCCCCTGGAGAAGGGAATGGCTACCCACTCCAGTATTCTTGCCTGGAGAATCCCATGGACAGAGGAGCCTGGTGGGCTACAGTCCATGGGGTCACAAAGAGTTGGACACAACTGAACAACTAACATTTTGTCAGACTAGAAGGTAGGGCAAATGCCACTGTAAACTTAGGACATGGATAACACTTACTTTTTGGACAACACTTACAGGAAGCACTTTCCAGACTGCACTTACTCCCCATAGAGAGTCATGCTTGAAACAAACAAAGCAGGAACCATGGTAGTGTGCCTTGGGGCTGAGAACTGGTACCCATGCTGAGCTGGAAATTTAACCAGTCCTGTAGCAGCAGGCGTTTTCAGCTGAGCAGCAGTCTTGGTGGTGAGAGAATGTGAGAGTAGGGCAGCAGCCACCTGGAGGAGGTTTTCTTTCCAATTCTGGTGTCAGCTAGAGACCTCAGAGTTCTCCTCACTAAGCTGGCTTGTTGCTAGGTTAGCAAAGGAAACAGGGGAGAGAATTTGTCTTGCCTTATCCCTAAATCACATGGAGGAAGAAAGTGCACCTCAGTTAAAAAGGGCTCTACCAGCAAGAGAGAGCTCTTTTCAGTATGCTATTGGATGTGCCTTAAACCTTGAATGCTTGAAACTCTTACTGACAATGGCTAAATCTCAATTTTAGACTCAAAAGTTTCTTTTCCTTCAATTCTCTTGATGATTTTGCTTCAGTGTTTCCTCTCATCCAGTATTGCAGGTGAGAAATCTGTGGGTTATCTATTTTTATTCTCTAAAGGAGCTTTTGCAATTTTCTTAATCTTTAATGTATGGAAATGTCAAAATTTTGTGCAGATCTGTGAGGTTTTTCATCCTGTTTGGCACACAGTGTTACCATTCAGTCTGAGAGCTGTTCTTTTTTCCCAGGTGTTATTTATTTGTCATTTACTTGAAGAGTTCCTTCACTGTCTCTATTTTATTTCAGATTAGCCCAGGAGAACCATGCATCATTAAACAGGCTTTGAAACTTTCAGATATCTCATCCAGGTCTCCCAGCTTCTCTTGCACATTTTCTACCTACTTGTTGCTAACATTCTCTTCTGTAAGGCTAGCTGATCCAGTTTTTAGCTTGTTATTTGGCTCCATAGCTTTTCTCTTCTGCTGCTCAGTCCTCCATTTAGTTTGTTTTTCTAATAAACCTCATTATTGAAATATGCATAAAGAGAAGTGAATATATCCTGGGTGCACAGGTCGTTGAAGAATTACCAAATGAACACACATGTGTAACCCTCTCAGGGGAAGAAGACAGCACTGGGAATGTTGTCTTTGCTTCTTTAATATATAGGGTATGTGTTTCTGATATGGAAACTTAGTCAAGTGAAAGAATAAAGCAAAAGTAGAAGGTACTGCTAGACTCACCTTGAACTCAGTTTGCAATTCAGGCCACGTGTTCATTCTATAAAACAGCCACATTCTGTCACACAGTCCCTGGTGACTCAGACAGTAAAGAATCCATCTGCAATGCAGGAGACTTGGTTTTGATCCCTGGGTTGGGAAAATTCTTTGAGGGAGGGCATTGGCAACCCACTCCAGTATTCTTGCCTGGAGAATCCCCAATGGACAGAGGAGCCTGGCAGGCTACAGTCCATGGGGTCACAAAGAGTCAAACACGACTGAGTGACTAACACTTCTACTTTCACTTTTCTGATCCTGTGGCATGGAAGAGTTCTTGTTCAAATGAGATAAACGTGAGATCATCTCTATAAAGATCCAGTTCACTATGATATTGCTGAAAAACTTTCTTAATTATTCCATCTTGCTCATCTGATCATTTTGGCACTCATCTTCCCTGTCTATAATATGAGTTCATGCTTTTTTATGGCCAAACCAAAGCAAGTGGAAGTTTTTCTGACCATACCCTCTCCTAAAAATCTAAGGATGGATTATTATGCAAAGACCCTGCTGTAACTAAGCTCCAGCCTGAATACAGGAGTTGAGAAGGTTAAAAGGTTTTAAAAGAAAATGACTGTTTCCTCTCAGTAACATATACATGGACTTCCCTGGTGGCTCAGGTTAAAGCGTCTGCCTCCAATGCAGGAGACCTGGGTTCAATCCCTGGGTCGGGAAGATCCCCTAGAGAAGGAAATGGCAACCCACTCCAGTATTCTTCCCATGGACAGAGAAGCCTGGTAGGCTACAGTCCGTGGGGTCGCAAAGAGTCGGACACGACTGAGCAGCTTCACTATAAGATATACATGGCAGCGTCACTCTCCCTAGACCATCAAGTAAACCAGCTCACCCATGCCCTCAGGAGTGATCTGGGAAGAAGGGCAGAGAAGTATCCTATCTTTCTGTCTAATGCTCTGCTTGCTGCCCTCAAAGTTACTGTCGTTCATTCTTCTTGCTGAGGACAGACCATCTCAAGAGGAGAAAGATCACAAGGAATTGATTGCAACTTGCAGCTCTTACATGGGTTCAGTGAAGTCTCAACAAATATCTAAGTCATTCAGTGACCGGAAATCTATATGATTAGTTCAATTCATCTGATGTTTTTTGAGCACCTATCTTTTTTTTAAATTCACTCAACAAATATTTGTCAGTCACCTACTCTGTACCAGGCTCTGTTTTAGGAGCCATAGTAGATACAATAAATAAGATGAGAAGGAAATTCCAACTTAGTTGGAAGGAAAGGGCATATAGAAACAATGAAAACCAATAATAAGAAAAGGCATGTGCTCTGGAACAGTATAAACAAATAACATTGAGGGCAGGAGGAGGGAGGTCAAAAAAGGGAGATCAGATTCAGATCATTAACCAAGGTGGCTTCACAGAAGATTGCATTTAACCTTGAAGCTGGGTGTGAATTCAATAGTGATGTGGGAAAGAAGAGCATTCCAAGAGAGAAAACTGCAAAGGAATGGAATGTGGAGAAGGAGATGGCTACCCATTCAAATATTCTTGCCTGGGAAATCCCATATACAGAGAAGCCTGGTGGGCTACAGCACACAGGTCACAAAAGAGTTGGACACAACTTCGCTACTAAACAACAACAAATAGTTGATTATCAATGTTGTGTTAGCTTTAGGTGTACAGCAAAGTGATCCAGTTATATGTAAACAGGTATCTATCCTTTTTCAGTTCTTTTCCCATTTAGGTTATATAATACTGAGCAGAATTTCCTGTGCTATGCAGTAGGTTCCTGTTCGTTGTCCAAATAACTGAGAAATTACTGAGCTAAATGATCAGCTCTCATATTGTGATTTTTCTGTAAGTGTTCATGTCATTGATGAATAGAAAACTTTACTTCTTTCCAAAAAAGAAATGTATAGAATGAATGTAGGCAGAATAGTAGGGTGTGGCTAGAATGAGAATAGAGACAAGCAGGGAAGATTATTTTTTTTAAAAAGAGAAGAAGTTGGTCTATGTGCACCATACATATAGATCCAACTCTCACCAATAGCCAGTGGAAACTGTACCAGCCAAAACAAGCTACTTCATAAGAAGATATAGAATTTCTGGCTAAAAGTAAATGATATTTTTGTTAATCCAATATAACCTGGGTTAAATGCAAAATGGTAAGATAAACCAGTCCCTTAAGGAATCCCCTTTTTAATTAGTGAATTAGAGGAAGCAAGAACTTGCCCAGTTTACCTAGATTAAAACATATGGACAAGTTAAAGTAAATATGAATGATTGAAGAGTTAGTTCCAGCTGAAAGGAACATGGAAGACTCTGTGGAAAATGCACATCTGAGCATGGTTTTGAATGACCAGCCAGGAGCTGGAGAAGATAGAGGTGAGATCAGCTCCTGGTTATATTTGTAGTGCTCGTGGATGACAAGCATGAAGCTAGTGGAATCACTTGCCCTCCACAGACACAAGCTGCAGATGCACTCTGACCCAGCCAGTTAACTGTGGGTATCTAATGAGTGTTTCGTTAGCATAAATTGCTATGATGGATAGAAATTTTATGAATCCTGTGCAGCTCTCTAGGCATTTAAATAGGGGCTTTGTTTGTCTTCTGCAATCATTATTACAAAATAATATGATATGTGGCCACTATCCTCACAAAGTGGGGAAAGGGGAGAGAAGCTGGGGAAGGCTTCTGAGAGATGTGGATGATGTCTGAGACAAGATGGGGTATGGGGAAGGAGAGGGTTGCTGGGCAGCCCAAGCAGAGGGAGCAGCAGGTAAAGGTGGCAAAAGGGAATTTGGTGGAATGAAGACATGTCAGTAGTTCCAGAGCGCTGAAGTGGAGGAAGGCTAAGGAGGCGGCTGGGGGGAGTGACCAGAGATGAGGTATGAGCCACGTGTCCTCAGGTCTCGTATATTATTACCTGAAGTTTGGTTCTTATCTTAAAGACAATGGGCGTTATCAACGTATCTTGAATCAAGTGCAGATGTTCACTTTAGAAAGGTCACTGGTGACAGCAAAGGAAAGAAACGAGTGGTAGGCGAGCTGAACACCCAGGCCCAGTGGGTACTCCACTCCTGCTGGGCAGCCAGGGCAAGGTGGGCTCGGAACACGCACAGTCACTGAGACTGGTTTCAGAGAACACGCTGAGTGTGAGCCATCTGCTTGTGTCGTTAAGGTCTCTCACCACCTCGTGTTTGTCAGAACGCTGCTCAGGCCAATTTTTTAAACCAAAAGCCTTAGGAATAAGAGTATCACATACACCGAGGAAATTTTAATTTAACTTTCCCGATAGTGGGAAACCAACCTCTTGCAAAGTTCAGCACATTCCTCAAAGCTTCTCTCACTTCCCTGCCCTGCTGAGTCAGGCAGCGAAAGGGCATGGTTGCTAAGACAACTCCATACAAGGCCCTCTGCTCCATGCTGCCCTCAGTCTCGATCTCAGGCCAAACCCTTTGGGGTTGCCTGGAAAATTACAAACCGAAACTAGCAAGGCTACTTCTTCATATATCTTTTAACAGAAATCCCACTTGGAGATCTTTTTCTAGCAACCATTTTATTTCTGGTGTCAGTTTCTCCAGTCCCAAACTCTCTCTTCTTTGAAAGGGAACATGATTTTCCAGGCAAAGGAGATTGTATTTTCTGATATTTTGAGACCTCATTTGCTATCATTCTGTTTGTTTGCAACCGATCTAAGGAAGGAGTAGAAAGGGAGGGAGAGAAGATGCATCTGATCTCCTGAATGTCACTCATCACGTACTGCATCACAGAACCACATTTAAATGCATGTCCTTGTTGAAACGGGCTTCCCAGGTGGCACTAACAGTAAAGAAACTGCCTGCCAACGTGGGAGACGTAAGAGATGCAGGTTCGATCCCTGGATCAGGGATCTGGGTTAGGAAGATCTCCTAGAGGAGGGCATGGCAACTCACTCCAGTATTCTTGCCTGGAGAGTCCCATGGACAGAGGAGAGTGGCCGGCTACAGTCCGTACGGTCGCCAAGAGTCAAACATGACTGAAGTGACTTAGCACACATACATGCCTTGTTAAAACATATGACATCATATATTGAATCAGAGCAATACAGAGCATCTGGCTTTCAAAAAGGAATTTGGCAAAGTTTCAGAATAAGGAAAAAAGAGAAGAAATGGGGACTGGATAAGGTTATGTGGGTAGCCTGATTTAAATTTGACAGTACTCAGAGGATGTTGATTAATGAGTCTGACATTTTATAAGAAGGGCTCTATTCCTTTTATTTAGTTTATTTTTTATTTATTTGTTTAGGCTGTTTTGTCACAGCATGCATGATCTTCGTTCTTGGACCAGAGGTTGAATCCCTGCCCCACACAGGGAGAGTGCCGTCTTTACCACTGGGCCACCATGGAAGTCCCAGAAAACCCCATCCTGTTCATCAAATTCATAATCACTTGGATAGCAACATATATTATTAATCTGGCAGATGATCAAATAAATTTAGTGCAATGCTAGGCATTCAGTAATTGCTCAATAAATGTTTGTTGAATTTAATTGAGAGGAAACAATTCTTTACATGACCGAATCACAATTCTAAATTAGTTCATTAGGCTGAAAGAAAGCAAAAATAGAAATATTCAATACAATAATATTGAAAAGGAATGGATGAATTTTGTGCTGTTGGGCTCAAATAATCAATGGTATAACTGTAGGATTGAAAGCCCAATTTAACATGTGAAAAAAAATAAAATTTAGTTGACCAAATATGAGTTAATAGGCTACTTTCCTCTCCTTACAAAAGTAATACAGGATACATGGCCTCATGGACAAATCAGGAAGATAACAGGGTTTGCCATTGCATTGTTGAGACAACATCTGGAAATTGTTTCACATTGGGCCCTGTGTTTTAAGAGGATCATTCATCAAGAGACAGTGTCCAGATAAGAAGGGGCATAATGGAAAGGTGCTCCTGTGAGAAAACATGTAAAAACATTTGGGTTATTTGTCCAAATTGTAAAACAAAATGTATGCAGGTGTAGGAGTAGTGATGGGAGTCTTCCTGATAGCTACCTTCACATGTTGAAATGCTAGGCTACACAAGCAAGAGTCACATTCTTTTTGGTTGCTCCAGAGAGCTTAGCTTAACTAAGCTAAGATTAATTTAGCTTAACTGGCACCTTGAAAGAAGTGAGAATAAAGTAAAGTTGGGCTGTAGGTAAGAAATAATCTTTTACTAAATAAAATGGTCAACAGATGAAACAGTGAGTGCTACAAAGTAATATAGTAGCATGGAAGCATATACACTCCCAAATGTAAAACAGATAGCCAGTGGAATTTGCTGTGTGACTCAGGGAGCTCAAACTGGTGCTCTGTGACAACCTAGAGGAGTGGGATGGGATGAGAGGTGAGGGGGAGGGCCAAGAAGTAGGGGCCATATGTATGCCTATGGCTGATTCATGTTGATGTATGGCAGAAACCAGCACAATATTGTAAAGCAATCATCCTTCAATTAAAATCAATAAACTTTTAAAAAGAAAAGCAGATTACTTTTAGAGAAAAGTATCACGTAAAGCAATTCATTGAATTTTATAAAGGATTCTATATTTTGAGGTCTCTTCCTTCTCTAAAACTGCCTGATTGTAATATAATTATATTATAATTATAATTATTGTCTGAAAGCAAAAACAAATAGTGGTAAACCACTATCAATCAACTAACCATCAAGCAGATCAATATGATACATGAAATATTAATTCAGTTGAATTCCACAACTTGATTGCTGCTTTTGTACTAAGCGCTTTGTAGGAACTAATTTTTTTAATTGAATAAGACTTAGTGGTTTGCCATAAGAAGCTTATAATCTTTTGGTGAAGAATGACCTAATAGATAACTTCAGTATATTTCTTAGGCACTTGCATTAGTTTCCGATTGCTACTGTAACACATTACCAAAATTCAGTAGCTTACAACGTGACAATTCTATTATCTTACAGTTCTGGGAGTCAGAAGTCTGAAATGGGTGTCACTAAGTTAAAGTCAAAGTGTTATCAATTCCTTCAGGAGGCCTAGGGGAGACTGTTTCCTTGCCTTCCATCTGTTGAGTTCAGTTCAGTCGCTCAGTCATGTCCAACTCTTTGCAACCCCAGACCACCAATATTCCTTGGCTTGTTGCCCCATTCCTCCAATTTCAAAGCCAGAAATGTCAGTTCAGTTCAGTTCAGTAGCTCAGTCAGGTCCGACTCTTTGCGACCCCATGAATCGCAGCACGCCAGGCCTCCCTGTCCATCACCAACTCCCGGAGTTCACTCAGACTCACGTCCATTGAGTCAGTGATGCCATCCAGCCATCTCATCCTCTGTCGTCCCCTTCTCCTCCTGCCCCCAATCCCTCCCAGCATCAGAGTCTTTTCCAGTGAGTCAACTCTTCGCATGAGGTGGCCAAANGGAGTTCACTCAGACTCACGCCCAATGAGTCAGTGATGCCATCCAGCCATCTCATCCTCTGTCGTCCCCTTCTCCTCCTGCCCCCAATCCCTCCCAGCATCAAAGTCTTTTCCAATGAGTCAACTCTTTGCATGAGGTGGCCAAAGTACTGGAGTTTCGTAACAAGATGTAAGCTCATCGTTCCCACTCCCACGCAGTGAGTTTGTTCTGCCTGCATGAGACCTTACTCGATAAAACTAGCCCAATGATTAACAAGAAAGAAAGAGCAAGGGAATGGATGTTTACCTGTGTCGCCCTTTGTACGAGAAGCCTAGAATAGCTATACGTAATTCCCTTAAAATTGAACACTTCTAAGTCTGTGGAAATATAGATTTGCTTCCTCTTTCTCCAAACTCCTATTTCATTTATACAATGAAGCACTTAACGATTTTCCAATTCACTAGTTTTCAAAGATGGCTGCAGATTAGAGTCATCTGAGAAAGTTTAAATATATAGATGCTTAGACTTTACTCTCCAAACAGAACACAATCTGAGTGAAATCAGGGCATTTATATATTTTAAAATCCCCCCAGGTGATTTTAAATTTTCATAAAGATTAAAAATCAGTTTTGATTCGTCCACACATATTAGTCTATCTGCCTAGCGTGGGAAGAGAGCTTGTCTTAAACCTCTGCTATATATCTACTTGCAGTCATTCAATTAAAACTTTCTGGTTTTCAATTAAAACTTCCATTCCATTACAGGCTACAATATACAAAGTTGGAAACTAACAACCTAAGACAGTTGTCCCCACTTTCAGCTACACGTCAGAATCATCACAGGGCTTTAGAAAACAGAGAGATCTGAGTCTTAAATCATACCTATATATCAAAATCTCTAGAATTAGGGCCTAAGTAAATATATATATTTTCAAAGGTCCATGAAAGAGTCTAAAACACTGCCAAAGCTGAGAACACTAATCTAGAACGGTGGTTCTCAAAATGTGGTCCCCTGGCAAGAAAATAGCAGCATCACCTGGAAATCTGCTAAAAAGTTTACGCTTTATCCCAACCCCGCTGCTGAAGCTGAAGTTCCAATACTTGGCCACCTGATGTGCAGAGCCGATTCACTGGAAAAGACCCTGACGCTGGGAAAGATTGAGGGCAGGAGGAGAAGGGTGTGGCAGAGGATGAGATGGTTGGACAGCACCACTGACTCGATGGACATGAATTTGAACAGACTCTGGGAGACAGTGAAGGACCAGGAAGCCTGGCGTGCTGCAGTCCACAGGGCCTCAAAGAGTTGCACATAACTTAACGACCAAACAACATTACTCCAGCCCTACTGAATCAGATATCTGGGGCATGAAATTTGGTAATCTCTATTTTACCAAAGTTTCCTGGTGATTCTGAAACACACTAAAGTTTGTAAACCACTGGTCTAGCATAAAGTTCTCAGATCATACAAAGGGAGGAAACAACAAATCTAACTCCATCTCAGTGTGAAAAATGTTTCTAAGCACAAAAAGCCCTAAGCCAACTGTCTTTGAATCCCCAAGGACATGGCTATCAACTGACCTGAAGATGTTTTCTCTTTTCCTTTACCTAACTAAGTAGAAAGTGAAATAAAAAGTTTTTAGCCACAGCAAAGAGAATACAAATAAAAATAGTAAGTTTACAATAAATAAGTGGTCTTTTCGAACAAAATAACTAGGCCTACTTAAAAACATCTCAATTGCTCAAAAATCTATAAACATTAAACTGACCTCTTCTTTGAAACCAGAGTTCTTGACTTAAGGAATAGCTTTGCTGACATATTACTTAAAATATTTATGAAGTCATCCAAAACACTTTATTTGCATGAGAGAGAGAACTCCTAGAGGCTTAAATATTAACTTATCAGATTAATATCAAAAGAAACTTTAAAAATCCAAGATGTGAGGTAAATACAGCCTAAGATCACTAAGAAGAGCAGCTGTGTGTGTGTGCTAAGTCACATGCAGTCTCTCCTAGAAACGTTGATTCATGTCCTTGCGGTGGGGTGAGAAGGAGAAAAGGTGAAAGAAGATGGAGTAACTTCAGTTATGTCCAACTCTCTGCAAACCTATGGACCATAGCCCACCAGGCTCCTCTGTCCATGGGATTCTCCAGGCAAGAATACTGGAGTGAGTTGCCATGTCCTCCTCCAGGGGATCTTCNCCTAGGTTGGGGGGGGCGGGGGGAGGGCCGCTGGCAGGGCTGGAGCCCTAGGCCTCACGAGGCACGGCAGCGCGCGTGCCCTGGCACTTCTGTCACTGAGATGCAACCTGTACGCTGTCTGCAATTAAGGTCTAAACTTAGTGGTTTCAGCAGGAACCTGTTTTTACAGGGAAAGCTTAACACACAGGACAAGGGCGTTAGCCGCACTAGGTGGAGGCAGGCACGTGGAGTGGACAGACGGACTCCAGGATCCTGATCCGGACACGCGCCTAAGGCTCGGGATCCTCTGCCCAGCTCATCCGAGGCTCTGCTGGCATTGATGGACTCGAGTGACGTCTTTTAGGAGTAGAAATAAACAGGAACAGCCCTGGTCTTGAAGCAGACGCCCCTACCACCGTGACTGCACCGAGGCTGTCGAGGAGGAGGGCTGTCCGTGTGTCTGAGCTTCCCAGGCTCAGGCCCTCGTCATGACACTCCCGGCTGGATCCTGCTTCTCTGCCTCCCACCTGCCTCCCCCACGAGGCTGCCAGACGCTCAGTGAGTGCATACCTGCCCCGTGGGGCAGGGGGATGGACAGGAGTCCCCCTGCCCTTCTACAACCACCCAGTGAAGGATCTGTCATGGGAACTGTCCAGCCCCGGCACCGCGGGCCTGGTGTGTCCACACGGCGTGGGAAGCCGGGCAGGCTGGCGGTGGGCGCACTTACCGTTTGGCTTTCGTCTTCCTTCTTGTCAGCCGGCTTGTCTGTCTGGGAGGCTGCTTTTCTCCTAACACAGAAGGGAGAAGGGAGAAGCACACCATCAGCCCCGGAGGTTTCCACACTGACCAGATGCCTCTTCTGTGCGGACGTGGTCCTCAGAGGCCCCTTGCTGGGGTCTAACCCGTTTCGTGTGAAGGAGGTAACTTGTCCAGGCACCTATCTGGTCTAGGGTGATGCCTGAGCGAGTGTGCAGGCCTTCTGTGCTGGTCCCGGGACCCTGGATGCCAAACTGGTCTGGCAGGGGGCATGGGGACACTGGCATCTCTGTCTGCAGCACCTGAGGGGTAGGAGGCTGGTTCACACCCCGTCCCAGTCAGAAGAGCTGGGTGACAGCTATGCCCCAGAACACCCAGGCCTGGCCACGAGGGGCAAGACAGCCCCCCACCACAGGCCACTCTGTGGACATCCCATCTGCGGGCCGCTTGCGGAAGGAGGAAGCCTGCCTGTCCCCCTGAAGGCCCCTGCCTCGGAGCTAAGCAGCCACGCCCTTTCAGCCCGGATGCCGCAGAGCTGCTCAGGAAGGGACGGTTCCGACAGACACTTTTGGTCCTGACAGCACCCCGCAGGGATGAGCCCCTGCTCCCACACCCTGAGAACTCCCTGCTCTCTGCTGCCCCACTGGGCACCGACATCTGGCTAATTCTCAAATCCACACAGAGCAGCCTCTCTGAAGCTGCCAGAACACAGTGCTCAGAGCTCACAAGCAAGCTGCCCCTCAAGGGGGAAACTGGCCTGATGGGGGGGACGGCCACCAGCGGGCTGTCCCTGCCGAGGGACCAGCCCATGCTGCAGCCTCCTCAGTCACACCGGGGCCCTTCTTCACTGGCTCGTCCGGGAAGGATGGGTGCTCCCAGAAGCCCAGGAATCGCCCCCGACATCTTCCTCCCGACAGCCTGCCCGCTCAGTGCTGCCTCTGCCTTTGTCTCTGGGCTGGCTGGCCTGTCTTTCTTTCCAATGCTGGGTGCAAGCACCCCGGCTCCTCCCTGGCCTGCCACTGCCCGTGACACTGCGCCTGCCCAGAGCCAGGTTTGGTCTTCCAAGAAAACACAGCAGACCAGGCCCCTGCAGTCCCGTGGAGATTTCCTGCGCCGAGCACCTGTGGAGAAGATGCCCCAGCCTGGGGAAGGGTGTGGGGCAGCCCTTGGAGGGAGGAGCCAGCAACTCTGCCAGGACCCTCATTCAGAGAAACAGCCCACGAGGGCATCTCCTCATTGGCTCCACTCGACATCCAGCGCCGAGCGGGGCTTCATGGGGCAGCGTGACGGCTCCTTGCTGGTCGTGTGAGGTTTCTGATAACTGCAGGCCCGGCTCTGCCACCAGCCATCTGGCGTCTCCCTGGCTCCTGGCACACTGGCCTTTTCTTGTTCTCAGAAACTTCCTCTCCGTTTGGTCTAAACCATCAAGGCAAAGCTGTTACTGTGAATGCACTGGCCTTGGACTTGGGATGAGTGTGCCTATATTGTTTTTAAAGAATTTTTTAATGTGGGGTTCCCATGGAATGGAATCCAACCTGCCTGCATGACGAGGCTTGCTCCCCGGTCCTCCGGTGCCCGGGTGAGCCAGGGCACGGGGCCCCGTCAGCGCACCCCTGCTGCCACCCCACGTCCACAAGTACAGCCCGAGCTCTGCGACCTCCCCACAGGAGGCTGACTGATTGCTCTGCCTGCTTGGGATTCAGCTGGGGACCAACCAAGTGTGGATGGGAGTGGAGGCCCGGGCCCCGGAACCAACCAGGACGTGCGGGCACTGCTGCTCTGTCCCTGGGGGCTCCACCCCACCCACTCCTCCTGGGGCCCCTGTAACCCCTCCACAGGACAGGCCCCACCATCACCCATTCCCCAGGGGGAATAGTTTTCTTTTTCCCTGAGAATTTATCTCTGAAATCATCTTCAAATTTTTCTCTGCTCAGGACAAGGCTGGGACATGGCAGATACTTTGAGACGAACACTTGTTAGACTGAAATGAGGAAGGCTTTAGACTTGAGAGGACTCCTTTTGGCTTGATGTCTCAGACTGACCCCCAGAGAAGGGGAAACCTGAGTGACAGTCCCCTTGCTCGGCTGAAGCCAGGGGGACCGTGGCTGCTGGCTGGGGAGGGTGGTGCTGTCCACCTCTTGCACCCCTGGGCCAGGAATTGGGAGCAGGAGCTCGTGAACAAGTGGCTGAGCTGGGGTCAGTCGACACACCCACCTCTTGGCCAGCAGCTTGTTCATCTCTTCCATGAGGCCTCCTCCGCCACCCCCACTGCTGGCCCGGTTGGCGTCAGACTTCGAGGGCCCGCTGGGACTGGAGCCTCCGGATGCATCTTCTGGCTAAGGGGAGAGGGTGCTTCAGGCCGGTGACTTGAGGGAAAAGGGGCTGGGTGTGACAGCAGAGGTGGAAGAGGCCAGGCCAGGCCCTCTGGTCCCATCTCCCCGGCCCCACCCACTGGCGACAGAGTCCAGAGGGCGCCGGCGACTGTAGGTCACTGTTTGCAGACATGCCCCGGGTCCACTGGCTCATGGTCAGTGGCCTTGATGAGGCCGGTGTGACCTGAGGGGTGAGGGGGAACCAGGGAGCCGGGACTGTGGCGGCAGAAGGTGCCGTCTGGTTGGGGAGGGTGGTGCTGCCCCCCGGCAGGGAGGGTGCCCAGCCTCGCCCTCCCCCGCCCCGCCCCTGGGCCCAGGACGCTCACCCGCTGGACTCGTCTGAGCTTGGCCCCAGCCAGGGCGGCGGCCAGGCCGGACACGGAGCTCTCGTCGTG
>SJYV01047422.1:89021-151725 GCA_006410875.1 Neotragus pygmaeus | reverse complement strand
CAAAAAAAAAAAAAAAAAAAAAAAAAGGCATTAGATCAAATAAAGATACTCAACGTGAAAAAATATAAATGTACGAAGTGGTTCTATTAGAGTAGTGAAATTCTGAATTATTTTTTTAATTTCTATATTTTCAAAATATCTTATAATGAAGTTATAATACTCTAATCATTGGAAAGGTTTATAAAAATATATTTTAAAGGAATTTATAATGTGGTCTCAAAAATCACTATAAATAATGTCATCTTTTTCTGTGAATTACAATGGTTTGTGTTGTCTAGGGAGTTTTATCTTAGGTTGTCTAATGTTTTCATCTCACTTTGATAACCTAATTATTTTTTAAATCAACTGAAGAAACCAAAAATTAAGATTCAATCCAGGATCTCCTCTGATTACATTAGCTTTTGCCAGATCAGTGTAACCTAGTAAGATTCTACATTCATGGAGAGCTATGTCTCATGGAAGTCAGGAAAAATGATTGGCTCACTCTAAATTAGGTTTATTGAGTGTCAGCCTAAAATCTAGTGGTACACTTGGATTTTATTATTTTTTTTCCCACTGTGACTTTGACTCAGAAATCAGCTCTCCTCTCTCTCTTCATTCACAATTGCCAGAATTGATGCCTAATTCAGAAATGAGGTGGTAGGCATTTCCATAATGGGAGATTATGTGTTAATCATTCATGAAGTCAATGCTACAGCTGTCAGTCATTGCATGCTTTCACAGTGCTATGGAGGGGAGAAGCAGAAGTGAATGAATGTGAAATCCATCATCTAAAGTATATTTTAAAAAGGATAATTCCATTCTAGACTTACTCAGATCTCTAATGATAGAAAATAATAACTTTTATCCAACGAGGTTGAGGATGGATTGAGAAAGACCAGAGAGTCTCAGTCTTAATTCCCAAGTGGTAATCACTAGGGGAACTTTAAAAATGTTGCTATACCTCCCTCCAACCCCTGCCCTTGTCCCTAGTTTTGTCCAGGGAGGTCTAGTTAAATTTGAATTTATAATGTTTATAATATAAATATTTCTCAAATATTGCATGGGGCATACTTATACTAAAAAATTCATTATTTATCTGAAATTCAAATTTAGCTGTACACCCTGTCTTCTTCCTTGCTAAATCTTTCATACAAATACCCTTCCTCCCAAATCCCCAAACAAGATTCAGAAGTGAAAGGTCTGGTAGTTTAAAAAGTTCCTCAGGTGATTCTAATGTGCACCAAGATTCAGAAACACTGGGCTAATAAACCTTAAACGGTTTAAGCTGTAAAACTCTGGAAGCTGATCGTTGGCAGAAGGCAAACTAAAATAGGAAAGAGGAAGATGAGAAATGACTGTTAAGACAGCTCAGTAGAATCCATCACGACTTCTTTGAAGTCTTCTGTTTTGTTGCCCTATATTCTATATTTGTTATAATTTACTGAGGACATTCATGCTACACATACAGTCCCTTCTGGATTACTACACCCTAGACTGATGCTGAGTAGGGAATTCTAGGTGCTTATGTAGGCATGTGTAGCCATGCTCTGTGTCACCAACCATTTCTGCCCCCTCCAACTGTGTCTTCTGGGAACAGAGCTGGCTGAACCTGGAGGAGACACATGGCCCAAGACAATCCGCTTATGGTCTGGACAGTGGCCTGTAAAGCGCTGTGGTATAAGAGTTCTACCCAGTAGATTGACGGTGATTCAATTGGACCAGACAGATTCTCTCTTGTGTTTTATTTCTGTATACAGAGCGCCAGATAATGGAAGGAAGCAGAATCAAACGGGATAGGTTGGGTCAGTGGTGCTCAGACTTCAGTGAGCGTTAGAATGATTTATAGGGCTAAGTGGGCTAGCTTCTGCTGCAGTAATGAACCAGCCCCAGGTCTCCATGGCTGAAGGAAACAGAGGCTTTCTTCTTGTTTGGGCCACATGTTCGTTGTACGTTGTCTAGGTGCTCAGTTTCCAATGTCAATGTCAGCTTCCTCACTCTGACACTCAGCCTGGTGGAGCAGCCACTGTCTGGGACATCCTGGCCATGATCACAGTAGAGGACACAGCGGGTACATGGTGAAGCACACCCTGACTCTTAAAGTTACCCCTGGAGCTGACACGCGTCACTTCTACTCAACTGCGCTGGCCAAAGAGAATCATATGGCCCCACATAACTGCTGGTGGGCTGGTAAACACAATCTTATTTTCTTAGAAGGAAGAGGACTAGAAGATTTGCAAACTTCTTTAATTATCAACCAATGGCTGGAACAACAACAACAACAAAAAAACACACAGAAAGAGACTAGCATGTAGAGGGCATGAAATCATTGGAGCCAGGGACTGAGGAAAACCCTGGCTGGGTTTTCCTGACCTGGCTGGTCGGTTGTTAGTGGCAGGGGTGATTAGAGACAAGATATGGGTATATAAAGTCATATAGTGGTTGATGAGAGTTACTGAAGCTGCTTTTGATCCTAAACCACCACTAAAATTGTTGCATTATGTTCTGATAACCATGGATGTATTAATATAGATGTTCCACATCAATGTGAGAGTCCCAAATGCTTATTCCCACAGACACCTGTAAGCTCATAAAGCCTTCTCCCACAGGGTCTCATCATATAACCAAGTCACCACCAACACAATGTGTCCCAGCAATTAAATTAATTTCAAAATGACTTGAGTCTGCAATTGTCGATCTCAAACGCTGTGAAGTGGACATGTAGATCAAAATAAAGCATCTTAATTTTTTAAGAATAGTTTTATTTATTTATTTATGGCCGGGCTGGGTCTTTGTTGCTCCGTGGGCTTTTCTCTAGTGGCAAGCGGGAGCTACTCTCCAACTGTGGTGCGTGGGTTTCTCATTGCCGTGGCTTCTCTTGTTTTGAGCACAGCCTCTAGGACACGTGAGCTCCAGTAGTTGTGGCTCCTGGACTCTAGAGCACAGGTTCCATAGTTCTGGCACACGGGCTTAATTGCTCCGAGGAATGTGGGATCTTCGCGGGCCAGATATCAAATCTATGTCTCCTGCATTTGCAGGCGGATTCTTTACCACTGAGCCGCTGGGGAAGCCCACAAACATCCCAATTTTTCAAAAAAGTTTTCATTTTATATTGCAATATAGTTGGTTAACAATGTTGTGTTAGTTTCAGATACATGGCAATGATTCAGTTATTCATATATATGTATCTATTCTCTCAAATTCTTCTCCCATTTAGGTTATTGCTGAGTACTGAGCAGGTTTCCCTGTGCTATATAGTAGGTCCTTGTTGGTTATCAAATTTAAATGTAGCAGTGTGTACATATCAATCCCAAACTCCCAATTAATTTTTTAAGAATATGTTTTTCCTGCGTAAAGCCCTAATTCTGCCCCAGATCCAGTCTTTGGATTTCTAGTTTTTCCCCTTTCTTTTCCTTTTCTCCCCATTCTGCATTTCAAAATCCCCAAAATCTGATTTAGCAATACAGGGGTGGGGATCTGTGTAAGCAGACCCAGCTGGACTCGTGTGTGTTGTTGGAAGAGAGGAAGGTTTAGAGATCCACTTAGGTTAATAATCTGACCCAACAAAACCTTACAACAAACCCCCATTATTTTAGGAAACTAGTTCCTTTTACTTACAGAGTCCAAACAAATTGAACTTTCATACTAGGAGTAAATGATTTCCAGTGTGAACAATGTGTGTGCAGGGCTTAACTGTTCTGAAAACATTAAAAACAAGAAAGAGAGTGGTAAGTTTTCATCATTGCTCACCTGCTCATCTTTTGAAATCGAGCTTGGACAAGACAGCCCCACTGCAGTGAAATTTGGGGTCTACCGAGTTGTTTTCCCACACCGTTTGCTTGTCTAACACATGAGTTTATTATGAACCCTGCGATTCTCTTTCCTTACTGCTGTCTCCTGTTCAGTAAATGTCTGACTGGGCTTGAGTTCTGAATTTGGTCCAAGTCCTAGGATCGCTTCTGTGGACACTTCAAGAGCAGGCAGTGTTTCTTTGGGGCTCAAGAAAGAGGGCTTCCTTCCCTGGGCTCCATGCTTTAAAGGACCTTTGCTCCTGTCTCTCCTCTGGTCTCAGCACCCCTACAGAGTGAGGACTCCCAGAGATCAAGGGGCCATGCCCCCTTGTAGGCCTCCTTCTCACCATTTAGACACAGTCCTGAAATTCCCAAGCGCTCTGAGCTTGCTTCTAGGGTCTGTGTGGGTCTCATCCTGGGTCTTGGGTAGCACAGATTGTGCCACTGCATGCATACCGCTAGGCCCAAAGTGTGACCAAGGAGTGGCTATTTGGAGGTGTGTTAATCGAGCCTGGGCATGCGGGCTGGGAGTCTGAGACCAGGAGGGGACCTAGAGGTAAGAAGAGAAAGGGGCGTATTTCATGGTCTGGGGACCAGGGCTCTCTGCAGTATCATGAACTCAAGAATTTTAACTTCAAACTTGGCTTTCCACATGGTTCTGAAGGTATATTTGTAAAAGTAGTTTGGATAGAATATATTCCACAGTTTTAGGTTGGTTTGTCCTTATAAATATTCATAATTATGGCACATAGATCTCCATTTATTTTTTTCATTTTAAAATTATTTATATATGTATTTATTTATTTAGGCTGCACACTGTGTCTTAGTTGCAGCACATGGGATCTTTTTCTACAGAATCCCCCTTTTTTTTTTTATTGCAGCATGTGAACTCTTAGTTTCAACACGTGGGATCTAGTTCCCTGACCAGGGATGGAAACTGGGCCCCCTAGGTATCACTGGGAGCGTGGAGTCTTAGCACCGGACCAGCAGGGAAATCTACATAGGTCTCCACTTACATCCTTGCTGTGTGCTAAGTGTGTGCTAAGTCGCTTCAGTCATGTCTGACTCTTTGTGACCCCATGGACTGTAGCCCACCAGGCTCCTCTGTCCATGGGATNGCACCGGACCAGCAGGGAAATCTACATAGGTCTCCACTTACATCCTTGCTGTGTGCTAAGTGTGTGCTAAGTCGCTTCAGTCATGTCTGACTCTTTGTGACCCCATGGACTGTAGCCCACCAGGCTCCTCTGTCCATGGGATTCTCCAGGCAAGAATACTGGAGTGGGTTGCTGCGCCCTGCTGCAGGAGAACTTCCGACTCAGGGATCAAACCTGAGTCTCTTTGTCTCCTCCATTAGCAGGTGGGTTCTTTAATACTAGCGCCACCTGGGAATTCCCTTACCCCAGACCCTGTAAATGTTAGAGACTGATCTGGAGGGCAGGTGAAGAACTCAGGAGGTCAGGACTCAGATCGTGGCCTGGGGCAGTAAGGAAGCACCTGTCAATATAATTCTGTGGTGCAAATACTGATGACTCTGCTTTGACTATCAATTTTTACAGATTTAAGAAGCAAAGAATTGTCCCCAAATCAGGTTCTCCAAAGCCTCGCAAAAGAGCTTGGCAGAAAAAGGGTAAATGCTTACATTTCACTTAGCCAATTTGTCTCTCACTTTAATCTGTCAACAATTTGTGTACAACAAGCTATGTTGTCATATTAAGAGCACTAGTGCTAGAATTAAAAAACGTGGTTTCCAGACACTGCAGCCTGGCGGCCAAAAGCGCGGACTTTGGAATTAGCGATACAAACTGGGACGTCAACTCTCCTGCTTATAAGCCGAGTGATCTCAAGTAAGTATCAACCTCTCTGAGCTTAAGTTTCTCCATCTATACACAGAATAAGGATCCCTGCCTGACATGGGTATTGTTAGGGTTTAATAACATACACCTGAAAGTGCCTGGTGCGTAAGGGGTAACTGGTGCCACTGTGTTTTTGATGCTTTTATTGTTATAATTGATTGCACAACCTTCGATCAGCTAGTTATTTAAACTCACTTCAAAATTAACTAGAAAAAAATAGGATAGCACATTCACATAGTTAAAATCAGGCATGAAAAAATACATATATTGAAAAAATTTTCCCCTTCCCTCTCCCCATCCATTCCTCATTTCACACAGCCTTATCTTCTGTGTTAGTTGTGGGTGTGTCCTTCCAGTATTTTATTCAAAAATAAGCAAATAAAAATAATATATTCTTATTTTCTCCCTTTTCATACACAAAAGGTAGCACACTATATATTTTTTTTACTTAGCAGTGTATCTTAGAGATCTTTCCATTTCAGTATGTAGAGAGCTTCCTCATTCTTTTCTATAGCTGCATACTATTCCACTGTGAAGTTTATTTCCTTACCCCCCTCAGTTCAGTTCAGTCGCTTGGTCATATCTGACTTTTTACAACCCCATGGACTGCAACACACCAGGCCTCCCTGTCCATTATCAACTCCTGGAGTTCACTCAGACTCAGGTCCATTGAGTCAGTGATGCCATCCAACCATCCTATCCACTGTTGTCCCCTTCTCCTCCCTCCTTCAATCTTTTCCAGCATCAGGGTCTTTTCCAATGAGTCAGCTCTTTGCATCAGGTGGCCAAAGTATNGTCTTTCTAGGTCTATAACTCAATCCTAATTCCCCATCTGCATCCATAGGGATAACTTGTATAGTCAGGCCCCACTGCAGTCTTTGACTTGATCTTAAGGACTTAATATTGTAGCTGTTTTATTCATACATATATATACATATACATATACATATACATATATATATATATATATATATACTCATGGTTGCCTTGTATGTGCCTCTATGCCTTCAAGAAAACTGGAACAATGACAGTTGGCAAATGGTACGCTGGTCTCCCAGGAGGTAACAGAAAACAGGCCATATAAGATGAAGAAGAACAGTATAAAAGGAAATATCCTGGAATGGAAGTGTGTGTGCGTGTGTGTGCATGTGTGTGTGTGTGTGCATGCATGTGTGCGTGTGTGCATGTGCAGTTTGGAGGAGGCTGTGAGAAAGCGGAATTGCAATCACAGACACAGGAAGAAAACGAGCCAGGTGGAGCCTGCTCTGCNATGGAAGTGTGTGTGCGTGTGTGTGCATGTGTGTGTGTGTGTGCATGCATGTGTGCGTGTGTGCATGTGCAGTTTGGAGGAGGCTGTGAGAAAGCGGAATTGCAATCACAGACACAGGAAGAAAACGAGCCAGGTGGAGCCTGCTCTGCTCTGTTACCTGGAATGTGGTGGAAGTGCTGGAGGAACTATCAGAAGGACATCCCTTGGCAGCAGTAAATCTCTTTCTCCCCAAGCAGCACAGATTGTGTTGAAAAATAGATTATTTCTAATATTCAGTTCCGCTTGTACAACCAGAGAGAATAACCTAGAATTTCAATAGACTGGTTTCTAGATACAGAGAGCCCTTCATCAAAAGTCATTTATGCACAAGCCATTTTCTTCACATGTCACCAATTTTTGTCTTTTTTAGAAAAAATAACAGTTGCAAATGTTTTGCTTGTGCCACGTAATCATTTATTCATAGACTTTGTTTTACAATGTGTCAACCTTATTTGTTTTTAGCTTTTAAATATCATATCATGATGCTGAGAAATTGCCACATCTAGAAGTATTATCATTTAGATTCTGGGTNAACTGAGCGACTTCACTTTCACTTTTCACTTTCATGCATTGGAGAAGGAAACAGCAACCCAGTGTTCTTGCCTGGAGAATCCCAGGGATGGGGGAGCCTGGTGGGCTGCTGTCTATGGGGTCGCACAGAGTCAGACACGACTGAAGTGACTTAGCAGCAGCAGCAGCAGTGTATATATATCAATCCAAATCTCCCAATTTATCCCTTCCACCTTTTCCTCCTGGAAACAATGTTTGTTTTCTACATGTGTGACTGTTTTATAAATAAGTCCATTTTCTTTTTAGTTTCCACATATAAATGATATCATGATATTATCTTTCTCTGTCTGACTTACTTCACTCAGTATGACAATCTTTACGTCCATCCATGTTGCTGCAAATAGCATCATTTCCTTCTTTTATATGGCTGAGTAATAATCCATTATTTATATGTACCACATCTTCTTTATGGACATTTAGGTTTTTTCCATGTCTTGGCTATTATAAATAGTGTTGCAATGGACTTTGGGGTACCTGTATTTTTCCTAATTATGGTTTTCTCTGGATATATGTCCAGGAGTGAGACTGTTGGATCATATGATAGTTCTATATTTAGTTTTTTACATACTTAGTTGCTTTGAACAACAGAAATCTCACAGTTGGACAAGACAAATCTTATCTTATAGTTGCTAGAGATCAAAAGTCCAAGCTGGGTCTCAGTGAGCTATTGACTGGATTGCATTCCTTGTGGAGGCTATGGGAGAGAATTTGTTCCCACGTTTTTTGGCCCATGGCTCTGCATTACTCCAAATTCTGCTTCCATTGTCACATCTTCTCCTTCTAACTTTTCTGCCTCCCTCTTATATGGACTTTTGTTATTACATTCAGCCCACTCAGATAATCTAGGATGATTTCACATCTCAGGATCCTTAACTTAATCACTGTTTGCCATGTAAGGTAACATATTCACAGATTTGGGGGATTAGGATAGACTTCTTTGGGGAGGCATTATTCTGCCTACTACAATTACCTACTGCATGGGATGTCAGGAAAGTCAAGACAGGGTAATTACGTGTAGAAAGTTATAAATTTGCTATTCCCTTGTTAATCTCCCCAACTGGAATGTAAGAATGGAGGTGCTTTTGGTTCACCTATTTAGTCTCTGTTTATGCTTGATACTGTGATCACTGAGCAGAGCTTCAATATAATTGTTTTATATTTTATAATTATATTTAAGTTATAATGTATGAAAGAGTGAATGAAATTCTTAGAAAAAATATAAAACGTATGCCAAAAAGCCATTATTATTTTTTTAAAAGAGTATCTATATCCCATTCTTTGGAAAAAAAGCTTGTCTTGCTAGACAGAGAATGGTGGTAAAAACCACCATAAATTATTGAGCCATTATTTTGTCAAATTTTGTGAATCAGTAAAACAACCTGTACTTATTCAAAATGTGTTTTATCTTTCAATGAAGAAAATATATCTGCCCATATCTTAAAAAAATGATTTTCAGTTTAAACATGCAGATAGTCTGTCCATGCAAAAAGTCTGTTCCACTTTTTATCGGCTTGTGTCACTGAGTCCACGGATCAAAGAACAGACTGGATTAAAGTTAAAACACACAAACACTGAGGAATTCCGTTAATATGCACTGTTGGTGCCAAAGTAATCACAAGAAGAACTGCTGAGACGTCAGTAGGAATCAAGGCAAGGGCACAGAATTACGTTAACAGTGATTGTATTTTCATCATTACCCCCTTGCATTAAAAAAAAAAGTCAGTTTAACTTGAAGAATGTCATCAGTGAAACTGTAGAAGTTATTAATTGTATTAAACCTCAACTCTTGATTATATACCTTTTTAATATTCAGTGTGGCAAAATGAAATATCTTCATAAAGATCTGGGGCTGCATATCCTGAAGGATGCATATCTTAGGTGACTATCTGAGTTATTAGCTAAACTAGCCACCTTCCTTATGAAATGCCATTTTTACCTGAAAGAATAACTGTCAGACAATCTGTGGCTAGTGAGACCTGGATATCTGACAGACAGTTTCTTGAAAATTAGCAAAATGGATTTGCTACTTTAAGGTAAACAATGAGCAGTATTTATTGCTAGTGATAAAATTCTAGCTTTCAAACCTTTCAGAAATAGAACTTTGAATAACTTGCATCCATGTCCATGAATTCAGTAGCTTTCCATCAGCAGCTTGATGAAGTTGGTGGTGACTGTTACTTTTTAAATATTGTGTAATTAATTGGGTCAACATTTGGGAGACCTGCCTAATTCAGAAAACCAGTATTTTCCAGGTATTGGAATGCAGGATGATAGAAAATCTTTCCAAATGTGAGATAAACCAATGAATTTTAATGTGACAGAGTACCAAAAAAATCATTGATGTTATTTCAGATTCTATACTGCAGCTAACCTTTTAAGAAAGTACCAATTGTCAAATTTTAGTGTAATATCAAAGAAGAATATCCAAAATCATCTGAAAAGGCTATTATAACAGCCTTCTCTTTTCCAATGCTGTATCTTTATGAGCCCAGATAATCTTCATATCTTTCAACCAAAGCCATCACAACTTATTTAGCACACAAACAGATGTAAAATCTGCAGTGTTGTACTATGCCATGTACTAAAGAGATTTGAAAAATAAACTGTCTCTCTCTCTCTCTCTCTCCCTCTCTCTTGTTTTGGAAAAGATGTTTATTTTTCAGAAAATGTTATATTAACATGAAATGGAATTATTAATTCTATGTGAATTGGTAAATATTTATAGATCTAACCCACATAACTAAAAACTCTTTGAGGTCCTCAACAATTTTTAAGCATGTAAAGAGATCTGAGGCCAAAAAGTTTGGGAATTACAATATAATGCAAGATAGGTAACATAACTCTAACCCAGAAAGTCAGGGCACACTTGGCTGTGAAGAGGCTGTAATAAAATTCTATTTCACTATCAGTGGGCAACCTTTCGCAGATAAATACATTTAAATAATATGTAGTTGACTGCATTGGTAACAGAGCAGATAATCAATTTACCCAGAAACTAGCAGGCAAGTAATTATCTAAATATATTCTTGTTCTGACCATCCCTTTATTTTTATCACCCTCTTGGGGAAAATCAAATTGGAAATATAATAAGGTCAAAACTCCTACTGTCCATGCTCAGCCTCTCATGCCAGGTCTGCCAGTGAGAATTTCATACCAGGTCTCAAGATATGAGTGGGATGTATTTCAATTAAAGAATAGTTGTTGACTTCTTTAGAAAAAAAAAAAAAGCAGTGGGATCAGTGGATATTTAGCTACAGTAACAAACGGGATTCAGCTGGGGCCTGATGGATCTAACTGGATATTAAGGTCTTCCCATATTTTTGACAGACTGAAACTCCAAATCTTGTCCACTGATATTGGTGTGCAGCTGTCTACACAGATGTATTCCTTCTCAGCTTTGATTTGACACTGTCAGTGGTCCTCTGGTCAATGTGTAAGTCCAGGCTTCAAAACCAAAGACAGTCATACAAGGATGGCTGCTGCTGTTCAGTCCCTAAGTTGTGTCCAACTCTTTGCGATCTCATGGACCACAGCATGCCAGGCTCCCCTGTCCTTCAGTATCTCCCGGAATTTGCACAGATCCATGTCCATTGAGTCAGTGATGCTATCTAAGCATTTCATCCTATGCTGCCCTCTTCTCCTTTTGCTTTCAATCTTTTCCAGCATCATAGTCTTTTCCAGTGAGTTAGCTCTTCACATCAGGTGGCCAAAGTATTGAAGCTTCAGCTTCAGTCAATCCTTCCAATGAATATTCAGGGTTGATTTCCTTTAGGATTGACTGGTTTGATCTCCTTGCAGTCCAAGGGACTCTCAAGAGTCTTCTCCAGCACCACAGTTAGAAAGCATCAGTTCTTTGGTGCTCAGCCTACTTTATGGTCCAATTCTCTGTACATGTACTCATCTGTACATGACTACTGGAAAAACCATAGCTTTGACTATATGGCTGCAGTCACTGTCTGCAGCAATTTTGGAGCCCAAGAAAATAAAATCTGCCACTGCTTCTACTTTTCACCCATCTGTTTGCCATGAAGTGATGGGACCAGATGCCCTGATCTTAGTCTTTTGAAAGTTGTGTTATAAGTCAGCTTTTTCACTCTCCTCTTTCACCTTCATCAAAAGGCCCTTTAGTTTCTTTTCACTTTTTGCCATTAGAGTGATATCATTTGCATATCTGAGGTTGTTTATATTCCTCCTGGCAACCTTGATTCCAGATGGTGATTTATTCAGCCTGGCATTTTGCATAATATACTCTGTATAGAAGTTAAATAAGCAGGGTGACAATAATACAACCTTGTTGTACTCCTTTTGCAACAATGACAGGTCCAATGAAACCAAAATCAGCATCATGTCAAGGTTTAGACACTCCTGTTCACAAGCAGTCTTCATTTGATCATTTTTCTCTCTTGCATTTGTTGAGAAATTGATATCAAATATTGGCTGACAAATCTAGTCATTGCAGATAATACCCCTCTAATATCAGAAAGTGAAGAGGAACAAAAGAGCCTCAGTACTGTATAAAGTACAGTAGTACAGTATCTTTGTATCAAGCCCAGAATGTCTGGAAGCAAGCAAAAAGCAGCAGTGATGAGAAAAATGCACTGGCTCAGAGAAAGGACAGTGAGAGACAATAGGAAGAGGTAACTGAAGAACCAAAGGGATTCACGATGCAAGGAAATGGCAAGGAGATTTTCTTTATTGGAGGAGGCACAGGACCCAAACATAGAACAGTGCACAAAGGTTGCAGCAGCCATTCAGAATGCAACCCAGTGCTACCATGTCATCTGTGATGAAAAAAAGGAGCTACTGCCTGGACATCCCTGGATTGTTTGTTTCAAGAGGCTAGGTAGAACTGAATCCAACAAGGAACCAGAACCTGTGCTGTCAATGTCAGGCATGAGTGAAACTGCAGCTTGCCCTCTGTCTCCTATTGCTGATAATCCTTCGGCTCTACCATCTCCCACCTCCTCTTCCTCCTCCAGTCAGTAACTCTTCTTGCTGATTCACTCAATGCCAGTGGTTAAGAATCTGCCCACCAATGGAGGGGACACAGATTCGATCCCTGGTCTGGGACGATTCCATACACCTTGGCTCAACTAAACCCATGTGCCACAACAACTGAGCCCGTGCGCCTAGAGCCTGTGCTTTGCAACAAGGGAAACCACAGCAATGAGAAAACAACTAGAGGGCAGGCCCCGCTCGCCACAGCTAAAGAACGCTGGTGCAGCAATGAAGACCCAAGGCAGACAAAAACAAGGAAACAAATCAGTAAAGCTTAATAATACTTTATTACTAAAAAAAAATGCTAACCATCATCTGACAATGCCAGGTGGTCAGAATGCCTCTTCACTTTCTGGTAACAAAATCTTCCATTTGTTAAAAGCACAGTATCTGCCAAGTACAGTAAAGTGAAGTGCAATAATGAGAGAAGCCGTGGTCACTTACAAATGAGACAGTCCTAATAATTTATATTTTAGCTCTTTTTTCTATAAATTTGATTAAAATCCCTGGTCAAAACAAATGGGAGTCCATTTTACTTACAATGATAATAATAGCTGATGTTTCTTGAGCCTCTTCTGTGTGCCAGTCACTGTTCTAAGAGCATCATGTACACTCACTCATTTAATCCTCACGGGAACATACAAGGGGCTACATTTCCATTTTGCAGATGAAGAAACTGAGACACTTGGTGAGTCCCGTTTCCATCAGGCCCGTGTTCAACACACTTTCTCCTCATAGGTTAGGAAGAACCTATGAAGACCTTGCCTTCTATTTGAGAAGCCACCAATTAAGTGAGTTATTGTACTTGTCAGGGTCCAAAGTTTATTTCTGTTTCCAGAAGTGTCTCACAGAAACCTTGGAAGGATAAGACAGAATGACAGCAGCTGCAATGCAAGTTCCCAAGGGAAAAGTCAGTGCAGGCTGCTTCCACATGGGGAGGTCTCTGTGCAGAAGGAGGGTTAGAAGGCTTCTTTTCTCTCCGCAAGATTAACTGAATAATCAAGGGTAGCATACTACTCTCAGAAATATGGACTCCCTCAGAAAGAAGACGGATCAGGAAATAGTGGCGTGTTACCATAGCAGGGGAGATGGGGAGTTGGCTCTTCTGCTATCTCCTGGCAACCATGTGACAAGGAGCTGCACTAGGTGTTGAAATACAGGAGAGAAAGCTCCCACTCAGGAATCATCTGAAAGAGAACTTTAATCAAGCTTACCTTGGTGCCTCAAGAGAAGCTCAGATTTATTAATATAAAATAAATATGTCAGGCTCCCCTAATGTTTAACTCCGTGGATTTCCTGATGTGAAAGTTTACCTCATGGAAGAGCCTTCTGCTTTAGTTTTTGAAAAACATGCCAAGGAAGGATTAGCCCTTGTTTGCAATTGCCTTTGCTCAGGGGCCGAGTACTTGTGGAGGTGAGTACCTACTGGAACAGAGCTGCCAATGACCTTCTTCTCTCTAACCACTAAATCTTTTAGGTATTCCCAAGCTACCGTATCTTTGCTTACTTCATTCCTTTAAAAAAAAATTGACCTATTTATTTTTTAAAAGGTTAGACTTTATTTTTGGGGTGTGCCATGTGGCTTGTGGGATAGTAGTTCCCTTGCCAGGTAGATATTGAACCCGGGCCCTTGGCATTGAGAGCTCAGAGTCCATAACCACTGGACTATCAGAGAATTCCACTACTTTACTCTTTTTAATTGCTGTCTGGAATTTTGTGAAATGGATGTTCTATAGTTTAGTGTGTTGTTGTTCAGTCGCTAAGTCGTGCCTGACTCTTTGGACCCCATGGACTGCAGCACTCCAGGCTGCAGTTTAGTTTACTGTTGTCTAATTCACAGACACTTAGGCTGTTTCCAGAGTTTTTTATAACAAGCATGGCTCTCCTCACCATCAGGTTAATGCTACTTGTGCAAATAGGTTTGCTGGGTTGAGGAGTGTGCACATTTAAAATATTATAGCAACTTCCTAGGAATACCCTGGCAGTACAGTGGTTAGCATTTCACACTTCTACTGCAGGGGGCACAGGTTTATTTCCTGGTCTCTGGTCAGGTAATTAAGACCCTGTAAGCCAAGTGGCACGGAGAAGGCGATGGCACCCCACTCCAGTACTCTTGCCTGGCAAATCCCATGGACAGAGGAGCCTGGAAGGCTGCAGTTCATGAGGTTGCGAAGAGTTGGACACGACTGAGCGACTTCACTTTGACTTTTCACTTTCATGCATTGGAGAAGGAAATGGCAACCCACTCCAGTGTTCTTGCCTGGAGAGTCCCAGGGGTGGGGGAGCCTGGTGGGCTGCCATCTATGGGGTTGCACAGAGTCAGACACGACTGAAGCACTTAGCAGCAGCAGCAAGCCAAGTGGCATGGCTAAAAAATATATATATTTATTATAGCAACTTCCAGATTTCCCCTCAAAACACTAGAGATTTTACACTTTTGTTAATGGCTCCTTGTGAGTATCCTGCCCCCTTCCTTCTCAGTGCCTTTGTACATGTTCTTCCCTCTAATTGGGATGCTTGTCTTTTACTCGTCTTTCAGGGCTTATCTAAAGCTTTCCTTCTAAGGAACCTCCCCTCACTCCCTGTCCAGGTCATAGTTTTGTGTCCTAAGCGGTCAGAACATCAAGCTCTTTTCATTCAGAGCATTTAGTATGTGTACATTAAAAATCGTTGTTGGCAATATGATCTCTGCCTCCTTGAAACCCAGCTTCTACACCTGGAAGTTCTCGGTTCACATGCTGCTGAAGCCTAGCTTAAAGGATTTTGAGCATAACCTCGCTACCACACAATTGCCTGGAGAACTCCCATGGTCAGAGGAACCTCATGGGCTATAATCCATGGGGTTGCGAAGAGTTGGAAATGACTGAGTGACTAACACTTCACACACTTGCTGTTTAAAATGACTCCCAAGCATGATATTGAAGTGCTGTCTTTTCCTAAACTCAAAAGCACCTAGTTAGTCACTCAGTCGTGTCTTGCTCTTTGTGACCCCATGGACTGTAGCCTGCCAGGCTCCTCTATCTATGGGATTTTTCAGGCAAGAGTACCGGAGTGGGTTGCTGTTTCCTTCTCCAGGGGATCTTCTGGACTCAGGGATCGAACCCAGGTCTCCCACACTGCAGGCAGACTCTTTACCACCTGAGCTACCAGGGAAGACACCTTACTTAATGTATATTTTTGACTCATTAACATTGAACTCATGGTCAGCAGCACTAAACTTATGCCTGAATGAAGCTAATCTAACAGATCTATTTTCTCCATAAGACACAGCCATTTTGAGTTTAGGAAAAGACAGCACTTCAACATTATGCTTGGGAGCCATTTTAAACAGCAAGTGTATGAAGTGTTAGTCACTCAGTCATTTCCAACTCTTCGCAACCCCATGGATTCTAGCCCACCAGGTTCCTCGGTCCATGGGAATTCTCCAGGCAAGAATAGTGGAGTGGTTTGCCATGCCGTCCTCCACTGTATCTTCCCAACCCAGGAATCGAACCCGGGTCTTCCACATTGCAGGCAGATTCTTTACCATCTGAGCCACCAGGAAAGCCCCCTTAAATAGCAAAATCACCAACAAAAAGCTCAAAATTTTGAAAAGTGTGGCACTAAATAGCCTGTGCAAATAATGCTGTTTACAGTGTGAGAGCTGAAACAAGAAGGCAGAATATCAGATTATTTAATCTCAGCTAAGTGCCCAGAGACTCAAATTTCTCACTACTCTGCATTTATGTACAAATGACTATAAAAGTGCTGCATGTACAGTCAGTCCTCTGTATCCACAGGTTCAACCAACAGCTGTTGAAAAATACAAAAAAAAAAAAAAAATCCAGAAAGTTCCAAAGAGCAAAAGTTGAATTTGCTTGCAATGACAACTATCTATATAGCATTTTCATTGTATTAGGTATTGTAGGTAATCTAAAGATGGTATAAAGTATACAGAAAGATGTGTGTAGGTTCCATTTAAACACTATACCATTTTATAAAAGGGATTTGAGCATCCATAGAATTTGGTGTCTGGTGGGGTGTCTTTGAACTAATCCCCTGTGACTGCTATCTTCCCTGGTGCCTCAAACGGTAAAGAATCTGCCTGCAGTGCAGGAGACCCAGGTTCAATCCCTGGGTTGGGAAAATCCCCTGGAGAAGGGAAAAGCAACCCACTCCACTATTCTNGGGTGTCTTTGAACTAATCCCCTGTGACTGCTATCTTCCCTGGTGCCTCAAACGGTAAAGAATCTGCCTGCAGTGCAGGAGACCCAGGTTCAATCCCTGGGTTGGGAAAATCCCCTGGAGAAGGGAAAAGCAACCCACTCCACTATTCTTTGGAGAAGGCAATGGCACTCCACTCCAGTACTCTTGCCTGGAAAATCCCATGGACAGAGGAGCCTGGAAGGCTGCAGTCCATGGTGTCGCTAGGAGTTGGACACAACTGAGCGACTTCACTTTCACTTTTCACTTTCATGCATTGGAGAAGGAAATGGCAACCCACTCCAGTGTTCTTGCCTGGAGAATCCCAGGGATGGGGGAGCCTGGTGGGCTGCTGTCTATGGGGTTGCAGAGAGTGGGACATGCCTTAAGCGACTTAGCAGCAGTAGCAGCCACTATTCTTGCCTGGTGAATCCTGTGGACAGAGGCACCTGGTAGGCTACAGTCAATGGGGTCGCAAAGAGTCAGACACAGCTGAGTGATAAACACTCATTTTTTCACCTGTGACTACTGAAGGAACCCTTCATTGCTTTAGGGGTTACAAATACATATACATTTTAGTGAATAGGCAAATTTGCAAATTCAGAATCCTCCAATACTGAGGATCAACTGTATTTTGTTTGACTAGGATGGTGACACCAAGAAACAAACATTGAGCTGAAATGACTGGGATTACAGGATATCCCTACTTCCAAATGTTGACTGAAAGCTGACTGCTTCACACTTATGAGAGTCTGGAACTCTTGGCGTGGTTTATCTCTTCCATCAAGGGCAGGTCTGAGAAACCATCCTCTGTGTGCTATTTATCCCAGGGAAATGGGATGAATGAGTATCAGGGGTAGGCTTGGACAGAAGGAAATCATAGGAAACAGAGACTTGTCTGATGGAGGGGAGGGCAGAAATATTCTAGTGTCTGTCCAGGTGGGGGTCAGGATTGTGGACCCCTAGTTTCCGGTGTCTTGGGTTTCTCAAGGAGCGCACAGGGCACCACGGGAGGTACTGCCCACTTCCTCCAGTCCAGCCTCTCCTCTGCAGGCCATTGGGTGGGGCCTGGGCCAGTCCACAGTCTTGTTTTGCCCTAAGGACATTTCTCTGCAGTTTCAGATGGGCGGTCTCTCCTTGGGCCAGAACCGGGAGAGAAAAAAAAGGAAAACAAAGAACTTCACTAGTGGTCCAGTGGTTAAGACTCCATGCTTCCAATGCAGGGGACGCAGGTTGGATCCCTGGTCAGGGAACTAATATCCTACATACAGTGGGGTGTAGCCAAAAGAAAAAGAACTGGGAGAAAGTGGTAAATAGATAAGTTCCCAGCATCTGTTCCCAGCATGTGAGGAGTGAGTTTTCCAAGGACCTGAAATCTATCCATTAAGCACACAAATTAGAATTTCTAAGCATCTGGGTGGAAATTTTTTGGATAAACATTTTGTTTCACTGCCAGGTAAAATGATAATATTAAACATAAAATAGTTTGTGGCATCACCCTTACGACACTACAGTTTTTCACTGAAGTGACTCAAAGACTTATATACTGAACACCAACAGCTGTCTTCCTTTTGTTTATCATTTGTTAGATTTTGACCATTTAGCTGGCCAGTAATTACTCTGCTCCTATCAGCATTCTCATCAAGTCCAGAAAACTGTCAGGTTCAGACTTAGCAGGGTAGATCTGAGCTGTTAAGCCAGAAAAAAATCGTCTGGAAATCCCAGAGTAGATGCTGCAGCGAGTCTGCTTGCTGACTTTGAGTTCCAGAGAATTCTACAGAATTATTGCTGTAGTGGGCTCCCTTGTCCTGGTCCTGTGTCTTGGTCAAGATTTTCAACTCTGGAACAAAGACCTACTACTTCTGCAGTTTTTCCCCGGCCTGGCCTCCTAGAGGCAAACTCGCTTGCTTTTGCCATGCTGTGGTCTTGTAAACTGATCATCAATCTCCACATCCACTCTGTGGCCACTTTTTATTTTTTAATTTAAGTGGTTACATAGTATTGAATTTTAAAACATTTATATATCGATTTATTTATGGCTGCTTTGGGTCTTAGTGTGCAGGCTTCTCTCTAGTTGTGACACACAGGCTTAGTTGCCCCAAGGCATTTGGAATCTTAGCTTCCTGATCAGGGATCAAATCCATGTCCCCTGCGTTGGAAGGTGGATTCTTAACCACTGGATCACAAGGGAAGTCCCCATGGCCCCCCTTTTCTTTACTGCTTCCTTGCTTTCTGGTCCAGCTGTTGAGGTTGGTGCTGCTGGCCAGAGACGGGACATTACCATATGCAACTGATCAGCTGTATCCCAGAATTAGGTTGTTTGCTCAGAGATCGGTTGATAGGAAATCTCAATGGGTGGAAGATTTCAGGCATGGCAAAGTTTTCCCCTGAGGGGCTAGAGAAAGAAAGTAGCAGAAGAGTAACTTCAGAATGCCTGCACTATCTGAAGGAGTTTCTAGAACTCCTAATGAGAGGCTACTTCTAGAGAAGTAAAATTTCTAGGGTTTCCACAGTTAGTATAACAAAGACACAGTTTTTTGTTTTGTTTCATTTTGTCTGGACTGAGCAAATGTTGAGATTTTACCAAGCATCAGCTTCCTGTCACAAGCAAACTCCAAATGGGAAAGAAGTTTCCTCCCTACCTCTGGGGATGGCATAGGTGCCCAACACCCCCCCCCCCACCCCCCCCCCCCCCCCNCCAACACCCCCTCCCAAACCCCATCACCCCCTTCCCCACCCCATCACCCAGACCAGAAGCCAGGGATGCATGACAGAGTGTCCTTTTCCCTCCTGCCCCACAACAAATCTGTCATGAATTCCCATCGTGACGCTCCATCCCACCAGTGTCGTGAGTGTGTGTCAGTCCTCACCAACTGCTTCATTCCAGGTTCTGGTTTCTGATGTTCCACCTGCCACAGCATCACCTGGGAGAACTTCCCAAAAGGTCAGTAGCGCTCTGTGCCCCCTCTGTTGTTCAGCCACTAAGTTGTGTCCAACTCTTTGTGTCCTCATGGACTGCAGCATGCCAGGCTCCTCTGTCCTCCACTGTCTTCCAGAATTTGCTCAAATTCATGTCCACTGAATCGATGATGCCATCCAACATCTCATCCTCTATCATCCCCTTCCCTTCCTGCCCTCAATGTTTCCCAGCATCAGGGTCTTTTCCAGTGAGACAGCGCTTCACATCAGGTGGCTGAAATATTGGAGCTTCAGGTTTGGCATCAGTCCTTCCAGTGAATATTCAGGGTTGATTTCCTTTAGAATTAACTGATTTGATCTCCTTGCAGTCCAGGGGACTCTCAAGAGTCTTTTCCAGCACCATAATTTGAAAGCATTAATTCTTGGGTGCTCAGCTTTCTTTGTAATCCAACTCATATGCTCCTTTGCACATCACCAACAATTTCATCAGCATGGCAGGTGCAGCCTTTCTCTACTTTTCTGACAAAGCATGTTTGTTGTCAGCTCAGGGGCTTTTCATCATACTCCCCAGTTTGCCTGGTAGTTCCACCTAGAAGATGGACCCAGAAATGTGCTGAATCCCAGATGTCCACCTGATAACTCAGTAACCCCAGACAAGTTATTTAACATTTATGAGACTCACTTTTTCCATCTGTCCAATGAGGATAATTATCAATACATCTAGCATCAAAACTCATCAGTTTAAACTGGCATTGGAATCAGGGGATGTGTGAAGAAGTGACTTACATTTTACACAACTTTATATCGTTGGCTTCTCTAGTAAGAATGCATGCATGTATAGTCATGTCCAGCTCTTTGTGAACCTTTGGACTATAGTCCACCAGGCTCCTCTGTCCATGGGATTTTCCAGGCAAGAATACTGGAGTGGGTTGCCATTTCCTTCTTTGGGGGATCTTCACAATCCAGGGATCAAACCTGCGTCTCCTGTGTCTCCTGCATTGCAGGCAGATTCTTTACTTGCTGAACCATGGGGGATATGCATTACTTTCACCAGTAAAAATATTCAAGGATGAAAAAATAGTCTGGTAGAATTTCTGTAGTGTATGGTTTAAATCCAGCTTGCCCACTTACTCGCTGTGTGACTGTGGGTCAGTTACTTAACTTTTCTGTGCTTACTCTGCTAATTTGTAAAATAAGAGTAACTATAATACTTATTTTGCAGAGTTATTTATTGTAATCATTAAATGAATGACATACATTAAGTATTTGGAATAGTGCTGGCACATCAGAAGTGCTGCATAGGGGAATTCCCTTGTGGTCTAATGGTTGGTATTCCACGTTCCCAATACAGGGGGCCGTGTCGGGGAACTAGATCCCATATGCTGCAACTAAAGATTCTGTGTGCTGCAATGAAAATCTTGCATGCTGCAGCTAAGACCTGGCACAACCAAAAAGAAAAAAGACCATGAGAAGTGCTGCCCAGGACTTTGCTGATATTAGTGATGGATGATGAGACAGTAAATGAATCATACCTGTCTGATGTCTTCTGCCCATCCCACGTATTTCCTAGGATTGCTGTAAGGATCCAGTGAAGTGATATACAAGTGACACCTGGTCCGTGTCGAGCGCTCAGTGGCTGCTAAATGTATACCAATTTTCCACCCTCCTGCTTTCTTTGCATTTCATGCCTCAGTTGGAGGACTTTTCCTTTTCAAAGGCTTTCCTAGCTTTTCTAGGCTGTCTGGGCCAATCCCACATGTTTCTATTTTAGGACACTTTTCACACGAACATGTCATTGTTGGTTTACTTCTGTGTTCTGCACCAGAATCTTAGAAATTTACAACAAAATTGTCTTAATTTACCCTTGCATTTCTAGTCCTTGGCCTAGTACCTAGCAAAGAGTGGGAGCTCAGTATACATTTGCTGTATTTTTTTGTAAATAAGTATGATCTATACCTTCATGCAGTTTATAATGCGTCTAGCGTGAAAAGAATATAAATATCTGAAAGGTCAATCCCATCAACAAATGTAAAGGTCTGTTTTTGGAATATGATGGCACAAGGGGCAGTGAGGGTGGAGGAGAGCTCCAGCCCTGGGAAAGGGTCAGGAGACATGGGAGTGTCCAGGTTGGTTGCTGAACATCATAGGAAACTCAGCAACAGGTACCTAACTTCTGCAAAAGGAGGTCCTGTAAGCTGGAGAAGATGACAAAAATGCCAGGCTCCAGGCAAGCCCTTGTGGCTCGGATGGTAAACAGTCTGCCTGCAATGCCAGAGACCTGGGTTCTGAGCCCCGGGTTGGGAGGACCCCCTCCCAACGGAGAACGGAATGGCTACCCACTCCACAATTCTGGCCTGGAGAATTCCACGGATGGAGAGCCTGGTGAGGTATAGTCCATAGGGTCGGAAGGGGTCGGACATGACTGAGCACTTTCACTCTGAGTGGATGGGCAGATATTAGGCTTGTGGGGAGGAGGCTGGAATATTTCAGGCAGGGTAATAGCTTAAGAAGAAATAGTTTAAAGGAAATGAAGAGACAGACAGGAAAGAATCACATATCTTTATTGTCCACAAAGAGGAATTAAAAGACTCATCGGCTTGTGAATGCTGGCATTTTACTTCATCTATCAGTTTTGAAGGAAAGCAGGAAAAACATGACCTGGACTATGAAAGAAAAGCTGGAGGACAGAGGGGTCTGCTCAAATCTGGAGAAAACTGACTATAATTTCAGTGAAATTACATTAAAAAATAGCACACTCTTGCATTTAAAACAAAACGAAAGCATGGAGATAGTTAAGCTCATAACCAAAAGTTTTTATTGCTTTGAAGTTTAATTTAGTTGTTTAAATGAATTTTAATCTTCTAAATCCACAACTCAGTAAAAAGGTCTTAAAAAAAAACCCTGGCACCTAGTTGTTTTGTATTTAGCTTTGGAATACCAGATGGGACATACAAATAACACTCTTTTTATTATTGCTTAACTGTATTTTCTAATTTTTTTTTTTTTTGCAATGTGGTATTACTTGACAAACTTTAAAAGTTCTGAAATAAAAACAGACACATGTTAGAATAACCTCTAAATTTTTTTGAGCTCATCATCTCCCATCTCTGGCTCATTTGCCATTTATAGAGCAACAGCCCAGGAGACAGTGATAGAAAGGAAACATCCAGGTTCTTTGGTGTCTATTTATGTGCACTTTGCACCTTATCTAAGCATTTTTGTGATGCTTAGACTTGAACAGTAACAGGCTAGCTGGAAACCATCTCTTCTTTGGTTAACCTTTGGCTATTGCCAGTGACTGAGTGACAGATCCTGTTGCTAATGGATGCTGTCCTCTAAGTGGAAAGTCACTGGTCCGCACACCATTGCAGGCAGCTACAGGCACAGTGCAGTTTTCAAATCACTCTAACTGTAATGCAAGAGAGATGATCCTCCCCCTATCCACCCCTGTTTTAAGCTGTTTTGTCCAACCTGGCGATGGGGTGATGGTAGAAAGAATAATGGTTTCCCTAAAAGATGTCCATGTCCTAATCCCCAGAATCTGTAAATTACTTACATGACAAAAGGGACTTTGCAGATATCATTAGATTAAGGATAGTGAGTTACCGTGGATTATCAAGGCAGACCCAGTGTAATCTCAAAAGTGTTTGTTAAAAGAGAGGCAGGGGTTTCATTGTTGGCAGAGAGGGCAACTTGAAGATGGAAGCAGAGAAAGAGAGGGAGAGTTTAAGATGCTATGCTGCAGGCTTTGAAGGTGGAGGAAGGGACCATGAAAGCAAGCAGTTTCTAAAAGCTGGAAAAGGCAAGGAAGCATATTCTTGCCTAGAATCTCCGGAAGGATCTCAGGCTTGGTGACACCTTGATTTTAGCCCAATGGGAACCATCTTGTATTCCTGATCTTCAGAACTGTAAGATAGGAAGTTAGGGTTGTTTTAAGCTGCCAAGTTAGTGGTAATCTGTTATAGAAGGGATGGATCACTGAAGTGCTGGTCTTGAGAAAAGGAAAGTTACTCATGGACAGGCACTAATCACCCAGGGATAGTGTGAACTGGAATCTTCAACGTCATTACACTGTGAACTGCATGTGAAAGAAGGAAAATATTACTCTTTTGGGCCCAACAGGTGGTCCGCCAAGGTGGCAACCTTACAAAAGCCCATGAGGATGAGCATTATTTCTTGGCAGATAAGAATATATATTATGCTAGAAAGGGGGATTTTTTTTTAAGTTCCAGAAACACTATTTAAAAATGGAGTTGTAAATACATAACAAAGCAACATAAGTAATAAAGGTAACAAAAATAAATAAAGAGAATAATGTATCCACACAAAATAAAAATAATATAGTAAAAGTCCAAGTATTTGTAACTGAACAAAACTGTATAAACACTTAAACAATACCCTAAATATGCTAATATTTTCCTAAATAGCTCCTTACCTTCTACGTCCATGTTGATATAATCAGTACCCAAACAGTAATCAAAGAGGAAACAGTGGTGATTATTTTGTTCTACTTTTTCTTTGCATGGATTGACCCTGTTTTAATGTTTCATTTATTGGGGGAACTTTTTGGGAAAGAAATACCCCTTTTCATTAGCCAGTAGATAGGCTACAGGTGCACTGTAGAAACATAAAATGTAGAAAAACAGAGAATGGAAATCATCTGTAACCCAACTCAGAAAACCACTATTTTAGCATTTTTCTTTTAACAATTTTGCAATTCTTAAGATTATAGAGTATAAGTTTAAATCCTTTTATTTAATGTGTCATAAGCATTCCCCATGTCACTATAAATTCTCTAAAAATTTGCTTTCAATGATGATGCCATGCTCAACCACAATTTATATTCTAAGGTGACTTACCAGTGCTGTTATTGAGCATTTAAGATGTTTGGGTTTCCCAGTACAATGAATAACAGTGCAGTGAATATTTCTATATAATAATCGTTGTCTGAATTTTGGATTCTATGCTTAAGATAAATATCCAAAGATAGAATACCTGCTTTAGAGGCTGTGGATAATATCAAGGTCTATGAAATTTATTGAAAAATTATTTTTCCATTAGGTGTGTACAAATTTCCTCTCATTAGTAGTTTATATTGGCTGAGAAATATGCATATTGTAATCTTGGATCAGTGGCTTTCAAATATATCTTATTGGTTCACTCTAAAAATACCCCACTATGTATCATAACCTAATACACACATACACACACACAGAAACAAACGTTATCTCTTTCAACGTAAGATGCCCTACCACTATGATGTTATGCTATCTATTATCTTCCATTTTTTAATGCTAGTTTTGATTCATAAGGTGATTTCAATGCCAGTGAATGAGCCACGACCCAGTTTGAAAGAATTGCTTTAGATCATGGTGGTAGATCTAGCTGAGTGTAATTCATATTTGCATCTAGAAGGTTCATAGGAACTATGCCTTGTAAAAGTATCTCAAATCTCAAGTTTCCTGCCATTTCAAGAAACATGCTTATATGATGATGTGATCATAGCAGTAGATTAAAAACAATATTTGTATTAAACAGCTGATCATACTTTGGAAAACCTGAATTAGCTCTACCTCAAAGCCTAAATGTCATCTCCATTTTAACATGCATTATAGATGTCTGTTAATTCACAGAATTCTCACAGGTATACACCTTGTGATTTCTATGCATTTAATAATGGAAGATGAAGTGGCAACAACAGATCCTTAAAATTTTGAATTCTGTGAGATTTTGATGTAAGTTGCACCTTTGGTGCTATTAACACTTTTGTGTGTCTGTGAATTCTTCTAGATAGGCTTTAAAAAAAGATTTCCTTTTCCCAGCTAAGGCGAATGAGCAAGTAATGGGTGTTTAAAAATAGAGAAAAGGACATAGAAGAAAGTAACCATCTCTATTTTTACTTAGGTGTTAGATTAATTATCTGGATTCAGGTCTAGAGAAATTCCTTCACATGTGTTGAATGCTACCACTGTGCTGAAATTTTTTAAAAGTCTACCAGCAAATATATCTAAAATATACTGTAGGCCATTCAGCTCTAGATTTTATGAGTGATTTAAATGCCAAACATTTCATGAAACATACCATATTTGTGATTACTATTCTTTCTCTCTCTTTTTTTTTTCAGGCAGCAAGTCAATGGAGAGCCCTAGAAGAAATGCAAAAATGATGAAACAGTTGAATGTCAAAGACGGTGAAAAAGTGCCTCAAAAATTACATTATTTTTTATTCACTTTTCTTTTAAAAAGTTCAAAGCACTTCACAGATTTTTGTCCTCATTAATTTTCACAGTCCTTTAGTATCACAAACAGACAAAACAATTCTTTTTTTAAATTTAAATTTGGCCGCACCGTGTGGCATGTGGGATCTTAGTTCCCTGACCAGGGATTGAACCCACAGTCCCTGCATTGGAAGCGTGGAGTCTTAAACACTGGACCACTAGGGAAGTCCCTGGACAAAACAATCTTCTATCCACTGACTAGACAGATTTAGAGAGAAAGAAGGCTATGGCCAAAGGACCTGTCCAGATTTGGAATTCTGAATGAAAAGCTGACATTTGTTATTCTAAGTCACCATCTCACATGTGACCCTGCCTTCAATTACAAGTCCCTCAAGAGTTTGACATTCTGAGACCAGAGTTGCATGAGGGATCTTAGCTACCCAATCAGGGTTCAAACCTGTGTCTCCTGCATTGAGAGGGCAGAGTCTTTACCACTGGACCACCAATAGATTCCCCAGAGTTTGCTTGTTAAACACTAAAAGAGCATCACACATATGCCAGGAACTGTTCTAAGTGCTCTCCAGATAAAACTCAGCTAGTATTCATGTCAATCCATATAAAGTGGGCATGATTATTATTTCCATTTTTCTGAGGAGGAAACGGAGTCACTGAGATACAAAGAACTTGCCTGAGTGGAACCTGGGCTTGAAGACTGCACATTGGGCTGCATGGTCTTAACCACCGCACTTGGTTACCTCACATGCTATAAAGTAAATGAATCCTCAGCCTTTCCCTTTGAAAGCCAACCTTCCCTAGGGTCTTCTGTTGTCTACTACTTNGCCCTACCACTATGATGTTATGCTATCTATTATCTTCCATTTTTTAATGCTAGTTTTGATTCATAAGGTGATTTCAATGCCAGTGAATGAGCCACGACCCAGTTTGAAAGAATTGCTTTAGATCATGGTGGTAGATCTAGCTGAGTGTAATTCATATTTGCATCTAGAAGGTTCATAGGAACTATGCCTTGTAAAAGTATCTCAAATCTCAAGTTTCCTGCCATTTCAAGAAACATGCTTATATGATGATGTGATCATAGCAGTAGATTAAAAACAATATTTGTATTAAACAGCTGATCATACTTTGGAAAACCTGAATTAGCTCTACCTCAAAGCCTAAATGTCATCTCCATTTTAACATGCATTATAGATGTCTGTTAATTCACAGAATTCTCACAGGTATACACCTTGTGATTTCTATGCATTTAATAATGGAAGATGAAGTGGCAACAACAGATCCTTAAAATTTTGAATTCTGTGAGATTTTGATGTAAGTTGCACCTTTGGTGCTATTAACACTTTTGTGTGTCTGTGAATTCTTCTAGATAGGCTTTAAAAAAAGATTTCCTTTTCCCAGCTAAGGCGAATGAGCAAGTAATGGGTGTTTAAAAATAGAGAAAAGGACATAGAAGAAAGTAACCATCTCTATTTTTACTTAGGTGTTAGATTAATTATCTGGATTCAGGTCTAGAGAAATTCCTTCACATGTGTTGAATGCTACCACTGTGCTGAAATTTTTTAAAAGTCTACCAGCAAATATATCTAAAATATACTGTAGGCCATTCAGCTCTAGATTTTATGAGTGATTTAAATGCCAAACATTTCATGAAACATACCATATTTGTGATTACTATTCTTTCTCTCTCTCTTTTTTTTCAGGCAGCAAGTCAATGGAGAGCCCTAGAAGAAATGCAAAAATGATGAAACAGTTGAATGTCAAAGACGGTGAAAAAGTGCCTCAAAAATTACATTATTTTTTATTCACTTTTCTTTTAAAAAGTTCAAAGCACTTCACAGATTTTTGTCCTCATTAATTTTCACAGTCCTTTAGTATCACAAACAGACAAAACAATTCTTTTTTTAAATTTAAATTTGGCCGCACCGTGTGGCATGTGGGATCTTAGTTCCCTGACCAGGGATTGAACCCACAGTCCCTGCATTGGAAGCGTGGAGTCTTAAACACTGGACCACTAGGGAAGTCCCTGGACAAAACAATCTTCTATCCACTGACTAGACAGATTTAGAGAGAAAGAAGGCTATGGCCAAAGGACCTGTCCAGATTTGGAATTCTGAATGAAAAGCTGACATTTGTTATTCTAAGTCACCATCTCACATGTGACCCTGCCTTCAATTACAAGTCCCTCAAGAGTTTGACATTCTGAGACCAGAGTTGCATGAGGGATCTTAGCTACCCAATCAGGGTTCAAACCTGTGTCTCCTGCATTGAGAGGGCAGAGTCTTTACCACTGGACCACCAATAGATTCCCCAGAGTTTGCTTGTTAAACACTAAAAGAGCATCACACATATGCCAGGAACTGTTCTAAGTGCTCTCCAGATAAAACTCAGCTAGTATTCATGTCAATCCATATAAAGTGGGCATGATTATTATTTCCATTTTTCTGAGGAGGAAACGGAGTCACTGAGATACAAAGAACTTGCCTGAGTGGAACCTGGGCTTGAAGACTGCACATTGGGCTGCATGGTCTTAACCACCGCACTTGGTTACCTCACATGCTATAAAGTAAATGAATCCTCAGCCTTTCCCTTTGAAAGCCAACCTTCCCTAGGGTCTTCTGTTGTCTACTACTTTGGAGCATATTTTTTGACATGGTGATTTGTTTTCAGAGAAGGAATTCAAAAACGTGTGTGTGTGTGTGTGTGTGTGTGTGTGTGTGTGTGTGTGTGTGTGTGTATGTGCATGTATGAGATATATAGAGATGAAGCAGAATAGAAGTTTACACACTACAACTCAGATGCAAAATAGAAAACCAAGTAACCTCATCTACATAAAATTAGTCCATCCTGCTTCAGACTAACTCCCTTTTTGCTCATGCTGATAAAGATACCTACAGTTTCTTTATTAAATTTAACTCAATCTCTTCCAGTTTAAAACTGTCAGCTGGGGGGTAAATATTGGATTCAAATTCACGTCATATCTCAGGGCTGTGTCTCCCTTCTCCTCAGGCACTTAGGTGCAGAAAGGATGGTCCTTTGGGTTTCTCCTGCCTTCCACAAGATGACCCTCAGCCTGCAGGGTCTCTGGGCCCTCTCTACCCATGACGCTGAGAAGTAATGGGTCTTGGCTGGAATTTGAGTGTCATTGCTACTGACACAGTCTTTAGTCACAAGGCTCTACACTCTGTGGTCTCCTCCTCACGATGCCAGGCTTCCTCTGGTACATCAGTTTTCTTAGCACTCTCTCATCCCCTATTGATACTTATGGGTTTTTCTCAAGCCTTACATGTGGCATGTAGATGGGGGTCCACTGGGAACACTGACTCTCCACCCTTTCTTAGGAGCCTCAGTGCCATTGCCCAGTATGGGACTTCTTTGAGCGCCCTGCAGTCTCCTCTGACCTAAAACTCCAGCGTTCTCAGGTTTTTCAAAATGTAAGAGTGGGTTCCTTATATCCCTTCCAGAACTTTCCACGGCACAAGACAAGTTAGGACATTTGCATCTGAACTTTTTGCTCCTTCTCCCCTTCCCCCTTTCAAATATTTTGCCCTTATCCAAGCTTTTCCATTCTCTATCATTCAAACTTTACTTGTTCTTATTTAAGGGAAAGTTTCCAAATTTAGAAAATCACTTTTTGTCACTCAAGAAAACCCAGCTTTCAAGATTATTATCTTTGCTGTGGACTTCAAATCAGTTTGAAACTTAAAGGTGAGATCAAAGCTGATTTCTTTGATCCCGGTGGTGTCACCTTCTCTCTGAAGCAAAGAACCATTGAAGAATTGTTGAAGCCACAGATGGAGAGTTGCCCAGCAACATGATTTCCCAGGAATGAAAAATAACATTCCTGGACTCAGATATGAGTATTAGAGAATAATGAGGCTCCAACTGAAAAATCTTAATCTATAGACTACGTATAAGAGTAAACTGATATTATGAATAAATACACCTGAATGGGCTCTTTGTTTTTTTTTAATTTATTGGAGTATAGTTGCTTTACAATGTTGTGTTTAATGTCTGTTGCATAGCAAAATGAATCAGCTATGCATATACACACATCCCCTCTTTTTTGGATTTCCTTCCCGTTTAGGTCACCACAGGGCACTGAGTCGAGCTCCCTGTGCTATACAGTAGGTTCTCATTAGTTATCTATTTTATACAAGGTTTAAAATGTACACTGCAAGCCACCATCATGGCCCTGTCCCTTTCTTCTCTACTTCAGGCTCCCCTCGTCCTCCTTTAACAAAAACATATTCTGTTTCTTCTCTGTTTTAAATCCTTTGACTTTCTGTCACCTTCAGGATTAAGTTCAATTTCTTCTGTGACCCAGGCTCAGCCCAGTGCTCCAGCTTGCTTTGATGCCATCCTTTTTCCTAATCATCCTATGTCCTGCCCACTGAAAGCCAAACTCCCTGGACCCCTCCTGAGCCTCCTGCAGTCTCAGCAGCAAACGCTGCATGTGCTGGCAACTGACTTGATGGCTTTCCACTGGCTTCTCCACCCTGGCACTTGGCTTGTCCTTTAAGACCTAGCTCAAGTGGCATCATCTCCAGGGAGCCTATCTGTGGCTTCAACATATTTTCTGAGTTTGATATGTCTCCTTTGAGCTACCTGAGGCCTCACTAGCCTAGTATTTATCAAGTTGGGTGGTTCTTTTTTTTTGGTGCACGGCAGCTTGTGGGATCTTAGTTCCTTGACCAGGGATTGAACCTACCCGCTCAGCAGTGAAAGTGCAGAGTCCTAACCACTGGAGTACCAGGGAATTCCCTACCAAGTTGTATCTTAATTGTCTGTTAATCTTTTTCTTTCTGCCACCACCCTCCCATAGACACACACACACACACACACACAAGATCATGAGTTCCAAAAGGCCGTAACTGGTGTTTTTATCTCTGTATTCTCAGAATCTAGCACGAGTGCCTGAAATGCATTATATGCTCAAAATTCTTCATTACTGGGAAGAAGAAAGGGAGGAAGAGGGAATTTAGAGTACATCAAGGCTCAGGAGAAGTGAGCATTAACTTGAAGTTGTTCTAGTTATCAGTACTAACAAATTGGCTAGCATGGCAAACCCGAAGGCATCAGCTTTCGTTCCCCCTCTTTATTTGCAGCTGCTAGCAAGTTTTGTTTTGCCTTTACTGTTAACAAGACTATTCCTAGCAACACTGGGTCACAGTGACTAGCACAGTGCTGCTGAGCACCCAACAAGATCTTAGCAACTTATCAGTGAACTGACTTGTCCAACTTTTCATTTTGCTATCTAGGACACAGGCAACCAGGGCCCTTCTGTCAGTCTGTGGTTGTGACCCCCTCAAAGACCTGTGTAAATGTTTTCATTCCATGTGGTATCCATGCTCCTGAAGTCACCCCATTAAAATGGCCTTGCAAGGTAAAACAGAAATCCAAGAATCCCCAAATCTCCCTGTTTTCTAAACAATTGTCATGTGATGCCACCAGCTAGAGGGTCCCCACGACAAGACTTTGACACAACAGGTTTTACCATCCCTCTTCCCTCCTCCACCTTTCCCAGGAAAATAGGACCCAAAACTATCTGAACTAGTAGATAAAACTTCACAAGCCCAGTACAGGAAAAGGAACTATGTCCCCATAAACCTCACAGAAGCCATATCTTGAATAAGACCTCTGCTTTTATTTATTTTTTAAAATATAAATTTAGTTATTTTAATTGGAGGTTAATTACTTTACAATATTGTATTGGTTTTTGCCATACATCAACATGAATCTGCCACAGGTATACATGTGTTCCCCATCCTGAACCCCCCTCCCTCCTCCCTCCCCATACCATTCCTCTGGGTCGTCTCATTGCAGCACTGTTTATAATAGCCAGGGCATGGAAGCAACCTAGATGTCCATCAGCAGATGAATGGAAAGGAAAGCTGTGGTACATATACACAATGGAGTATTACTCAGCCATTAAAACGAATACATTTGAATCAGTTCTAATGAGGTGGATGAAACTGGAGCCTATTAGACCTAGTGAAGCAGGCCAGGAAGGTGCGCTGAGAAGACCTCTGCTTTCATATTGTTCCAACTGTTCGCCCCACCACCCTCCCGGAGGAGGCAGCCATTACCCACTTTACATGATGTATTGTGTACAATTGCGCTTAGTTTCACTGGATATAACTAGTATTTCAAGCTTTTCCAGTGTGTAGGTAGGAAATAAAGTTACACTTGCCTGTGATGCGCAGACTAAGATAGGTTGAGCCTTAGCCAGCTGTGTGAGATATCAGAAGCTCTTACCTTCTCCTTATTTCTGGAGGTTTTTAAAGGGGTGCCTCACAAGTGCTGAGAGACCTGTTTGTCCACTAGGTGACCATGCAGTGTTCACCATGTTCTGTCTGTCATGTTCTGGTTGGATTCCCCAGGATGAAATCTGTTGCTCTCAAAACTTCCTAAAGGAACCTCACTCTATATTGCCATTGAGGATGGTGCCTATTGCGAACTAAGCTCAGGGATGGTTTGGGGAGATTTCAGTGGACACTCACAATCTTATTACAATAAAAACAAGCCTCAGATCAACTCTGCCACCCCTTCAGACATTTATTACATGAACATTTATTAGCAAACAGCAGGGACAAAAATGGTCCCCAAAACCACTTCTGTAATTTCAGTAGAGGTTCCAATTCTCTGTTATTAAAGTTGCTCTGATGAGTCCAACATCCCAGAGGCTGAATTCAGTTTGGGTTAGAGTGGGCTTTGGCAATCAATAGTGCCCAGAAACAATGGCTGGATATGAGATCATTTTGGAAGTCATTCCTCAGTGTGCAAGCTTCTTCCTTCCTGACTATTAAGAGTGGGAAATGTCTCTAAAATACTATGTCCAGCCTTGTGCTCCTGCTCAGTCACCCAATTATGTCCAAATCTTTGTAACCCCATGGATTATAGCCCACCAGGCTCCTCTGTCCTTGGGTTTTCCCAGGCAAGGATATTGGAGTGGCTTGCCATTTCCTTCTCCAGGGGATCTTCCCAGCCTACATACCTTAAATATAATTTCTTTTACCAAATGAGAATGCATTTCTAAGCATGAATCATGTTCATCAACAAGTTGCTAATTTCATCCTTGAAAAGCAATTTCTGATGTTCACTGTTGTGATTAGCAAAGTATTGAAGAAAAGACTGACATCAGAAACACTCTGTTTTGGTCCTTCTGATGTAAGGCCACCTGATCACCACTTGAGCATATATTATTTCTTTGGATAGCCGATATGCTTAGTGATGATGCCTAAATTAACTAGCACACATGTAATCACACCTGGTCAGTGATGAAATATTTAAAGGAATTTTCAGACACAGTGGTGCGTACCTGGAATTATCAAGAACATCTGTTTCAAAGAGCTCTCTCCTGCTCTTGCTAAAGTCTGCTTCCTGGACTTCCAGAGCGCTGTGAGCAAAATATGGCCATGGATCCTCTTATTTGCTTCATGACCTCTAGGCCACACTTTGCTACTGGCCTTGAACAGTATCACCCATAAGGCTATCACTAGCCGTTACGGTGCCTTTGTATGGACTAGGAAAAATGCATCCCTTCTCTCAGGTGGGTGCAGGCTGTGCCAGAAATGGATTGGATTATTGTGGCCATTCACCCCCTTGGCCAGGTGCTCTTGGGCAGGGCAAAAAAAAAGGCCTTGACTCTCTAAGTACAGACTTCCCAAAAGCCTCTCACAAAAAACAAAAACAAAACAAAAAACCCAAACCAAACAACAACAAAAGTACTCCTTTAGCTCTTCCCTCATGTCCTCATCTTTTACAAAAAGTTGTCCAAGTGTATCCTCATCTTCAAAACACACACATACATGTATCCTAGTAAAATGCAGAAAAGTCACCACCCATCTCCAGAGAAAAAAACAATCATTCAGGCAAACGCTGGTCTCAGATTAAGGACAGTCAAGAGAGATCATGCTTTCCTTCCCTCACAGTGCCCTCAGTTTCCCCCAGCCCTTCACCAAGCAAACTAGAAGATTCGGAGAATCTTCTGACTATTTATGTGATTAAATCAGAACACTAAAAATTGACTTTGAGTCATGTATCAGTATGCTTTCAGTGGCAATGCACAGAAAACCCCAAGTAGCTACAACTACAAGGAAAACGTATCATCTTACTTAGCAAGAAATCTTGAGACAGAGTAGCCGCCAGGGCTGAGTATTTCATTGCCTTCAAGAGTGTTGTCAAAACCCCAGATTCAGGACTTCCCTGGTGGTCCAGTGGTTAAAAATCTGGTTGCCCCTGCAGTTTGATGCCTAGTCTGGGAAGATCCCACATGCTGGGAAGCAACTAAGCCCATGAGCCACAACTACTGAGCCCATGCTCTAGAGACCACAAGCCACAAATACTGAGCCCCCGATCTAGGGCCCACAAGCTGAAACTACTATGCCTTGTGCTGCAACTAGTGAAGCCCACGCACCTAAAGCCTATGTTCTGCAACAAGAGAATCCACCACATTAAGAGGCCTGAGCACCACAACTAGAGAGTAGCTCCCACTTGCAGCAACAAGAGAAAGCCCACACCCAGTAAGAAGATCCAGTTCAGCCTGATAAGTAAATAAATTGTTAAAAACAACAACTCTTCATCAAATCCTCCCAGGTTGAAACATGTAGTTAAAAAAAAAAAAAAAAAAGAACTTCCCTAGTATACCTGGGAATGCAGGGGACTTGAGTTCCAACTCTGGTCTGGGAAGATTCCACATGCCTCAGAGCAACTCAGTCAATGTGCCACAACTACTGGGCCTGTTCTCTAGAGCCCGAGAGTCGCAACTACTGAAGCCTTCACACCTAGAGCCTGTGCTCTGCAACAAGAGAAGCTACCACAATAAGAAGACTGTGCACCACAACAAAGCATAGCCCTTGCTTGCTGCAACTAGAGAAAGCTTTCACACAGCAACAAAGACCCAGTGCAGCCAAAAATAAGTAAATTAATTAAGAAAAAAAATATTCTGTCCACTTTGCAGCCCTTTTCATATCAGCTTAGCTCCCTGCCTATCACAAAGTGGCTGCCATGGTTCCAGGTTTCACACACAGATGTGACAGTGTCTGGCAGAATAAAAGGAACTTTTTGTTTAATGTTCTTTTTTGTTTAATTAGTGGGAAAAGGGAATTCCCTGTCCGTCCAGTGGTTAGGGCTCTGTGCTCTCACTGCTGAGGGCCTGAATTCAATCCCTGGTTGGGAACTAAGGTCACAAGCCTACAACACAGCCGGAGGAAAAAAAAAAAAAGGTAGATAAATAAATGAAATTTAATTAGTGGGAAAAACTTTTTCCAGAACCTCCTCTTCCTCTAGCACATTTGCTTTCCACCTTTTTGTGAGAACTGTGTTACATGCTCACACCCACATCAATGGCCAGCATGGGATTGGGACACCAGGATTGACCGTGGATACAACCACTGTTCACACTGGGAGCTGAGATCAGGAAGAATGAAGGGCTTTTGTGGAGGTGCATGAGTGTGAAAGAGACGCGTATTCTAGGATGTGAATACAGTTCTGTATTGAGTCAGCCTTTATCCCACCTGTCACACTGAGGCATTTAATACTCATTTGCAGAAATTTTCTTGAAACTAGAAGCTTTAAGTTGAAATTGCTTTTATATTCTGCACTGCTCTCTGCTGTGTATCCTCTAATGATGTCTAAGTGGAAAAGGATGAGGTGGCTTATCTCTTGCTTCCCCATTTCCTCTGGGAGGACTCTCTGAAGTCAGTGAGATATCTCATGGAAGCCATTCATAATTGCAGGGCTCAGGCATTCCTCTCTGGACCACACACACGATTCTTCTAGAGGCCTCACCTGGAACCAAGCAGCAGTTCTCACCCTACGAGACCCCTCAGACCCCAGGATAGGAACGACTTTTCTATACCTAGACTGCTGGCACGCCACCCTCCTCACCAACAGTCACGGTGGGGAAAACTTGGGTGGGAAACTACACTTCCCCCAAAAGAGAGTTACTCACATTTCCCCAGATTAATTTCTTCCCCCAGGTCATTTTCATTTTGAACCCTCTTTAGGCCCTGAACTGTGACTGTGAGTCTTGGCACTTCACCTTACGTCTATTTTAGTATCGACAAAAATGTCAAGGTTGTGACGCGTGATTCCCTTTCTAGAGCCCTACTGAAGATGCTAAAGAGGAAGTGTGTTGTTAGATGATCTCCTGAGGTCCCCAGAAGGAGCATGCAGAGAGAAAGAGTGTCCATGTCAGCAAGACAGGTCTTCATGAACAGAAACAGGAAATACGTTTGCTGTGACCCCTGTGGGCCAGAGGATCTGCAGACATTTTATTTAGTCTTGCAGCACAGACCTGTGGATATCATCGTGCCAATTTTGCAGGTGTGAAAACTTAGTCTGGGATTAAGTAACTTGATCAAGGTGGTATTTAAGCCCAGATGTATTGCTTTTAAAACGTGTGCTTTTACCAGCACATCCTGCCAGCCTCTAGCAGGATTGAATGAGGCTAAGTGTCCTGCGGGCATTGTGGCAAGAGATCACTGACCTCCATGGTGATAAAAAGCTTGACTCTGGGGCCCCTGTGGTCATGTCACAGTTTCACCTTGTCCTGGCAGGAGCAGCTGGAAGGATGGGGGAGGGAGTGGGGAGAGTGGGGGTAGGAGAGGGGCCAGCAGGTTTTGCCCCACACCCTCTACTTCCTTTGCAAATCAGTATTTGGAGCAGCTGCTCTCTCTTTGGGCCTCACATTTTCCAAGATTTCAGGCAAAATGCAAGCAGGTCATTAGCTCTGAGCCTTGTACCAGGTCAGGAATAGAAAGATGACAGTTCCTCTCTGAATGAGATGTTCTGGGAACTAAAAAGACAAAATGAATTCCTATGGGTTTTGTCTTTCCACCATGAAACCACTGCTGAATAACCTTTCTTGAACCTAATAGTTTGTATAAGGAAGTAAATTTCCTGCTGCCACAGAACCAGCCTCTCACCCAACTGTGGGCGGAAGTTCTGTGGCAGTGAGGCACGTTACCCATAAGACAGTCACACAAACCAAGCGCACATTTGTGTGTTTATCCACCAGGTGCCACAGCTGCACATCAGAGAACTAGGCTCCTTGTCTGCCCTGCCTAGGATGAGACACTTCTGCAAAATGAAGCACCTTTGGCAGAGAGCCTGCATGAGGACAGTGACAATATTTCATGGTTGGATATTCGCCAGGTGACTCTCCCAAGGGGCCCTGCTTTTCCTTTCTCATATTTCTTTGTTGCCGTTTAGTTGCTAAGTCATGTCGAACTGTTTTGCCACCCAATGGACTCTAGCCCACCAGGCTCCTCTGTCCATGGGATTTCCCAGGCACCAATACTAGAGTGGGTTACCATTTCCTTCTGGGGATCTTCCCGACCCAAAGATCAAACCCATATCTCTTGCTTGGCAGGTGAATTCTTTACCACTGAGCCGTCAAAGAAGCCCCATATTTCTTTATTAAAAGGTAAAACTAACTAATACTTTTTCAGCATCATGCGACATACAAAATATAGACATCATCAAGAGTCTGAAAGGAAATCTATCAAATAGCTAAGAGTGATTATGGTTAATAAGATTAGAGGTCATTTACATTTTTGGTGTTTATTATCTGGTTTTTGGTCTTTAAATTGAACATGAAATACTTTCCTACTTAAAAAAAAAAAAAGAAAATAGAAATGAATTCTTCTAAGCAAGACAAAGGATAAGGAAAATAGCCAGTTCTCCACCTCAAATTTCCAATGTAGAAAGGCAGGAGCAAGATCTGGTTTCAGACCTTTGCTTTGCCAATGGGTGGCCCATTGTTCAAGCTTGTGTTTTTTATTTTATTTTATTTGTTTTATTTAAAAGATATTTATTTATTTGGCTCTGGCAGGTCTTTAGTTGCAGCATGCAAACTCTTAGTTGCAGCGTGTGGGATCTATTTCCCTGACAAGGGATTGAACCTGAGCTTCCTATATTGGGAACTCAGAGTCATAGCCACTGAACCACCAGAGAGGGCCCTACTGCATGTTTTTAAATGCTATTTCTCTGACTCCCAGTTCGTATCTCTAATTAGCCTTCTTTTCTGAACTCAAGATTTGGATTTACAACTGCCCATTCAGTAGCTCTGCTTCGAAGTCTCAAAATTAACATTTTTATTAACATTTATTAACATTAACCTCATGCGAAGAGTTGACTCATTGGAAAAGACTCTGATGCTGGGAGGGATTGGGGGCAGGAGGAGAAGGGGACAACCGAGGATGAGATGGCTGGATGTCATCGCTGACTCAATGGACGTGAGTCTGAGTGAACTCTGGGAGTTGGTGATGGACAGGGAGGCCTGGCATGCTGTGATTCATGGGGTCACAAAGAGCTGGACATGACTCAGCGACTGAACTGAACTGATTAACATTAACATAGACTCTCGAGATTAATATTCCAAGACTGAACTAATTATCATCCTCCAATCTTCTTCTCTCACGAATCTGTTTCTCCAGTGATGGCAGCTCCATCTTTCCAATGCTCAGACCTAAAGCTTTAGGGTCATCCTTGACTTATCCATTTCTCTCACATCCTACAAACTGTAGACCTGGCTAGCATATGTGTCATATCCTGTCATATCATAAAATCAAATTGCTTCTCTTTACCGTCACTGATATACCACGAACCACGTTATCACTCTCTACCACGATTACCATGATAGTGTCTTGGCTTCCTCCCTCGCATTTGAATAGAATTTTAGGAGGCAGATCTTGTTACATCTCTGCTCAGATTTGTCCAGAGGCTCTACCTTACTTGGAGGAAAAAAAACCCCCACTGTCTCTGGCCTTTTTTCTTCACATCTCTCTGACCCTCCCCCACTTACACTAGTCACCTTCTGCCCTATGAATGTATTAGACACACAGCAGCCTCCAGGCCTTTGCACTTGCTGCCCCTCCACCTGAAATGCTCTTCCCCAGGTGTGTGCACAGCAGCTCCCTAACCTTCTCCAGATCTTCACACTAGTGTCCCCTTTCCAGTGTGGGCTGTGTGTGCGTGCTTATTTGCTCAGCTGTGTCTGACTCTTTGCGACTCCACAGACTAGAGCCCACCAGGCTCCTGTCGATGGGATTTCCCAGCAGGAATTCTAGAGTAGGTTGCCATTTCCTTCTCCGGCGGATCTTTCTGATCCAGGGATCAAGCCCAAGCCTCCTACACTGGCAGGTGGGTTCTTTACCACTGAGCCACCTGGGAAGCTTCCTGGCTCTAAATCCCTCCACCAAGCTTCAACTTGCCTTTGAATTCTTTCTTGCTCTGCTCCTTTCCATAGAACTAATCACCATCGCACAGGATTTATTTTATTTGTGTTTATCATCTCCCTTCCCCTGACCCCCAGCGGGAATGTGAACTCCATGAGGCAAGGGTTGTGTCTGTGGTCCTGCTGTATCCTTGGTGGCTGGGACAAAAGAGGCGTCAGCTTAGTGGTGGGTAGAGTAATGACCCCCGAAGATGACTGAGTCCTACTCTGCATTCCTTTTAAGTTTTTAAGAAAGGAAGAACTTTGTAATGGATATATATATTTTAAGTAAGTGTTTGGCTGTGCCAGGTCTTCTTTGTGGCATGTGGGATTTTTAGTTGCAATATGCAAGATCTAGTTCTCTGGTGAGGAATTGAACCCTAGGCCCCCTTCCTTGGGAGCTCAGAGTCTCAACCACTGGACCACCAGGAAAACCCCTGATTCCTTTTTTTTTAAATTGAGGTATAATTGATTTCCTTCCCATTTAGGTCACCACAGAGCACTGAGCACATTCTCATTAATTATCTGTTTATACATATTAGTGTATAGATGTCAATTCCAGTCTCCAAATTTGCCCCAACTCCCTCACCCCCTAGCGTCCAGATGTTTGTTCTCTACATCTTTGTCTCTATTTCTGACTTGCCTCCACTCCTTTATTATAAGATATTCTTTCAACTTTATCCGAATACTTTTAGAGTTTTTCTCTTTATTGTTTAGATCTAGAGTCATCTGGAATTTATTAGCTATAGGGATCAGATGAGAGATTCAGTTCTTTTTTTCTCCCTGACAACCCAGTTGTTCCAATACTGTTCCCCACTGGCTTGAAGGGACATCCTTGATCCAATAGCAATTTTTTCACAAGCATTTGTGTTTATTTCTGGGCTCTTGCCTATTGAATTGAACTGCATGTCTATTCACAGGTTACTCTCCAGGTAATTCTGTTAATTATTATAGTTTTTAAAATAAATTTCTATTGGGGTATAGTTGACTTAATTATTGTAGTTTTGACAGTGCATTTTAATATCTGCTAGGGTTTGTCTCCTCTCATTTCTTCTCATTTTCAGAAAACTTTCGGTTATTCTAGTATGTTTATTTTTCCATGTGAACTTTAGAATCAGCTTGTTAGATTCAAAAAAAAAAAAAAGATCCTTTGGTATTTTCACTGGGAGAGTATTTATAGTTAATTTATGGTGCACTGACATATTTACAGTACCTAATATCCTTTTAAAATTAGTTTAAAAATTTAAACTGTGCAGGTATTTTTAGGTAGATTTTTAGCAACAGAACTGCTCGGTCAAACTCTAAAGACCCTTTCATTGGTCAAGTATTATGACATAGAAATGACCTCTCTACCAAAGAGATTTGTCTAAGAGTGTGCCCTCCTCCAACAGTGCATTCCCCTAAGCCTGAGGTGAGGGCATTGTCTGTAGTGTGCAATTCAGAACTCCTGGGGGAGCTCTTGGTCCCTTTACAAATGTATACTGTCCCGTGCCTGGTCAGTGAATGCAACTAACAAGTTCTGGGTGTATAGAGACCTCATTTTACCAAAGGGGCTGGCCCTGACCGAAACTCTCACTGCATGTTAGGCAGGAATACCGTGGGAGAGACTCAGAGATGGATAGTGGGCAGAAGTGTTCCTGGCTTACTGTTCTGTAACTTGGAGTATACCTTTTCCCTTCCCTTAAAAGACTGTTAATTTGCAATCATGAGAGGTGACATTCAAGTATTAATACAGCATTAGTTCATGACTTCAGGAACCTTAAAGGATGAATGGGCTTTGGCAGGTTGCTGGCTGGAGAATTGAACCAGTATAAACAATAATTCCAATAAGACAATGCTTTCTGGGTCCTGAGTCCTTACTTTAAAATTAGTCTTGAAACCATTTGTAGATCAGAGGTTGTGATGGAAGACACTCTTCTAGGCTTCACCACTTAATCCTGGTGCCTCCTTTCCTTTCTCTGTGATGATCCCAGGTCTGCCAGGACCCTCTGTTGGTGCCAGACCAGGTCGATGATCCTTGAAGAGTAGCCAGGGGTTTAGTTACATCCTTTTATTTGTCTTTAGTCAATTTCCTCTTCCCTTCCAAATCCTCATCACTTCCCTTAAGCTTTTCACACAACCCAGCTCCCTCATAGTCAGGTGGCTTCATCTCCCATGTGACCAAAAGATTAGGTTGTTTGCTAAAAACTGTTCTTATTTCCTGCCTTTCACTTTATTCCTAATATATTTGTTTGTCCAGTCTCAAAGGATGAGTACCCCAATTAGGGCTAACCTGTGCCCTAAGCCTTGGCTCTATCTTCTTTTCCATCAGTGATCACTTCTTTCTTATATGCAACTGGGCTGCTGCATATAATGCCATGTAAACCACATGTAATGCCATGTAAATGATGCCACTTGGGGTTGGCCATAGACAGGCTTGATTTGAAAATCCCATTTCTCTCCCATCCTTTTCTCTCATCTGTCATATTAACAGTCTTGCTGTTCTCTTTGTCCTTTGTAACCATCACTTATTCTCTCTCCTCTAAGCCAGGCTTTTTATTTTATTTTAAGAGTTGGCCTTTTTTTGTTATTTTTGTTTTTTAATGTAAATTTATTTATTTTAATTGGGGGTTAATTACTTTACCTTATTGTATTGGTTTTGCCATACATCAACATGAATCTGCCACAGGTGTACACGTGTTCTTCATCTTGAACCCCCTCCCTCCTCCCTCCCCGTACCATCCCTCTGGGTCATCCCAGTGCACCAGCCCCAAGCATCCAGTATCATGTATCAAACCTGGACTGGCGATTCGTTTCATATATGATATTATACAGGTTTCAATGCCATTCTCCCAAATCATCCCACCCTCTCCCTCTCCCACAGAGTCCAAAAGACTGTTCTATACATCTGTGTCTCTTTTGTTGTCTCACCTACAGGGTTATCGTTACCATCTTTCTAAATTCCATATATATGCATATGTATACTGTATTGGTGTTTTTCTTTCTGGCTTATTTTACTCTGTATAATAGGCTCCAGTTTCATCCACCTCATTAGAATTCAAATGTATTCTTTTTAATGGCTGAGTAATACTCCATTGTGTATATGTACCGCCGCTTTCTTATCCATTTGTCTGCTGATGGACATCTAGGTGGCTTCCATGTCCTGGCTATTATAAACAGTGCTGTGATGAACATTGGNTTGTGACCAAGCTAGACAGCATATTAAAAAGCAGAGTCATTACTTTGTCAACAAAAGTATGTCTAGTCAAGGCTATGGCTTTTCCAGTAGTCATGTATGGATGTGAGAGTTGGACTATAAAGAAAGCTGTGAGGCAAAGAATTGATTCTTTTGAACTGTGGTGTTGGAGAAGACTCGAGAGATCCTTGGACTACAAGGAGATCCAACCAGTCCATCTTAAAGGAGATCAGTCCTAGGTGTTCAATGGTGGGACTGGTGTTGAAGCTGAAATTCCAATACTTTGGCTACCTGATGTGAAGAGCTGACTCATTTGAAAAGACCCTGATGCTGGGAAAGATTGAGGGCAGGAAGAGAAAGGACAGAGGATGAGATGGTTGGATGGCATCACTGACTTAATGGACATGGGTTTGGGTGGACTTTGGAAGTTGGTGATGGACAGGGAGGCCTGGCGTGCTGCAGTTCATGGTGTCACAAAGAGTTGGACATGCCTGAGTGACTGAACTGTACTGAACTGAACTGATGATTTTCCTCCTGTCCACTGATAACACAGCTTGCCTCCCCGCCCCCACCCTATTTCAACCACATGTGGGAACATGACATGGCTGGCCCAGTGCACCGTCTCCTTCAGGGTGCAGAGACTTGTTCAGAAGTGAGTGTATGCTCAAGCCAGGCCGATTGGCTCCAATAACAGCCGATCAGAGCCCTTACTGGGGCCGTTTTGTGGAAACCAAGAGAAAAATCTGCTTCTGAGATGCCGGAAAGATTTGAACCTGGGTCTGTGAGGGGCCATCTTCCCAGCTATGTGGAAAGATCCCTTCTGAGGTCAAGGAGACTAAGCCAGCATCCAGGGAGCAGCAGCACCAAGAGGTGGCTGGAGAGAAAGCAGTGGTCCTGACAGCATGGTGCAGTCCTGGATCTGAATGCATGATACATCCTGTCCTTCCCAGTTACACAAGCCGGGGCAGGCCTGTCATCGATTTCTGTCTGTTGCACTTGAAAAACTTCTCAGCTGCACTGAGCACAGCTAGATGTCACTTGCCAGGAGACAGGCGAGATTTCCCAAGGGCATATCACCAGCTCCATCATCAGAAGGTGAGAATTAGCACATCAGATATCCGTTTCTCCTGATTCTGGGTCCTATTCCTTTTATTCCAACCTTCCAATTTTTCCAGTGAGAGAATTACCAGCCCTTGCACCTGGGTAATGAATGAGCAGGGTGCAGATCAGCTAGAAAGACGCTCTGAAGCTGTAACTATGTCTAGGTGCAATGGTTCTCAACCTTTTTGACATGAGGAACTGGTTTCATGGAAAAGAGCTTTTTCATGGATGGGACGGGGAATAGTTTTGGGATGATTCAAGTGCATTACATTTATTGTGCACTTTATATCTATTATTATTACATCAGCTTCACCTCAGATCACCAGGCATTAGATCCCAGAGGTTGGGGACCCCTGGTCTAGAGAATCTGATCCAGCCAGAAATTCCCCAGCAGAGCCATCTTCCCCCAGGTCTTTCCAACAGGCAAGGATCTGCAGTCGGGAAAGGAGCTTATTGAAAGGGATATCTCAGGGGTATTTTTGGCCTTTGCTGAACCCCAGCAAGGCACAGTGTCTTCATGGGACTTTCTGTCTTACTGTGGTTTTTGCTACTATGTTTATTCCTCCAGGGAAGTTTTAGGAATCTACTCACTGTGCAGTTGGGAGTTCTGATTAGAGTTCTTGCAGATGTGAGCCACCCCAGGTCTGGCTGGTTCTGGGGGACACAGGGAAGAACACACCAACTTCCCTCTTTGTCCTCCTCCACATCACCTGACTGTATCTCCTGTGGCCATGCCCCTCCCTGTAGTAAAGTCTCTTAGGAGGGGATCGAATATCCTGTAACTATGCCTTCATGTGGGTTTTCCTAGTGGCTTGGGTGGTAAAGAAACTTCCTGCAATGTGGGAGACCTGGGTTTGATCCCTGGGTCAGGAAGATCCCCTGGAGAAGGGATGGCAACTCACTCCAGTATTTTTGCCTGGAGAATTCCAAGGACAGAGGGACCTACAGTCCATGGAGTCACAAAGAGTAGGACACAGCTGAGCGACTAACTTACACATGCCTCTGTGTGAATATGACACATTGCATCTTCTTCTCTAGGATATTTTGGAAGCTAGATACATATTTGGGTAATAAAAAATATAGTTTCCTGTTAAAAGACTTCAGGGAGTGATAGGTATATGAGGCTTTTTTTTTTTTTTTTGGTGAGAATGGAGAAAAAAGCATCTCTTCAGAACCTTCTGTTTTCATATGTGAGGATGGTGGTACTGATGTTCAGTTGTGTCTGCCTTTTTGCGACCCTATGAACTGTAGCCCACCACGCTCCCCTGTCCATGGGATTCTCCAGGCAAGAATACTGGAGAGGGTGGCCATGCCCCTCTCTAGGGGGTCTTCCTGACCAGGGATTGAGCCTGGATCTCCAGTGTCTTCTGCATTGCAGGTGGATTCTTCACCACTGATCCATTAGGGAAGCCTCACATGTGAGGCAAGGGATTCGGGTTTGATCCCTGGTCAGGGAACTAAGATATCACATGCCATGTGGTGCAACCAAAAAAAAAAAAAAAAAAAATCCTCATCTGTATCATGGAACCTCAGCCAAACTTAGATGACCTCTGTGGCCTCATCTAACTCTCTCAGTTTTGCACAATTATTAGTCTGGCTTTCTTTTTGGCTAGGCACAATAAGTACCTATGTCTTTTACACAGAAGTCAAAGTCACTCAGTCATGTCCGACTCTCTGTGACCACACGGACTGTAGCCTGCTAGGCTCCCCTGTCCATGGAATTCTTCAGGCCAGAATACTGGAGTGGTTGGCTGTTCCCTTCTCCAGGGGATCTTCCCAACCCAGAGATTGAACCCAGGTCTTCCGCACTGCAGGCAGATTTTTTACTGTCTGAGCCACCAGAGAAGCCCAAGAATACTGGAATGGGTAGCCTATCCCTTCTCAAAGGGATCTTCCAGACCCAGGAATCAAACTGGGGTCTCCTGCATTGCAGGGAGATTTATCAACTGAGCTATCAGGGAATCCCCAATGTCTTTTACAAATATTAAGAAATCAAGGTCTAGCGATGTATGAAGACACACTGCTCTGGCTAAGGGTGAACGAGAACCCAGTCACTTGTCTCTTCATTTCCATTAGATCAAAGAGTCACAGAAGAGGTCTTTCTTACATGTATTGTGTTTGGATAGAGAACAATCTGAGCCTGTTTCAACAGTGTTGGAATCTCGAGATGAGAGCTCAAGGTAGGACCAGGACTTGAAAGTCAGAGTCAAGGTGATGAGCAACAGCTCAGGGTGATGAATTAAAGTCAATTTTCAAGTTTATAAACAGCTACAAAGCCTCATGGTCCCATGAGGTAGTGCCGCTGGGATTACTATTTTGGAATGAAATCAGGACATTTTTTTTTTTAACCTATTAAGGGGCTTTTTATCAGAAAATCTTTCTGATTTCTACCTTATCAGTACTTACAATTTACAGTCTCTTCATGAGAAAAATGGAAGAATATATCACAAAGGAGAAGAACAAATATTTCAGCCATTATGGATGGGTTGCTTGGAGAATTGGCTTCTAAAATCCTGCAGAGTTCAGAGAAAAACTACATCGAGTACTTTTAATAGGGTGGTTGTTTATTCACTCTTTCTTTCATTAAACCAAGGAAAGCTGCTGCTGCTGCTAAGTCACTTCAGTCGTGTCCGACCCTGTGCAACCCCGTAGATGGCAGCCCACCAGGCTCCCCCATCCCTGGGATTCTCCAGGCAAGGAATATATACATGTATATTTTAAAATTTTTATGTTATTTATTTTATTGTCAGCTGTGCTGGGTCTCTGTGGCTGTGTGCCGGCTTTCTGTAGTTGCGGTGAGCAGGGGCTACTCTTCACTGCAGGGGCTACTCCCCTTCTCACTGTGGGGGCTTCTCTTGCTGTGGAGCACAGGCTCTAGGCACATGGGCTCAGTAGTTGCCTCATGTAGGCTTAGCTGTCCTGTGGCATGTGGAATCTTCCCAGACCAGGGATGGAACCCGTGTCCCCTGCATTGCAGGGTGGATTCTTACCCACTGGACCACCAGGGAAAGCCCCCTAAGGATTATTTTTATTAAACAACTACCTTATGTCAGCTACTATCCTAGACCCTTAGGATACATCAGTAAATAAAATGGACAAAAGCCCTTGTCCCTGTGGGTCACAGATTCTAAATATATTTGATGGAGGGTGGCTCCAGTTACACCACTCCCAAATTACAGACAGGTCATTTGTGTACGCCATGACCAATGGCAGAAACACTGAGGGCTATGGGACAGGGGGACTGCTCAAGGACCATTCGTGGGAACTGGGTCACTGAGGCTGAGTCTTGGGCAGCTGTTTCCCCCTCCCACCTACACAGCTGCCTCTCCTTTCAGTGGTTGTACGCATGGTCCAGATGGAAGGGTGGGTGCTTGTGGTGCCGGATCAGATTCTGTGGTTTCAGTCCTGGCTAACTGTTCCCAGCCCCTACCCCCCATCTATGTGGTTGTGGGAAAGTCACTCTCAACTTCTCTGAGCCTCAGTTTCCTCCACTGTAAAATGGAGTCTTGTGATGGTGGCTTTGTATAGTGGTCATGAGTATTAAGAGGCTTCCCTGGTGGCTCAGTGGTAAAGAACCTGTCTGCCGATGTAGGAAACATGGGTTTGATCTTTGAGTTGGGAAGATCCCTTGGAGAAGGAAACGGCAACCCACCCACTCCAGTATTCTTCCCTGAGAAATTATTCTGTGGACAGTCCAGGGGTCAAAAAAGAGTTGGACATGACTTAGCAACTAAGCAACAACAACAGCAACATATGAGTATTAAAGACTGGAAAATTCTTGCCCCAGAGTATCCCTGATTCTGTTACCTGTTCGCACTTCTATTGCTGGGCTGGGATGAACCCTGGGGCAGATAGTTAGCCTGAGATTTGAGCAGAACTGGGGAAGACAAGCCTGTTTGTGGATGGGTTTGAGAGAGCAGACAGAGGGCACCGGGGATAGCTGGAAGAGGGCAAGCCATTCATTCATTTGTTTATTCGAACAGTGTTCACCAAGCCCTCCTATGTACTGTACACTGTGCTGAGACCCAGAGAGGTTGAGAGGAAAGATGTTCACAGTCAGGTGAAAGTGACAGACAAGTAGCAATTCCAATACAGTGTCATACATGCTCTGATAGAGGCAGGCACTGGTGGGCTTCTGAAAAGGAGGCTCATCTCCCAGCCTTGCCATGGGGAGAGTGTTAGAGAAAGTTTCCCAGGCCACATCACCACTGGGCTGAGGGCATGAGCCAGATGGAAACACATTCCAGGCAGTGGGAAAGCAAGGGTGAAGGCAGAGGGGTGAGGGAACATGGTGATTCGGGAGAACCCAAGATGTGAGTGTGGCTGGAGTTTAGGCATTGAGTGGGGAGAGGCCCTTCAGGGGTCAGAACATGGAGTGTTTTGGTTGTCAGGCTGAGGAGCTAGGAAATACTAACCCGACGTGACGAGAGCTGCTGACGGACTTTTCACTGGGGAAAGACATGACTAGACTCATTTCTTTTCTTTGCGGGGGTGTGTGTGTAGAGCTACGTGGCTTGTAGGATTTTAGTTCCCCAATCAAGGATCAAACCCAGGGCTCCGGCAATGAGAGCTCCAGGTCCCAACTCCTGGACCACCAGGGAATTCCCTTAACTCATGTTTTCAAGCTGTTTCTCAGACTGCATTGTGGAGAGTGAGTTGGGTAGGAGACATTAGGAGGCTCTTGCTCAATTCTGGTGACTTATGAGAGTGGCCAGACCTTAGGAAAACGGCCACGGGGCTGGACCAGGCATTCTGCCTTTGACTGCATAGAAATCACCTAAACAAATTTTAAAAAGACACTAACGTTAAGGCTCTACCCCCAAGTTAATTAACTTAGGTTATCCTGGGTGGGCTTGGCCATAGGTTTCTAAAGTTCCCCCAGTGACTGTAATGGGCAGTCAAGGGGGGAAGACCACTGGGTTAGAGAGATAGGGGAGAGGAAATATCTTTGATGGGGTTTCTTAGAATTACCTGGGAGCATTTACTAGAAGTACAGGCTCCTAGCCCCATCACTCAAGAGTGAATCTGAGTCTCCGGAGTCCTGATCTGGGACTCTGCATTCACAAAACAGTGATTCTTAGTGCTCCAAGATTGGAAAAGCACTCTACAGGATAGGAAGGGTGGTAGCCAACAGAACCTGGGAGGAGCAGAGGTCTTCCTGCCCTGGGAGCACTGCCATCAGAAGTCCAAGAGGACACAAGTGAGAAGGGACCCAGGGATCACCCAGACAGGGATGGAAGGTCAAGGGAGCTGCATCTGGTCCAGCCAGGAGTTTCCATCGCATGCTTGGGCTTGGGCATTGTATTCATTAGTTGGGCTGCCATAACAGAGTACCACAGACTGGTTGGCTTAAACAACAGACGTTTGTCTTCTCTCAGTACTGGAGGCTGGAAGTCTAGGATCACAGTGTCTGTGGGCTGGTTTATCTGAGGCTTTCTCTCTGGCTTGTAGATGACTACCTTCTTCCTGTATCTTTACATGGCCTTCCCTCCGTGTGTGTGTGTGTGTGTGTGTCCTAACTGTTCTCCTAAGTGCCTAGTCATATTAAATTCATGTCCATGCGTGAGTGTTGAGTTGCTCAGTCATGTCTGACCTTTTGCCACCCCTTGGATTGTAGCTTGCCAGGCTCCTCTGTCTATGGGATTTTTCAGGGAAGAACACTGCAGTGAGTAGCCCTTTCATCCTCCAGGGGATCTTCCAGACCCAGGGATGGAACTCATGTCTCCTGTGTCTTGGGTCCTCCCTAACTTAAGTACCTCTTTAAAGGTCCCTACCTCCAGTCACATTCTGAAGTACTGGGACTTAGGTCTTCAACAAATCAATTTTGGGGCAACACAGGCAACCTGTAACAGACATCTCAGAGCTGGAAAGGGAGAGGAAGACAGATAGGCTCTGACACCCATAAGAAATGAGAGCACAGAAATAGATCCTTTTTCTCAAAGGCAGGCTGAGAGAACACAGGCCTGAGCGAGGGTTTTAGATTACACCTCAGAAAGCCACTGACAGAAAGGAGCAGATCACTGGGAGACCTCATTCAGAGACTGAGTCAGCTCATCAAGGTCATGAGTAAAAGGGACAGAGTTATGGTTTAAAAAAAACTAGAAAAATATTATGGAGGAGAGGACAAAAAAATTGTGCTTATGGTTGATGGCATTGGGAAGGAAAGTTCTTTGTATTTGTATCAAATATTTTGTATTAAGTCTTCAAATCCCTTCCAGGTAACCTTCTAGCAAAGTTTCTGAGTATGTTTGAATAGATTCTGGTGTGAAGGCAGGGGGATGGCTGGGTAACTCTTGGGTTCATTTCAATCCTCCAGTTTCATCAATTTCAGGTTCCTCTTTGGTCCAATAACAGTTTTACATCTCCCAGTCTGAACTCTATTTCTTCATCTGATATTTATTTCCTTTCAATATAAATCAACAATGAAATATTTACTACGCCCTTGACAGAGGCAGTATAGCTCATATCTATATTAAACAAAATGATAAAAGAAAAGGAAATTGTTCTTTGGATAGAGACTGGTAGAGATGTACCTGCTGACCTTTAAAGAACACTGTGTCCTCTTGTGCTTATAAAAATCATTTAAAAAATAGCTTTAAAAAATTATGGCTGATTCATGTTGATGTATGGAAGAAACCAAGACAACATTGTAATTATCCTCCAATTAAAAACAAATAAATTAAAAAAAATTACATCTACAGTTTATGATATTGTTCAGAATGAAATGGTCAACATAGAATTTTTGTAAAAGAAATGTTTAAAACAGTTTAAATGTTTACCAATAAAATAAATGGTTAAATAAATTATTGCTTACCTGTATGATAGAATATCCTGTAATTTTAAACCTGAGGTAGATTTATATATATATAAAGTTGCAGAATAATGTGTTACAGAATACTGTTATCCCGTTTTTTTTCTTTTTAGTTAATTTTCCCATTTTATTTTAAAATTAGGTAAGTTTATGTATAGATGAGAGTATGTTTAGACCAAAAAAATAAGAAAAGACTCAAAGGATTTTTTTTCAAAGGATGTTCACTGTAGTGAATAACATGGTGTCCTCCCTAGCATCCATCCATGGTTGCATGCCCCATTGTATAGTGACTTGAGTTTGAATGGAAAGGACCCCATGTCCACCTCTAGAAATTGGCCCTATTCATGGAGCCAACTAGGACAATTTCATACTTTCTGCCACAAAGGTTGAATTCAGGAATGGGAATTGACCCAATCAATACTTGGCATTCCCCAGGCCTCAATGGTGTGTTCATAAATAAGCATGTGGCCAGATTTGGTCCGATCAGAATGAAGCCTGTGACGTTCATGCCATGGTTGTTGAGTTTCTCTCTGTCTTGCTTTCCTTTCCCTCCCTTCTCCCCTCTTTGAAGAAGCATGTGGCCCTTTTGGCAGTGTTGGGGAGAAAGAATTTTCCTCTACCCTTCAATGGTTCTTTTGGCTGGTCTAGAAACCAAATGGATATGAGACAGATTAATATGAGAAAAGATAAATTTTGCACATCCAGGAACCCCACATACATGGGAGATTCAAAGACAGAAAGGTAAAATGAGGGATATGGCCATCCTGAGCTGAGGAGTAGGGTAGGTTCTGGGGTTTCTAAGGACAGGAGTGTCATTCATAGGATGATAAGAAGGGGAGCAGATGGTGGGTGATTACCTGTTTGCCCTCTCATACAGATGGGTCACTCAGATGATGATACTCATTTTGGGAAAGATCTCCAATTTAAATTCTTCTAGGGAATTCCCTGGCTGACCAGTGGTTAGGACTCAGTGCTTTCACTGCCAAATGCCTTTTTAGTCCCTGACTGGGGAGCTAAGATCCCACAAGCTACACGGTACAGTCAAAAATAAACAAACAAATTCTTCTAGGTAGTTAAGGGAAGGTAAAAGTTTCTCTTGACCTCACAGAGTCTCCATTACTTTAACCTCAAAAGAATCCACACACCATGGGGACTTCCCTGGCCCTCCAGTGGTTAAGACTCTGCACTTCCACTGCAGGGGGCTTGGGTTCAATCTCTGGTCAAGGAACAAAGATCCCACATGCCACTTGACACAGTCAAAAACGAACAAACCAAAAAGCATAGCTTCTGGTTATAACTGAATCACTTCACTGTACACCTGAAACTAATACATTGTAAATCAACTGTGTTGCTGTTGAGTCTCTAAGATATGTCTGACTCTTTACAACCCCATGTACTGCAGCAAGCCAGGCTGCCCTTCCTTCACTCTCTCCTGGAGTTTGCTCAAACTTATGTCCTTTGAGTCAGTGATGCCATCCAACCATCTCATCCTCTATTGCCCCCTTCTTCTTTTGCCCTCAGTCTTTCCCAGCATCAGGTTCTTTTCCAAAGAGTTGGCTCTTTGCAAAGCATTGTAGCTTTAGCTTCAGCATCAGTCCTTCCAATGAATATTCAGGACTAATTTCCTTTACGATTGACTGGTTTGATCTCCATGAAGTCAGAGGAACTCTCAAGATTCTTCTCCAGCACAATTAGAAAGCATCAGTTCTTCAATGCTCAGCTTTCTTTATGGCCCAGCTCTCACATCTATACATGACCACTGGAAAAACCATAGCTTTGACTAGATGGACCTTTGTTGGAAAAGTGATATCTCTGCTTTTTAATATACTGTCTGGGTTTGTCATAGCTTTTCTTCCAAGGAGCAAGTGTCCTTTTCATTTAATGGCTGCAGTCACTGTCCACAGTGATTTTGAGCCCAAGAAAATAATCTGTCACTGTTTCCACTTTTTCCCCATCTATTTGCCATGAAGTGATGGGACCAGATGCCATGATCTTAGTTTTCTTAGTTTTCCGTCTTTCACCCTCATCAAGAGGCTTTTTAGTTCCTCTTCACGTTCTACAATTAGAGTGGTATCATCTGCTTACATGAGGTTGTTTATATTTTTCTTGGCAATCTTGATTCCGGCTTGTGATTCATCCAGTGCAGAGTTCTAACCAATGAATCATAAACTATGTGGCTGATAGCGGACAGTGGTAAAACTTTGAGGGGACTGATAATATTCTGTTTATTGAATTGGCTCCATGTGGGAGTTTGCTTTGTGAAAACTGAGCTTTCACCTTAGGATTTGTGTACTCTCCTACATGTTGATCCAAAAGATCGTTCAGGTTTTCCCACAATATTTTACAGAAAAATCAGGATGAGCTTTTTGGCCAAAGCAGTATGTTAAACTTCAGTAAAAGATTTACATAAAAACAATGCAGACTTTCAGGAAGAGGGTCTGCCAAGTTTAAAACCATGTAAATTCAAAAGCGTCTGCCATTGAGACCTAGGTGCGAGGGGGTGTCTGCCATCTTTTAAGGGGATGGTACAAATGATATGTTTTTTCTCCCTTATTTTAGCAGTTAACTAATGCTTGATATAGGGTTTCCCTGATAGCTTAGTTGGTAAAGAATCCACCTGCAATGCCGGATCACTGGGTTCGATCCCTGGGTTGGGAAGATCCCCTGGAGAAGGGAAAGGCTACCCACTCCATATTCTGGACTGGAGAATTCCATGGACTGTATAGTCCATGGGGTTGCAAAGAGTTGGACATGACTGAGCAGCTTTCAAAAGTGCTTGATATGGGAGTAGCTGAATTTATTCATTTATTCCTTCAACACTTAAAAAAAAACTCTCTGCATGCATTGTGATAAATGCCTAAAACACCAGGATGAAAAAGCTGTGTTCTTGCCTTGAGAAATTTCCCATCAAGCAGAGAGAAGTAGGTGTATAAACAAAATTAGAGAAATAAAGTGTTATTCAGGCTATACAAGTATGGATAGCGTAGGAATAGTCGGAGAGAAACAGAAGGCGAGATCAGAGCACCTTAGCAGGTGGGTGTATCAGGAAAGGCGTGTAGAGAATGGAACTGTAGAAAGAACAGAGGGTAACTGGGTGTGCCTGTATTTGGCTGGGATTGAGAGAGTGTCTAGAAAGCTCTTCCAGGAAGAGAGAATCCCAAAGACAAAAGCACAGAGGTGTGAATGAGTTATCCAGGCAAGTTTGTGGAACCAAGGAGAGTTTGCTTAGTTGAAGAGACAGGGACTAGAGGAATGGGGAGAGTCGTGAGAGAACAGCAGCAAGACACAGATGAAGAGGGCTTTCCCTACCGACCGAACAGATGTTTAAAACCTTTATTCTACAAACAGTAGCAGAGGAGCAGCATGGTCAGAGTAACTTTTTGGAAAAAGTGCTGTATAACAGAAGGTGGAGGGAGTTGGACCAGAGGAAGACACATTGGCAGGGAGACCATTGCGATGATACAGGCAAGAGAAGGTGGGGGCCTGCGATAGAACAACAGGAGCCTGATAGAAAAGGTAGGTCTGATATAATGGATGTCAAGCAGGTGGAAGAGGTCAGTCAACAATTACCTGCTGCTTGTAAGGTGTGAGCAAGAGTGAAGTCAAGAGGAGATGTTTTTAGGAGGCTGGCTCAAGCTGACAGTGGATGGAGCTGTAATTCTCCAAACTCAGCATGCCCAAGGCAGAACATGTTATCTTTTCTCCCCAAAACCTGAGAATCTTCAACCTAACTTTACTGACTTGGGGGGTTGCATCTCAGGGCTCTGGGGAGATGAGAGGAGAACTGGGGGAAAGTAGCGCTGAAGAATTGATGCTTTTGAAGTGTGGTGTTGGAGAAGACTCTTGAGAGTCCCTTGGACTGCAAGGAGATCAGCCCTGGGATTTCTTTGGAAGGAATGATGCTAAAGCTGAAACTCCAGTACTTTGGCCACCTCATGCGAAGAGTTGACTCATTGGAAAAGACTTTAATGCTGGGAGGGATTGGAGGCAGGAGGAGAAAGGGATGACAGAGGATGAGATGGCTGGATGGCATCACGGACTCGACAGACGTGAGTCTGAGTGAACTCTGGGAGTTGGTGATGGACAGGGAGGCCTGGNGATCAGCCCTGGGATTTCTTTGGAAGGAATGATGCTAAAGCTGAAACTCCAGTACTTTGGCCACCTGATGCGAAGAGTTGACTCATTGGAAAAGACTCTGATGCTGGGAGGGATTGGGTGCAGGGGGAAAAGGGGATGACAGAGGATGAGATGGCTGGATGGCATCACTGACTCGATGAACGTGAGTCTGAGTGAATTCCGGGAGTTGGTGATGGACAGGGAGGCCTGGCGTGCTGTGATTCATGGGGTTGCAAAGAATAGGACACGACTAAGCGACTGAACGGAACTGAACAGAACATTTTAGAGAAGCATAATTGTGAGAAGAAAAGAGAAGGTTAGAGCTAGGATTGCATAGGATTAGTGTAGGATTGTAGGGTGTGTGTGTAAATTCATTTCTATGCTAAGAGACTGAAAAATAAAGCATAAGAGAGGCAGAATTGGTGGAATATGGTATCACTGAAGCCTGAGAAGTTGGAGAAATGAATCTTGGCTATAACAAGAAACATCTCTCTGAGATATAGAAGAATGCAAGGTATTAAGGCAGATGCAAAAATAGAAATTTTCATAATTATTTTTTATCACATATATTGAGCATTCACTAACTGGAAAGCATTATGCTAAGCTCTCTTTCTGTACATCTTATATCTTTAAATCCTTACTTGAATATAATCTTGAAAATAAGTGTCTTTATTTTCATCACTTTGTATGTAAAGAAGCTAAAGATTAGAGGAGTTACATAATGTTGAAGGTCTTACACATAACCAGTGGTATAAAGAGCCTTGGCTGCTACACTGACCACAGTCTAAATCACATGGCTAAGTTGTTTCTTACATAGATACATAGATGGAAACAGGTTCTAAATTGGAAACATTGGCTCCTGATAATCTTTAATTTATTTGAGAGGAAAAAGATCATTTTAGGGGGATTACATGTATGTATGAGAGGGTATCTAGCTGATATGATATGAAAGAATGGTGAAAGTTTGGAAAAATGACCATGGGATTTGCAACTGGCTTCAGGCAGCAAAAGTTATATGTTTCCAGTATCACCAGTCCTTTCAGGATCCTGAGTAGTCTCAGTCCTGGAAAGGGTGGGTGAATGGTGAGCTTGACCCAATATGGACCAGTTGTCACTGAAGGCTAAGTGAGAGACAGGAGTGAAGATACCAGTAAGATGGTAAATAGATGGGTTAACCATGAGATAAAGATCTAGATTTACTAGATTAGTAAATATACAATGCCAAGGGAGACATATTGCTTAAGGAAAAAATAGAGAAGACAAAGAATTGGGAAACAGTATGATCAGAATGGGAATAAAGCAGCTGGACAATAAAAGACCTGAGTTATTAATTTCAGGCATATACAAAAGGTGAATAATGATAAGACCCAGGGGTGGCTCTTGAGTTAAAAAGGAGGGAGATGTCAAAACAGTGCAATATGGAGTTAGCCAGAGAAACCAGACTGAAAGACAAGGACTTGATGCTGTATCTGCCTCCATTCTGTGTTTTTTAGGTGTAGTTTTTTTGGGGAGAGAACATTCTTTGTCTGAAATGTGCCTGANGTTTTTTTTTTTTTTTTTTTTAATGCTATCTATCTACAATAGAATGAGGCATGTGATGTGAAAGTCACTCAGTTGTGTCAGACTCTTTTCAAGCCCATGCCAGGCTCCTCTGTCTATGGGCTTCTCCAGGCAAGTACTGGAGTGGGTTGCTATTCTCTCCTCCAGGGGACTTTCCTGACTCAGGGATCAAACCCAGGTCTCCTGCATTGCAGGCAGATTCTTTACCATCTGGGCCACCAGAAAAGCACCCAGATGAGTCATGCCTGTATTGAACATGTAAAAGGGAATAAATAGCAAAAAAAGATATCACTCAATCTGTATGTTTCAGTGGTCAGGTTCATGTGCTTTTACCCAAATGTGACTTCCCAGAGTGTCCTGGTAGAAGCCCTGTTCTAAGAATTTGAGATTTCACAAAATTCACAAAACTTCCAAAATCCTTAAATATACTAACAAGTCCCAGGAAAAGCTAGTGGAACTGGATTGAAATTGTGACTATTAGTTTACTTCTTGGCTGAGTATCAAAGAATTGATACTTTCAAAATGTGGTGTTGGAGAAGACTACTGAGAATCCCTTGGGCTGCAAGGAGATCAAACCAGTCAATCCTAAAGGAAATGAGTCCTGAATATTCATTGGAAGGACTGATGCTGAAGCTGAAGCTCCAATATATTTGCCAACTGATATGAAAAACTGACTCATTGGAAAAGACCCTGATGCTGGGAAAGATTGAAGGCAGGAGGAAAAGGGGACTACAGAGGATGAGTTGGTTGGATGGCATCACTGACTCAATGGGCATGAGTCTGAGCACACTATGGGACACGGTGAAGGACAAGGAAGCCTGCATGCTGCAGTCCATGGTGTTGCAAAGGGTCGAACAACAAAATCCTTTCTCACCATTATTCATGAACATTGTATTCCAGATGACCAATGAAAATTTCCAAGAAACTTGAAAGTATTATTAAAGTACCTCATGTACTTTGTCTTTCCATGGTTTCGCTTCGGCAATGGGCAAAATTTAAGGTTAGGATGTCTCCCTCTCAGACTCAAGCCTTCTCATCTCCCCCGACTTAATTTTATTTTTAAAGTAGGCTTTACATTTTAGGATAGATTTTTTTTTTGATAGATTGCAGGAAAAATGAGAAGATAGTATAGCAAGTTGCCATAAACCCTGTACTCCGTTTCCCCTGTTATTGACGTCTTATGTTAGCATGGTACATTGCTTTAATTAGTGAAATATAACTGATACATTTGGATATGAATTTGAGCAGACTCCAGGAGATAGTAGAGGACAGAGGAGGCTAGCATGCTACAGTCCATAGGGTCACAAATAATTGGACACAATTTAGTGACCGAACAACAACAAATTGATACATTATTATTAACTAAGGCCCCAGTTGTTCAGATGTTTTAGAATTTAACCTAATATCCTTTTTCTGTCCCAGGTTCCCATCTAGGAAATAATACACTTAATTGTCATGGTCCCTTAGGTTCCTCTTGGCTGTGACAGTTAAGCATTCCCTTTTATAACAGTTCAGTTCAGTCACTCAGTCATGTCTGACTCTTTGCGACTCCATGAACCGCAGCACGCCAGGCCTTCCTGTGCATCACCAACTCCTGGAATTTACCCAGACTCATGTCCATTGAGTCGGTGATGCCATTTAACCATCTCATCCTCTCTCGTCCCCTTCTCCTCCTACCCTCAATCTTTCCGAACATCAGGGTCTTTTCAAATGAGTCAGCTCTTCACATCAGGTGACCAAAATATTGGAGTTTCAGTTTCAACATCAGTCCTTCCAATGAATACCCAGGACTGATTTCCTTTAGGATGGACTGGTTGGATCTCCTTGCAGTCCAAAGGACTCTCAAGAGTCTTCTCCAACACCACAGTTCAAAAGCATCAATTCTTCGGCGCTCAGCTTTCTTTATAGTACAACTCTCACATCCATACATGACTACTGGAAAAATCAGCCTTGACTAGACGGACCTTTGTTGACAAAGTAATGTCTCTGCTTTTTAATATGCTATCTAGTTTGGTCATAACTTTTCTTCCAAGGAGTATGAGTCTTTTAATTTCATGGCTGCAATCACCATCTACAGTGATTTTGGAGCCCAGAAAAAATAAAGTCAGCCACTGTTTCCACTATTTCCCTATCTATTTCCCATGAAGTGATGGGACTAGATGCCATGGTCTTAGTTTTCTGAATGTTGAGCTTTAAGCCAACTTTTTCACTCTTCTTTTTCATTTTCATCAAGAGGCTCTTTAGTTCTTCTTCACTTTCTGCCATAAGAGTAATGTCATCTGCATATCTGAGGTTATTGATATTTCTCCCAGCAATCTTGATTCCACTTTGTGCTTCTTCCAGCCCAGCATTTCTCATGATGTACTCTGCATATAAGTTAAACTATTATATTATTGTAAGTTATTTTGTATTAGTCACCATTTTGATCATGAAATAGAATGCATAGTACCTCCATACATAGTTTAACATCAATATAATGACAAATTATAACAAAGAAGTAAAACAATATTTAACATGTATTTGCTTTTATAAATGCTCATATCTGCATCAGAAGTCATAACATAGTAGTTAGATCAGTTTGGTTCAGTTGTGTACGACTCTTTGCGACCCCATGGACTGCAGCACCCCAGGTTTCCCTGTCCATCACCATCTCCTGGAGCTTGCTCAAAATCATGTCCATTGAGTTGGTGATACCATCCAACCATCTTGTCCTCTGTGATCCGCTTCTCCTGCCTTCAATGTTTTCCAGCATCAGGGTCTTTTCTAATGAGTCAGCTCTTTGCATCAGAGGGCCAAAGTATTGGAGCATCCGCTTCAGCATCAATCTCTCCAATGAATATTCAGGGTTGATTTTCTTTAGGATTGACTAGTTGATCTCCTCACAGTCCAAGGGACTCTCAAGAGTCTTCTTAGAAGCATCAGTTCTTCAGTGCTCAGCCTTCTTTATGGCCCAACTCTCACATCCATACATAACTTCTAGAAAAACCATAGCTTTAGACCAGACAGACCTTTGCTGGCAAAGTAATGTCTCTGCTTTTGAATATACTGTTTACGTTTGTCACAGCTTTTCTTCCAAGGAGCAAGTGTTTTTTAATTTCATGGATACAGTCGCCGTTTGCAGTGATTTTGGAATCCAAGAAAATAAAGTCTGTCACTGTTTCCATTGTTTCCTCATGAAGCTATGGGACTGGTTGCCATGATCTTCGTTTTCTTAATGTTGAGTTTTAAGCCAGCTTTTTCACTTTCTTCTCTCACCTTCACCAAGAGGCTCTTTAGTTACTCTTTGCTTTCTGCCATAAGGGTGGTGTCATCTGCTTATCTGAGGTTACTGATATTTCTCCCAGAAATCTTGATTCTGGCTTATGCTTCATCTAGCCCAACATTTCACATGATGTACTCTGCATTTAAGTTAAATAAGCAGGGTGACAGTGTTATAGCCAAACTCTCCGGGAAACAGACTCACTCAGGACAGCGTGGATAGTGGAGTGCAGTTTATTACATCGGCAGGTCTGAGGCAGAGTTTCTTCTTTAGCCAGGGACCCCAACCAACTTTTGTGAAAACTTTATATACCTTAGGTGTAAGTTCTCAAGTCCACATCCCCAAATTCCTTAAACCTAGACTGGAAAATGTTAAAGGGAGATACAATCAGGTTATAGCCATGATTCATAATCAGAAGGGTCAGCTGGTTATACATTGTAACCCACACCAGTGGGTACCATAAAGATTGCAAAGGTAATTGACTACATAGGGGATTATTACATTCTTTATGGCGAAGGAGAATCTTAGTATGGAATCTGGTGTCTATCAGTCCAGGAGGCCTGTTCAGCCGTAGGTATGTGATCTCCATTGCTACCAGGCACATAGTCCAAAGTTCACTGGGAATGTAAGATGGAATTTCCTTCTTTTTCAAGATGGTGTCAGCTCAGCCTGTTTCTTTCCTCCTTCAACAGTTTACAGCCCTGATGTATTCCTTTTCCAATTTGGAACCAGTTCATTGTTCCATGTCCAGTCACTTCTTGACCTGCATATAGGTTTCTCAGGAGGCAGGTCAAGTGGTCTGGTATTCTTGATCCACATAGTCAAAGACTTTAGTTAATGAAGCAAAAACAGATGTTTTTCTGGAATTCTTCTTTTTTTTTCCTATGTTCCAATGGATGTTGGCAATTTGATCTCTGGTTCCTCTGCCTTTTTTGAACATCTGGAAGTTTACAGTTCACGTACTGTTGAAGCCTGGCTTGGAGAATTTTGAGCATTACTTTGCTAGCATATGAAATGAGTGCAGTTGTGCAGTAGTTTGAACTTTCTTTGGCATTGCCCTTCCAGTTCTGTGGCCACTGCTGAGTTTTCCAAATTGGCTGGCATATTGAGTACAGCACTTTCACAGCATCATCTTTTAGGATTTGAAATAGCTCAGCTGAAATTTCATCACCTCCATTAGCTTTGTTCATAGTGATGCTTCCTAAGGCTCACTTGACTTCACATTCCAAGGTGTCTGGCTCTAGGTGAGTGATCACACCATCATGGCTATCTGGGTCATGAAGATTTTTTTTGTATAGTTTTTCTGTGTATTCTTGCCACCTCTTCTTAATATCTTCTGCTTCTGTTACAAAATGCACTGTGTATTCAAGTGGCGCACGTTACCATTACAATGGTAATGTTCCTACCATTTCTGTCCTTTATTGTGCCCCATCTTTGCATAAAATATTCCCTTGGTATCTTTAGTTTTCTTGAAGAGATCTCTAGTCTTTCCCATTCTAATATTTTCCTTTATTTCTTTTCATTGATCACTTAGGAAGGCTTTCTTATCTTTCCTTGCTATTTGGAATTCTGCATTCAGATGGGTATATCTTTCCTTTTCTCCTATGCCTTTCACTTCTCTTCCTTTCTCAGCTATTTATAAGGCCTCTTCAGACAACCATTTTGCCTTTTTGCATTTGTTTTTCTTGGGGATGGTTTTGATCACTGCCTCCTGTACAATGTCATGAAACTCAATCCATAGTTCTTCAGGTACTCTATTAGACTTAATCCTTTGAAGCTATTTCTCACTTCCACTGTATAATCGTAAGGGATTTGATTTAGGTCACACCTGAATGGTCTAGTGTTTTCCCCTACTTTCTTCAATTTAAGTCTGAATTTGGCAATAAAGAGTTCATGATCTGAGCCACAGTCTGGTCCCGGTCTTGTTTTTGCTGACCATATAGAGCTTCTCCATCTTTGGCTGCAAAGAATATAATCCATCTGATTTCGGTGTTGACCATCTGGTGATGCTCATGTGTAGAGTTGTCTCTTGTGCTGTTGGAAGAGGGTGTTTGCTATGGCCAGTGCATTCTCTTCACGAAACTCTGTAGTTAGGTTTTTATACCCATTTAAATTTAAGAGCAGTAAGACAAGACTCTGGTATATTATTAACACTTTTTCTTTATTTTTGACATTTTGAGGTTATAGCTAAATAAAAATATTTAGATACGCATTTGGAATTCCTGGGCCTGTGACAGTTACGCATGTGACAGGTGCTGATGTATTGACTGCTGACTCACAAGCCGTGAGTGGGACTGGTGTCATTGTCCTGATTTTTCAAAACAGTGAACAAAGTAGTCTTCCCTAGATTTATACAGTAGTTGCATTTACAGAAAATGCACTGTGTATTCAAGTGGTGCAAAAATATTTTGTTTATATGGAAAACAGAGTTGAAGTTCTAATGTAATAGAAGCATATTTTAACTGCCCCAAAAGTCCAATCTGACATATGAAGCCCATGCAGGACACAAGCAATCACTGTGCTGCAAAATCCTGGCCTGGCAGGTCCTGCAACCTCCTCCACCCTCCACTTAAATGCCACTTTCCTCTGCCCCTTGTTAGACTCAATTAAAGCATCTGTAAATTTCCAAAATACCCCCTAGGGGGCGGTACTGTTGTGGGCTGTAGTGCTAGAGTTTAACAGGAGACTTGCCATCTTTTTTTTTTTTTAATTAACTTTTATTGGAGTATAGTTTTTTAAACAGGAGATTTACCTTGATTTCTTTCTTTGTAAAATGAGGAGAGTAGTAAAGGGATGGAAACAATTCATGTAAAACACTTAATGAGGTGCCTGGCACACAGTACATGCTCCAGAATGTAAGCTAATATTATCTCCCAGTCAGTCAGCAGAGATTGTTCCCCGAGGTAGATGTGGGTGAGTGGAGATAGGAATCAGGCATGCACCACACCCACTGCTTCCATCAGCAGTGTTATTAAACACTTACAGTCTGCAAAAAGGAGAGCCCAGGAGAGCTGGAGTCAGAGAAATCTTTCTGGAGGAGACAAGAATGGCTTATTGAGCCAGGGCAGCTGCAACTTGAAGGAAATATATTTATCCCATGAATAATAAATAACTCCTGGATCCTTGCTTTGAGAGTGTGGTCTTCAGACCAGCGGCTTCAGCAGTGTCTGGGGGTTTGTTAGAAATCTTAGCCTGTACCCCAGACAGATTTAGAATCTGCATTTTAACAAGAATCTTGGGTGTTCAATTGCACATTACAGTTGTGATGTGATGGACTAGAGAACCAATTGAGGAATTAGAGGAAAGAACAATGATACTTTATCCTTTGAGAGAACACAGATCTTGGGTGTGTTTGTGACAGAGGGAAGGAGGGGAGAGGGAGGAAGGGGAGGGAGGAGGGGGAGAGAGATGATGAGTGAGTAGGGGGCAGGTTAGTCAAGATTGTGGAGGGCAGTTAGAGATTCTCAAAGGTGATCATACAGCAAGCCATCTACATTAGAATTTGTGTTATTCAAATGAATATTCTCAGCCAGATCCCAGATCTACTGAATCAGAATCTCAAATAACAAGGAGTCAGCATTTAAATAAATTAAAAAAAAAAAAAAAAAAAAAAAACTTCTCCAG
>SJYV01047422.1:51072-63755 GCA_006410875.1 Neotragus pygmaeus | reverse complement strand
TTTTTTTTTTTTTTCCATTTATCTTTTTCTGTCTATGTGCTCTACATTCTGGGAAATTTCCTCCACTTTATACTCCTATGTTTGTACTGAGCTTTTCATTCTTACTGTCAAGTTTATTTTTAATTGCCTGAGTGTGCCTTTTAAAAAATCACCAACTCTTGTGTTACTGATCTTTTTCATAGACCTTTTCTTTTTGGGAAAATATTAATGACATTAAAAAAAAATCTTTTTCTGGTTCTTGTATTGTCTTTCTCTGAGGTGCTATTTTTTCCATTTTCTTTGGGTTTATTGTTTTTGTGAGGAGTCCTGTGAGTGGTGATCCTTGATAGGTCTGCTCATATTAAGAGTGGGTGTTAAAAAAAGTAGATGTGTACACTGTGTTCATAGCAGCACTATTTATGTTAGCCATCCCTCCCAAAAAAACCCCCAAAATACAATAGTCAAGACATGGAAACAACCTAAATGTCTATCAATAATGAATGGATAAAGAAGGTATGTGTATACGATACAACGGAATGCTACTCAGCCATGAAATAGAATGAAACAATGCCATTGGCAGCAACATGGGTGGACTAGAGATTACCATTCTAAGTGAAGTCAGGCAAATACCATGTGCTATCACTTATGTGTGGAATCTAAAATATGACACAATGAACTTACATATGAGACAGACTCACAAACATAGGGAACAGACTTGTGGCCAATGGGAGGGGCGTGGGGGAGGGATGGATTGGGAGTTGGGGACTAGCAGGTTGAAACTATTATACCGAGAATGGATGAACAACAAGGTCCTACTGTAAGGCACAGGGAACTGATTTCAGTATCCTGTGATAAACCATAATGAAAAAATTAAAAGACAAAAATAGTGGGTGTTTAAAAGCTGACTGGAGTTGTGAATATGTGGGTGGACTTTGTGGTGGACTGTTTTGTTGGGTGGATCCCAGTTTAAAGCTTCCTGGTCCTTCCTCCTGGGCTTCCCAGGTTGCCCAGAGAAGGGCTTTCTGATCTGCCCGGAGGGTAGACACTTACTGCTTGAGTTGTGTATGCTGAGTTGAGGTGGAAGATTGAGATCTCATCATTCTATTTGGAATTCTTCACTTGGTCTGCTGGGTAAGAGTTCAGTTTGGTTTTTCCACCTTTAGCTCAGTCTGGTGTTCCTCAAATAAGTAACTGTTGTACCTTTTTCAGAGAATAGATCTCTAATGTCTGATAGGAGTTGGGGAGGGAACCTGGAAAGGGCTTTTAAAATAGACTTTGAACCAGTCATTCTGTTTTCAGTTTTCTCTTTGTTACACTGTGCTACCAATTCTTTTTTTCCTTCGGTGCCCTGAATGTAAATTGAGTTGGCTTTTTGCTTTCACACTGCTGTCTTAGGAGTTTGCTTTCTGGAGTCTGTTAAATCAATTACTAGTTGCCCATATGTTTTCTAGCATCTAAAAATCGTTTTTGTTGCTTCTTCCATTTTCTTTTTCTAATGGTTTTGTCTTTTTTAAAAAAAATATCTTTCTACTCTTAGTTTAGAATTTGTTTAGGGGAAGCAAAGGGGCTTCCCTAGTGGCTCAGATGGTAAAGAATCTGCCTTTAGTGCAGGAGACCCAGGTTTAATCCCTGGGTTAGAAGATCCACTGGAGAAGGAAATGGCAGCCCATTCCAGTATTCTTGCCTGGAAAAATCCCATGGATGGATTTAATATATCCTGATTTAATATAGCCTGGTAGGCTATAGTCCATGGGGTTGCAAAGAGTTGGACACGACTGAGTGACTTCAGGAGAAACAAAAGTAACCGTGAGGAACCATCCTGCCATATTTCCCCAGAAGTGTCACACACAGCAGTTTATAATGAAAATATACGAAGTGAATTAGAATCCAATGAGAAATAGTGAACCAAAATATAGTCTGAGAAACTTAACTCAGAATGTAGCCCAGAGTGATACTTCTCTTTCATGTTTCTAAGAGACATGAAATTAGGAAGATTTCTAATATAAATGAATAAGAATTCTAAAAGTAGAAAAAANGAAAATATACGAAGTGAATTAGAATCCAATGAGAAATAGTGAACCAAAATATAGTCTGAGAAACTTAACTCAGAATGTAGCCCAGAGTGATACTTCTCTTTCATGTTTCTAAGAGACATGAAATTAGGAAGATTTCTAATATAAATGAATAAGAATTCTAAAAGTAGAAAAAAGAGGAAACAGAATAGTCATTGTTTTTAGAGGTGTCTGAGACTGTTTTGGAATTGGTGGAAATTAAAAATTTGATGTCTTTGAACTATATCATGCTGACCATTGTGTGAGTGACTTGATGTCAGAGATTTTAAAATAAGAAAGAAAAGTACACTAAGAACATGTCTCTTTCATTTAAAAAAGTGCTGGTCACAACCTATCAAACTGATTTTATGTGCCACCAATAGGTCATAACTTTCAGTTTAAAGAACACTGACCCAGTGGGTCAATGTAGAACCATGCATCCAACAAGTCTGTTTAACGTTATGGAACATTTATAAATGTGACCACTTCCAAGGTTACAAAAGAAGTCTCATTCAGTTACTAAGAATTTGTATTTTACAGTGTTCTCTATTCACAATGCAATGAACATTTGAAATAGCATGTAGCTAAAATGCTTCTATATGTCACAACATATGTGGGAAATTAACACCTTTCTGAGTATCACAAGAGGGAGAGGTGCTAAATATTTTAAAATATTTNTTCTCTATTCACAATGCAATGAACATTTGAAATAGCATGTAGCTAAAATGCTTCTATATGTCACAACATATGTGGGAAATTAACACCTTTCTGAGTATCACAAGAGGGAGAGGTGCTAAATATTTTAAAATATTTAGAACTTAAAATGAGATAAAAATTGATGAGCAAAACTATCTAAAACAAGAAACTAAGAAACAGAAAAGCAGTAAATCCAAAATAGGCGAAAAGAAGAAAACAGTACATATAAGAGTACAAATTAATGAAAGAGAAAAAGATAAAATAGAATCAATAATACTAAAAGCTGTTTAAGACAAATAAAATTAAGTTCAGCTCTAGTGAAACTGATCATAACAGAAAAGGAAGGAATGAAAAGTAATTGCAAGTTAAAAGAAGAGTAGTAATTAGGAATAAAGAAAAATGTAATCAATCAGACTATTTACAGTTTTATGCCCATAAATTTGAAAGCTTAGGTGAAATGCATAGTTTTCTAGAATCATAATATGTTATGAATGACTCAAGGAAAAAAGTGATCAAAATGGTAACCCACTCCAGTGTTCTTGCCTGGAAAATCCCATGGACAGAGGAGCCTGGTGACAGTCTACAGACTACAATCCATGGGGTCGCCAAGAGTCGGACACGACTGAGCAACTTCACTTTCATGCTTGATTTAAGTTAAAGAAGTTATTGTAAGCCATTGGTTCTCATCCAGGTATGATTTTGCGCCTAACTCCGTGCCCCCTCCTTTCCCAGAGGATATTTGGCAATGTNCCATGGGGTCACCAAGAGTCGGACACGACTGAGCAACTTCACTTTCATGCTTGATTTAAGTTAAAGAAGTTATTGTAAGCCATTGGTTCTCATCCAGGTATGATTTTGCGCCTAACTCCGTGCCCCCTCCTTTCCCAGAGGATATTTGGCAATGTCAGGAGACACGTTTGGTTATCACAACTGGAGCAAGGAATGCTACTGTCATCTGGTTGGCAGAGGCCAGGGATGCTGCTAAACATCCCACAATATATGGGGCAGTCCCCCACAAAACAAAGAATTACCTGGCTCAAAATGTCAATAGTGCAAGGTTGAGAAACTCTGATCTAGGCCATCATGGTTTAGGTGGTTTTATGACTATATAAGGATTAGATAATCCCATTCTCATGTATTCTGTTTCACTGAAAAAGAAGGAAAACTTCCCATATAATTTATAAAAAATTTATTCTTAATTAATTAATTTTGGCCAGGCCGTGTGGCATGTGGGGTCTGTCTAACCAGGAATGGTACCTGCGCCCTCTGCACTGGAGTCTTAACCATGGGACTGCCAGTGAAGTCCTCAATGTTATTTTGAGAGTAGTACTACCTTAAAAACGAAAGACCTTAGATAAGAATTTACAGATAAGCAAGCTGAATCTGTTTATATAACAAAACAGTAAATAACCATCTTTACCACATTGTGTTAATTTTAGAATGCAAGGATAGTGTAATCAGAATAGTTATTATGTAATTTACCATGTTTGTAAATTAAGAGGAAAAGTCATAGTGTCTTTCAGTAGATACAAAAAGCATTTGATAGAATTCAAGGCAAGATAAAACTTTTAGCCAAGAAGGGAATTACCCTGATAAAGACTATCTAACTTAAAATGTTAACAATTGTAAGTGGTAAATATTAGAAGCAATCCTGTAAAATCTAGAATGAAGATAAGGATGCTGCTGTTATCACTTTTCTCCAACATTATTTTTGATGTTCTAGCCAGTGCAGTAAGGCAAGGAAAAGAAACAAAAGTACATACATAGACTGGAGATGGGGAAAATAAGAAACCAGCTTTGCTCATGGATAGTATAGTCTACTCTACATAGAAAAGAAAAGAGAGTTGACAAACACTATTAAAAGAAATGAGAAATTTCAGCAAGGTAGGTGTGGATGAATAGAAGTTTAACATACAGAAATCAAGTGTGTTCCTGTACAATAGCAACACAGAAGTTGTTGCTCAGTTGCTCAGTCATGTCCAACTCTTTGTGAACCTATGGACTGGAGCTTANATGAGAAATTTCAGCAAGGTAGGTGTGGATGAATAGAAGTTTAACATACAGAAATCAAGTGTGTTCCTGTACAATAGCAACACAGAAGTTGTTGCTCAGTTGCTCAGTCATGTCCAACTCTTTGTGAACCTATAGACTGGAGCTTACTGGAGCTTACTCAAACTCATGTCCATTGAGTCAGTGATGCCATCCAACCATCTCATCCTCTGTCGTCCCTTTCTCCTCCTGCCCCCAATCCCTCCCAGCATCAGGGTCTTTTCCAATGAATTGGCTCTTTGCATCAGGTGGCCAAAATATTGGAGTTTCAGCATCAGTCCTTCCAGTGAATATTCAGGGTTGATTTCCTTTAGGATTGACTGGTTTGATCTCTGTGCAGTCCAAGGGACTCTCAAGAGTCTTCTCCAACACCACAGTTCAAAGGCATCAATTCTTCGGTGCTCAGTCTTTTTTATTATCCAGCTCTCACATCCCTACATGACTACTGGAAAAACCATAGCTTTGACTGTGTGGACCTTTGAGGCAAAGTAATGTCTCTGCTTTTTAATATGCTGTGTTCAGTTCAGTTGCTCAATTGTGTCTGACTCTTTGCAACCCCGTGGACTGCAGCATGCCAGGCTCAGATGACATCGCCCTTATGGTAGAAAGTGAAGAAGAACTAAAGAGCCTCTTGATGAAAGTCAAAGAGGAGAGTGAAAAAGNACAGAGGAACCAGGCGGGTTACAGTCCATGGGGTCATAAAGAGTTGGAAACGACTGAGCGACTACGCACAGCACAGAGATTTTTAAGCTTCTCCTTTGTCGTTGGTTGATTGCTATATTTTCATAGTGTGTATTGTGTATCTACTGCAGTGACATTCTTTTTATTTTATTTTCTGTCTGCCAGCCTCTCAACTCCTCTGCTGTCTTTGGAGATTCTTACCATTTGGTCCTTGGTGGGACCAGCATGGCTCTAGTAGAAAGTTACTTTCCCAGGGCTGAGGCACAAAACCAGAGCTAAACCCGTTAGAAATCCCTGCAGGGGATTTGAGCCCAGTGAGGCTGTCCTTTAAGATTCCTTCCTGGCCAGGAGCCAGGTAGCTTGGCGCTGAGGGACCACCAGTGGCACTGCAGCGGGAGTCACCTGGCCACGTTATTGGCTCTGTTCTCAGCTCCTTGTCTTGCTCAGCTTCCACCAGTGCTTGTTTTGTCATCCTTCCAGTCTGTTTTCTGAACTCAGAACTCCTTCCAGGGCAAATCCCTTCTCTTTCTTTTTTTAAAAAAGTTATTTCTTTGGCCGCGTCAGGTCTTAGTTGTGGCACACAGGATCTGTAGTTGTGGCATGTGGGATCTAGTTCCCTGACCAGGGATCGAACCCAAGCTCCCTGCATTGGGGGTGAGAAGCCCTTAGCCACTGGACCACCAGGGATGTCCTCCATCTCTCTGTGTTAATCAGAGGTGCTGGATGGTGTTAGCAACCAAGAGTTAAGCTCCTGTGTGAGTTTGGGAGCTGTTTCTACACTTCTTTGTGCCATCCTGTGGAACTTGGCTCATCATCTAGTAATCCAGATAAACTGAATTCTGCTTTTCACTAGTGATTCATTGGTGAAATAACCCTGGGTACATACATGTTGATCATGGTGTGTGTAGTCTATGAAGAATTGACCTCCACTCAGAATAGCTTTNCTGTGGAACTTGGCTCATCATCTAGTAATCCAGATAAACTGAATTCTGCTTTTCACTAGTGATTCATTGGTGAAATAACCCTGGGTACATACATGTTGATCATGGTGTGTGTAGTCTATGAAGAATTGACCTCCACTCAGAATAGCTTTCCTTAATTGTCAGCTGGATCATGCATTTCATAGTTACGTAAGACCCAATATTACCATCTCTGCTCTACGTGTGGTCACAGCCACATGCGTCACTTCTAGAGAGGTCGCTGGTCTGTAGTGTTTGCATAAATTGTTGAGATGTATCCAGAGAATGAATACACAGTGGTTGTGTCTTGTTAAATTTTTATGTATTTCAGATGAATTTTATTTCTCAAAATGATACATGCTGATGATTGAAGTCAGAGAGTGCTAAATTCAATAACAAAAAACTTCCCTCTGTGTCCACTCCCCTCCTTCCTCCTCACATAGCTATGCTTACCCTAGAGACAGCCACTTCCCAATGGTTCTTCTGTGCTTTTCTGTAAACCCTGATTTCTAAAGTCATTACTTTTTGGCGTTTCTAGGAACACATTATGGAGATTTTAACTTTATTCCCCATTGGGAGATAATTCTCTCTGGGTCTTGGGTGTTTCCGCATGTCTTGCAAGCAGAGGTGCTAACTCCTGTGTTTCAGATCATCTTTTCAAAGATACAGCCTTCAAGCTAGCAGTAATATCTCCTCCAGAGCAGTTTGCTTACAGTCTTGGAGGGAGAGAGTGTTTTCCTCCAGAGAGAAGAGCAGGTCTGCCTACCACCTGTGAGGAAAGGTTCAGCTTCACAAACCTGGGGTTCTTCTCTTGCAACACAACTCATGATGTATACAGGTATCATGAATGTGCATGGCCAGGGAATAGAGGCTTTTAGAATCAAGGGGAAAATGAGGGTCTTCCCTGGTGGTCCAGTGGCTGACTCCATGCTCCCCTGAGTGGTCAGGGGACTGGATCCCACATGCCACAACTAAGAGGCCATAGCTTAAAAAGATCATGCGTACTGCATCTGGGGCTCCCACGATCTGCAGTAAGGATTGAGGATCCTGAGTGCTGTGGCTGGGACCTGGTGCAGCCAAATAAATAAATAAATGTGAATATTTAAAAAGGGAAAGATGTCATCCTGGCTACTGCTATTGCCGTGAGTAATAAATTATCCTTTGTCTTTGACCCAAAAGTCTCATGTTTTCTTCCAGCATCCATGAACCTGACAGGATAACTTGTTAGTTTTAAAGTCAGGTAAAATCTGTGACCCTTCACAACTGTTCATTTTTTACCTCTGCAGTTTTCCCAGAATTAAGGTTTTTGGTTAAATCTGTATTAGGTATAATTTTGACTATATAAAAATTGTACACTGATGAGCTGAGGAGCATCTATGATTATACCTCCTTTCCTCTATAATTTTTGTTGCTCCTAAAGTTGCTAATTGCCTTTTAAAGATATTCAGTTGATGAGTTTCCTTTTTTTTTTTTGAGTATTTATTTATTTGGCTACACTAGGTCTTAGTTGCAGCAGGGAAGTCCCTGGTGAGTTTTCTTTAATCTCTCGTCACATCTTCCCATGATTTCCAACAACTCTATAATAAGTTAAAAAAAAAAAAGACAGCAGCTGAGAGATAGACTGTCAGATAATTTACCAGTTCTTCTTTTTAACTGTAGACCTACCTCTTGGAGCAACCACCATCCTGTTTTCATGTGTACCTATTACTTTTAGGGGCTCTATAGTTGTTTTCACTGAGCCTGGTGGCAGGCTTCCAAATCCCCATTCATAACTACTTCTCCATTCTTCCATCTGCTTAGAGGCTGGGTAAGTTACATTTTCTCTTCCCTAGCTTCTGCAGTCTGGGGTGTCTATGTAAACTTCTGGCAAGTGACATATGAGCAGAGGTTTATCAGGGAAAATTTTTATTTTCCTGATAAAAAGGACGAGAAGGACTCAGATGGTATTCCTTTCCTCATGGCTTGATGGTGGGCACGATACCAGGACCTGTGACAGTCATTTCTCTGAAAAGGACACATGGGTATATAGATAGTAGGGTCCTTGGCCTAAGCCACACCTAACATTAGTTTTGTTCTAGATTTTCTTTTTGTAACATGAGTCAATACTTCTCTTTTTTGCTTAGGCCAGCATGGTTTGGATTTTCCAACTCTTAAAATGAAAAATTCCAAATGACTGTAAAAGCTTTTCATTATTTCTGACTTGGTAATGGAGAGTATGATCGTGTTCAGGAATCTCTAAGGTACAGAAAATGGGTTTAATGACTATGTGATTGATTTAAAGACAGAGAATCCTTTCCTAGTTTTGAGTGTATTTCCTTCTGCCATGTTCCTTTTATAAAAGTTTTATAGCGATTTCATGAATTGCTGATGGAAAGAGGTGGGAAGTGGGGCCTGTGGTGGGGGTTCTGGATCCAGTTAAGCTACTGGTGGACCTTTCAGTGACTTTTCTGGAAAATCCCTAATTTTATAACATATAGATGTAACATGATGCCAAATTATGCTTTATTACTCATAAATAATTCATTTCCTTAATTTGATATTCCTAGCATTCTCAACAAAATTTTCCCCCAAATTGCTCATGATAAAAACTTCTAGTTACTGATTGGGTTGTTGATTTGTTGTTTTCTACCTGCTGCTGCTACTGCTAAGTCACTTCAGTCATGTCCGACTCTGTGCGACCCCATAGCTGGCAGCCCACCAGGCTCCCCTGTCCCTGGGATTCTCCAGGCAAGAACACTGGAGTGGGTTGCCATTTCTTTCTCCAATGCCTACTGTGATTGAAAAAATATTGCCCACCCTGTCAGTAAACAAAGGATGTTGCAGCCATTACCTTATAGCCACCCTGATGAGGGAACTCAGGATGGAGGCAGGATGTCCCCCCATCTAGCAGTCAACAGCTGCAGCTCCCCCACTGCCAAGGTGCACCCAGAGATTCAAGAGGAGAAAACACAAGATACTGGTCCCAGAGAGCTGAGAAGCATTTCAAAGAAATGATTTCAGTGAATCATTCAGTCACTTGAATTCAAGTGACTCTTGCATTTTCCCTGACATAAAAGAGCAGTAAATTTCTTGAGATGTCTGATTTTATTTCACAGTAATCTTTTGATGTTCCAACTACCAGGTCTTTATTACAAAAATTCCTATGTATCCTGGCTCCTTTCTTCCCTTGAGCAGTGTCTCAGAGTTCTCTGAGATATCAGTTTTGTCCATCAGATAAAACACAACTCATCTTTTAGGTTGTGTATTTTTTTTCATTTAACATTACTCAGAGGTCTTCTTGGATTAAAAATTTATGTATTATTCAGGATGTTTCAATGATATGTGTAGAGGAAGAGAGTCCTAAGTGGGAGGTTTATAGTGGAAGTCTAGAGCAATTAATTGAGAATTTTTGAAGCAGTTATTTTTAAAGATCAGACATCTCAGATGTAATGACTGGTTTCAGGAACCTACTCAGCCATGATCTTTAAACACTGTGCTTGACTTTGGGGTGGGCACACATTCAGCCAATTACTTGTCAACTTGGAATCCAAGGGAAAGTCTGGAGAAACATTACTGTTTTATTTTAGTTATGACATCAGTGAGATAACGTGAAGACTGAGATTTAGATTGGTGAGAGTGGACATTGTTGGAGTGCCATCTTTTTCTGTTTGTCTGTTTTTTTAGTTGAAGTATAGTTGGTTTACAAAGTTGTGTTAAGTTTGTGTACTTCAGTGCCAGGTTGTGTGTTGACCTTGATCTTGGGAGCTACTTCATTCTGCTCTTATGGCTTCTCTCTGGTGTTGCCAGAACACTGGAGTTGCAGGGCCATTTTGCTCTCACGCCCTTTTTGGGTACCTTTGGAGTCCAGCCTCACCATCTGATGGCCTGATTCCCAGGGGCCTCCCTTGGAAGAAAATGCCCTTCCCATCGTCCCTCGCCTTGAGAGGATTTTCCATTCCTCCGAGGCCCTGCCTAAGCCTTCCCTCCTGCTCGTGGTCAGAGTTAATGGCCATGCTTCTTCCCACTTATGCTTCCACATTGCTGCTGCTTATGGTTTTACTTGGTGCTCGTTTCATCTTGCCTTGTAGTTGAACGTATCTATAGCGTATCTATAAACTTCACTAGAGGAGCCCCTAGAGTAAGCTTTGTCATTGATAAATTCTTTCAGTTGCCAGTTGATAGAAGATGTTGAGTTCAACCTTTGTTAAGAGAATGAATGGATATGCGGTGTGTGTGATAAGACAGAGACCAAAGGCTGTGTGTTTTCTCCATGACCTGGGACTGTGCGCCGAACTTTTATGTGTCTTGCTTTCCCCAACTGAGATAATGATACTTGATCAGAGTATTGGAGCTCATGCATGCCACTGCTTAGGATGCGGGAGCACACACGCAGGTGGCAACTATTGTCATCAGTCGTTGCTAATAAATTGCCCGTTTTACTGCTTTGAATTTTCTGTGAGTTAAACTGTACTCTTCAGAGACCACTTGAGAAATCAAGGGCATAGTGTAAAACAGGGTTCCTTCTGTGTTCCCAGTGGTGAGGATCTTAGCATTGACACATCAAATTTAGGGAATTGCTGGTCAAGTCACTTTAGTGCCCTCATTGTCCTTTCCCCTGTTACTGGCCACATTTGTTTGCATAGCACAATCTTAACAACTCCTCTCCACACCCCCATGTCTATCAAACACTTGTGTGAAGCTAAGAACTGTGCTGGGAACCCAGGATAGAGTAAGGAAGACCTGCCATCTGCCATTCAGTGTGTCCAGAAATGAGCAGGACTTATTACAGATTGGATCAGGAGGTTTGCAAAATCCTTATGAGCAGATATTTAGGTTCTGGTGTCAAGTGATTCAGACTTTGGAATTCCCCCTGATGTTTGCTCTATCAGAAAAAAAAAAAGTTCTCAAAAAAAAAAAAGAAAGAAAGAAAAGATATTCTTGTTGTTTGGAGCTTAACAAATGAGCTTGGTTTGAAATTAGGGGTGAGTGCAGTGGACAGAGTATGGAATGGGAAGTCAGGAGGCTTGGGCTCCCAGCTTGGGACTCTGCAGTCACTGCTGTTCCTGGAACCTTGGCTTCCACACTCTTTGGCAAGATCTGAGAGTGAAGAACTCCCTGGGGCTCTTCCAGCTCTAACAGCCTGTGTGGTTCTGAGGACTTAGGACACCTTTCCCATTAATTTTAATCCCTATGCCTTTCCTAAAGGGATGGACAACCATTCCCCATGGTTTACTTTGTGTGATGATGAAGCATGACATGATCAGCCGACTGAGACATGGTTTTGACCCCCCCACCCCAATCCGGCCAAATTGAGCTGAGTATGATCTTGGCTTCCATAGACAGGAAGAGAAAATATCAGCTGTGTGAAGCAACAGAGGAAAACAAATACAAATTTGCAAGAAAGTTCCCCATCCTCCACCCTTTCTCAGCCTCCGCTTTGCAAGAGAATAAAGCCTTATTGCCTGAGGAGGCATGCTGAGTGCAATGAATTAATGCCTGTCTTGTGCATCTAGAAGAATGGGAGCCATGCACTGTGAGTGAGGAAACTCAAACCCACCATTTTCTGGGGCCTGTGGTTGAGATGAGGAATCCTGGTTGGAATGGATTGTAAGGCCAAGTGCCAATCTCTGGGTTAATCACGTGCAGAGTCTTCTGTATTCATTTTCTCAGACATCTCTTAAGTATTGGGCATGACCATTATTTCTACTACTGCGGGCAGGAATCTCTCAGAAAAAATGGACTAGCCATCATGGTCAACAAAAGAGTCCGAAATGCAGTACTTGGATGCAATCTCAAAAACGACAGGATGATCTCTGTTCATTTCCAAGGCAAACCATTCAATAAAACAGTAATCCAAGTCTATGCCCCAACCCGTAACACTGAAGAAGCTGAAGTTGAATGGTTCTGTGAAGATCTACAAGACCTTTTAGAACTAACACCCAAAAAAGATGTCCTTTTCATTATAGGGATCTGGAATGCAAAAGTAGGAAGTCAAGAAACACCTGGGGTAACAGGCAAATTTGGCCTTGGAATACAGAATGAAGCAGGGCAAAGGTTAATAGAGTTTTGCCAAGAGAACGCACTGGTCATAGCAAACACCCTTTTCCAACAACACAAGAGAAGACTCTACACATGGACATCACCAGATGGTCAACACTGGAATCAGATAGATTATATTCTTTGCAGCCAAAGATGGAGAAGCTCTATACAGTCAGCAAAAACAAGACTGGGAGCTGACTGTGGCTCAGATCATGAACTCCTTATTGTCAAATTTAGACTTAAATTGAAG
>SJYV01047422.1:23343-50721 GCA_006410875.1 Neotragus pygmaeus | reverse complement strand
TATACTGTGCGTGGTGGGGATGCTCTGCTCAGGGAAGGCATGGTACCTGCGTCCAGTCATGGAGGCTGGATAGTGGGGTTTCCAGGTAGCTCTTGTCTTCCTCTTTGGTTAGGAAAGTGTGTGCATGCATTGGTGGGGGGAGCAGGGAGAAAGAGTTCTTCAAAAGCTTTGTGCCTTTGGGAAATTGTAGGTTGTTAGATCAGTTTGGCAGGAGCACAGAGATGGGGTTTGTGTGGGAGGAGCTACACGAAGTCAAGCTGAGGAAGTAGGGGGCAGGGAATGCAGGGCTGGCTCTTCGGCTCTATCTAGTAGTACTGAGCAGGGTCACTGAAGGAGGTCACACGAGAGTGTGGCACAGCCTGGCTGGTGTGTGTGTCAGAGACAACCACGTGGCCTGTGTGGGGTGGAGGAGGGTGCCCTGCTAGCTGCTTGGGTGTGAAAGGAGGGGCTTCATTGTGCATGTATGATGTGCTGAATGGACAGGATAGGATGACTTAGGAAGTTAGGGTTGCTGTCCAAGTGCCCTTAAGCCCCCCAAGGATCTCAGGCAGTTAATCTAAGTGGTTTTAAAGTTGGGTGAAGACATACCTTTATTATTCAGTCTCTATTCTACATTATCTAATGCACCCTGTTTAGCCGATTTTTAGTTTTTTTTTAGTTCTTTTTTTAAAAAATTAACTAATCCATGGCAGTTGTAGCAGTAACCATTATAAAACGCATCTTTGTTGAGCACTTCCTGTATGTCAGGCCGTCTGCTAAGCCTTTCTTATGTTTTTGTGTGATCCTCGTAACAACTCTATGTAGAAATGGCAATGTGCTCAAGGTCCTGCTGCCCACGTGTGATGGGGCTGGCTTCCAACCCTGGGCCCCTCGGCTCCAGGGAGATGGTCATTCTTTCTGCATGAGCCCTGAGGAGAAGAAGCCCTGCTGGCCTGAAACCTCTGATTTTCTGAACAGGGATGGGAAGCTGGTCCCACTCTTGTGAAATTGACAATGGGCAGCAGGTAGGGAACTGTCTGTCATACAGATCGGCTGTCTGAAGGACTGATGGGAAGCCTGTGCTACCACTCAGTTTGTAACAAGCCTTTGGGAATACACCACCAGTGGAGAAATACAAGTTTTGGGAATTTAGTTAATGAAAAAGTGAAAAGTATGTGGGAGGTGGCTGCTGCTGCTGAGTCGCGTCAGTCGTGTCTGACTCTGTGCGACCCCACAGACGGCAGCTCACCAGGTTCCCCCGTCCCTGGGATTCTCCAGGCAAGAACACTGGAGTGGGTTGCCATCTCCTTCTCCAATGCATGAAAGTTGAAAAGTGAAAGTGAAGTTGCTCAGTTGAGTCCGACCCTCAGTGACCCCGTGGACTGGAGCCTTCTAGGCTCCTCTGTCCATGGAATTTTCCAGGCAAGAGTACTGGAGTGGGGTGCCATTGCAAGGTGGACATTTGGTTAAATGTGACTAGTGACTTTAAAGGCTAGTTTTTATAGATTTCTTCTTTGTGCCTTAGTGATTTAGTCTTTTAATTTAATCCTTTTATCACTCCCCTGAGGGTAAACATCCATTTAAATGAAAATTCCATGAAAACAGTAATGAATTATTTAGAAAATGATTAAAAATTTTAGGATCTCATTAACATTTTTTGCTCCAGAACCTTCTGTTGAAAACTTATTTTCCCATGCAGCCATTTACGTGATTAAGACTTCTAAACCAGCAACCTCCTTCGCCAGCTCTCATGCTAGGTGGCACAGAGCCACGGAATCCAAGGCATTTCTGTCCCTATTTTGTGGCTTCATTGGTTCCCTTGTATTTTCAGAGGAATTGGTGTTTAAGAAGTGTGCGTGCCAAGTTGCTTCAGTCATGTCTGATCCTTTGCGACCATATGAACTGTAGCCCGCCAGGCTCCTCTGTCCATGGGATTCTCCAGGCAAGAATACTGGAGTGGGTTGCTGTGCTCTCCTCCAGGGGATCTTCCTGACCCAGGGATCGAACCCACATCTCTTAGGTCTCCTGCATTGGCAGGTGCATTCTTTACCGCTGAGCCACCAGGGAAGCCTGTTTAGCAGCAAGTTAGGTTTATGCAGCTCCAGGGTGGAGTCATTAGGGGAATGGGAGGCTGGGCAAGTCTCTGGGCAGAGTGGAAGAGGACCTTATGGGTGAGCCCTTCTCAGGGCATCACTCAATTGTGGGGTGGTGGTGGGGGCTGGGGATGAGCTTCTGGGGTTAGGAAACTTGTTTCTAGATAGGGCACCACTTACTAGCTCTGTGACCTTGAGCAAGACCTTGAGTCTCTCAGAGCCTCCCTACCTGTCTGTACAATAGGGACAGTGATGATCACCATTGGCCCTTTCCAAGGCAGGTATATGAATCAAATTAAATGCCCTAGAGAGCCCTGGTATGCTCTGGAGTCATTTTACAGCTCCTTACACTGCTCTTCCTTCCAACGCAGAGCTCTTCTCCACTCAGTCACTTGGATGAAATTGTTCTTTCTAAGTGTAAATTCTTACAGGAGCTAGGCAGGCATGAAAACGAGTGAAGTGGGCACGGTGGGTGGGGTCCGTGGCACACATCTGTCACCTATTTGAAATGCCACTGTGCCCTAAGTGGAGGAGAAGACCTCTTCTTTTTTTCCAAATTATTTATTTGTCAATACCAGGTCTTAGTTATAGCATGCAGGATCTTTAGTTTCAGCATGTGAGTTTTTAGCTGTGGCATGTGGGATCTGGTTTCCTGACTGGGGATCAAACTTGAGCCCCCTGCATTGGGAGCACAGAATCTTCGCCACTGGACCACCAGGGAAATCCTAAGGAGACCACTTCTAATATTATGTACAACTGAAAATGAATGAGTTTGTTCTAAAGCTGATGGACCAAACAAGTAAAGCTACAAGTATAGTTATATACATGTATGGAACATATTTGGTCATAAGTACATATTCTCTAGCCGAGGGGCTGGGGTCAGTACTCCCTACCAGGATGGCTTTGCTGGTTGTTAAAAGACACTTGGTGAGCAGCCACTGGCCCAGTCTCCCTGCCTCCACCCTTGCACCCACCCCTACCCCCTGCCAAGATCCTGTGGACATACCCACTAACCAGCTGCTGAAAGGGTGAGGGCCTCCAGGCCTGACCCCCACCCAGGAACAGATGCTGTTCTTTATGGCTGATGGAGGCCAGAGCTCTGTTGTCAAATACGATGATCATCATCTCTGTGTACAAGGCTATTGTTTTTCTGTACATACATAGATCTTGACAGTGTTTTTCACTAGGCGAAAGATTGGCATGGTCATCTCTTGAGGTAACAGTTGTTCTCAAATACAGCGGCCTCATTAAAATGTGGCTTATCTACTTGGAGTTAGAGGTGAACAAAACAGCTCAATAAAAATTCATTTTAAAGCAATTAAAAACCAATAACTTGAAAGATTAGTGTATTCAGCAGGTATTTATTGATTGCCTGGAAAAATAATAACATATCCCAAGCAGTGACCATTGGCTTGGGTCAGTGAATGTGTCACAGCTTGTGATGGCTCTGGATTCTTGCTGCCCTGGGTACCTGCGGTGGTTTGGTTTTACAGGTGTGGAAAATGAAGGAGCTTCTGGGGGTGATGTGGGTAGCAGAGACTGGGTGTGAACCCAGGTCTGAAGATTCCAGAACCACTGCTCTCACCTCGATGCCCAGCAGCCTTGCACCTACGGGGGTGACCGGAAGGCTGAGTAATGTAGATGATTCTGGATTTTCCTGCAGGAGCTCATTCTAGTGAGAAAGATCTAGACGTAAACATTAACAGTGCCCACAGCACCCTGTTACTTACAAAAAGAAACCTTGTCCCCCCCTTTTTCCTGTGTAATTCATAAAGCCTGGAAAGGCAGCCAAAGAGAGGAACACATCCCTATGCTCACATCAAGGGCGTGGGGGCGAGGCAGGATGCACCTTTTGTATTGTTTTGGCAGTGAGCCTCAACTCATGTCTAGCTTCCAAAATAGTGGGATTTCTCCCTGCCCTGGTGTAGCCTGTGGACCTTAAACCTCAGAGCTCCTCGGAGTCTCTGTCCAGCTCTCCTTACCTTTGGGTGTTTGCTAGTGGCTCAGGGAAAGGGCAGATGTTAAACATGATTTTCAAGGGCTCAGTGCAGTTCTAGAAAATATGCCTTCTGGAGCTGCAACAACAGAATCAGTCCTGAGACCAGAGAGAAAAAGTAACCCTGACCAAGAGTGCACGGCAAGTCCTGTTGCGGCAGGGCTGGCCCCCCTGTCTTCCTGGTTTGGCTGCAGGTGAGTTTTCTGGAAGGTGGAGGAGCTTTTCACGGCCAGAGCTTCTCCTTGCTGTTAAACCCTACGAGGAGAATAATGACCTTGCTTGTTCTTGCCGAGGTGTCCAGCAACGTGGGAAGAGCATTGCATTATGAATTGATGTAACATGGATTGCGTTTAAAAAGATAAAAGGCTACTTGGGTATTTATTACCAAGTAATATTATGACAGTAACACATCATTTGGGAAAAAAAAAAAGTAGTCCTCTGTTCTTCTCTCATATCCCAGGGACAGCGATTTCAATATTTTTTTGTTCACCCCTGAACTTTCTTAATCTATGTCAAGAATCATATGTCCGTGGTCATATTATAAATACAGTTTTGTATTATGTGGTTTGGGTCAACTTTGTTATAAACAGACCTTCTGAGATTGAAACTATCTCCCTTCTATGCTGCCCCTGCCCTGAAGTGAAGTCTTTCTTTCGCTTATAAGAGTTTAAACCATGGTATGTTTTTTAAAAAATGTACTGAAAGATGGTGGTTTCTTTGTTTTAAAAGGCTACCAGCACCTTCATCTTCTGTCTTCCCCATGCTTTTCCTACATGGATTTTGCAGTAAGTTTTTTGTCTGTAGTGTTTCTCTTATGAGGAGTGGGATTTCACTGAGGGAAGGGCAGCCGGATGAGCTGCTGAAACTTGGGAGATGCTTTTGAAAAAAGCATTTATTTATTTATTTGAAAAAAATAGCCCCATCACAGCATGCTAGCGGGCCTCAGGCTTCTCCTTGCAGCCTCCTTCCTCACGTGTGAGAATCTTGGCATGTCTTCAAAGGCAACCTTCCTCTGCACGGTCAAGGCTAGGGTGTCTGTGGGAGGAAGGCAAAGAGCAGGGTCACCAGCTTTGATTGTACAGCCCTCACAAGTTAAACAAAGGGGATGTGGACACATTCATGGTATTTTACATCCTTCTGCCTAGGGGCTGTGTCTATGGGGAAAAAATTGACAACAGAAAACATGGATACTCCTCTCAAGTTTTTCTTGCGCTCTTTACAATGTCTTATCAGTTGGTTCTAGGAGAGAACAGTGAGGGTGGTTAAGTTTTTCACTTCACATTGCCTCATGTAGCACTAACTCATTATAGTCTGTTCATCCCAAATATTATTTTCCTCTCTCTCTTTTTTAAAAATTATTTTCGTTTGCACTGGGTGTGGCAAGAGGGTTCCTGCAAGTGTGTGGGCTCTGTAATTACGGCATGTGGGCTGGTTTGTTGAGGTGCCCAGACTTAGTTGCCTTGAGGCATGTGGGATCTTAGTTCCCCAACCAGGGACTGAACTCTCATCCCCTGCATTGGAAGGCAGATTCTTAACCACTGGACCACCAGGGAAGTCCCATTCCCAAATATTTTTATGTTTAAAAATATACGTATAAAATTATATGATGTCATGTGTGTGAGATACCAGAATAGGCAAATGTATAGAGGCTGAAAGTATATAAATGTTTGCCTAAGGCTGGAGGTGTTGGGGGAAAGTGAAAGGTGACTTCTAGAGTGTAAGGAGTTTGTTTTGGGGAGGGTGACAATATTCTATTATAATATTTTAAACTAAGCCACAGTAATGGTTGTGCAACTCTGCAGGATGACTTCAGTTCAGTTCAGTTGCTCAGTTATGTCTAACTCTGCGACCCCATGAATTGCAGCATGCCAGGCCTCCCTGTCCATCACCAACTCTCAGAGTTCACTCAGACTCACGTCCATAGAGTTGGTGATGCCGTCCAGCCATCTCATCTTCTGTTGTCCCCTTCTCCTCCTGCCCTCAATCCCTCCCAGCATCAGGGTCTTTTCCAATGAGTCAACTGTTCGCATGAGGTGGCCAAAGTACTGGAGTTTCATTCCTTCCAAAAAACACCCAGGGCTGATTTCCTTTAGAATGGACTGGTTGGATCTCCTTGCAGTCTAAGGGACTCTCAAGAGTCTTCTCCAACACCACAATTCAAAAACATCAATTCTTCAGCGCTCAGCTTTCTTCACAGTCCAACTCTCACATCCATACATGACTATTGGAAAAACCATAGCCTTGACTAGATGGACCTTTGTTGGCAAAGTAATGTCTCTGCTTTTCAGTATGCTATCTAAGTTGATCATAACTTTCCTTCCAAGGCAGTGAATTATATGGTGTATAAATTATGTCTCAATAACACTGTTTGAAAAAAGTATGAATACATATCTGTCCAGTGCAGTACTAAACAATATATATATAACCCATCAGAAAGATATGTGTTTGAAGAGAGAACACACAAAAAACCCAATTCCTTATGTAAGGATTCGTGGAGGTTCGGGCATGTCTGTGAGATACCACAGGTTTTTTTTGTTTTTTTTTTTTAATTTTACTTTACAATACTCTATTGGCTTTGCCATACATCGACATGAATCCACCACAGGTGTACACAAGCTCCCAATCCTGAATCCCCCTCCCACCTCCCACCCCACAACGTCTCTCTTTGAGAATGGGTGAAGAGGTACTCAATGGAGTCTTCTGGCTTTTGAGAGCCAGTTGCTAAATTTTCAGGATTTTTGTAAATTCGTGACATTGAGCTAGTAGCTTGGCACCAATGTGTATATTTACACCATGGAAATTGGCAGATGCTGTAAGTCAGGGCTTTTTCACCCTCCAGGGAGCCACCACAAGACTGCACCTTCATTGTACCTTGCATCACACACAAGTTAGCTTTCCTCCTGGCCTTTGAATTAAGAGCTAAGTTTAGGAGAATTGTATTGATGAGGGTGAGAATGGTGTGGTTGGGAGAATCATTGTCCTGGGTCCTTGCTAAGCTCTCACATTCTTTCTGTCTGAAAGCATCTAATTGACATGTTTCTTTGCACTTGGTGGCTAACCTGAGGGGTCTTCTCTTTTTGGGGAGCTGTGCTCTGTGGAATGTTAGGAAATCATCAGTGATTGCTTTTGCCTGGCTTCTTGGCTTTTGAGAAAGAAGACAATTTGATTCCCAGATTCCAAGACCTGATCACTTAATGACTGCCATTCACCCATGGAGGCTGCCCTGTTGTGGCTCTAGATAAAATTTCCAACTGTGGCTTGTGAAGCCAAGGGACAGAATCTACTTTCCTTCATATTCATCTTCTTTAATTAATTCAATCTGATTTAGGCTTACATATCTAAAAGTAATTTTTTCCAGGCAGGAAATATCTGAATTATTCATATATTCCCCATTATGAACTGTGCATATTGGTCCCCTGAGAAATCAGAGCTACGTATCTTACTGCTGTTCCCCTGTGGTAGTTTGTCAACATCTCTCAGTGAGATTAGTAATTAGGCAGCCAGCCATGCTGGAAATTGTGGAACTAATAAAGGGTTTTGGGAAACCTCAGGTGATCCAAGTGGCTGAAGTTGAAACCCAGATACAATTATCTTCATACCTACATGGTTCACATTTCTTTCATTGGTTCATCATTTTTTATTAATAAGAAAAGTAGTGGAATGATGTATTTCATTAAATTGTATTAATACTTGGTCATTTTTCTTTGTGTGATGATCAGAATGAAATTTTGACATGAAATTTCAGGAAATGAGTTTTTCCCTGAAATAGAAATTTCTTCATATATGTCTTTTTAATACATATTTATAAAATATGATTAGTACATAGAAAGTAAAAGCTAATGTTTAATCTTGTCCTCAGAGGTGTCCCTCCCTCAAATGAGGAAGAGATATTTTTGTATTGAGAAAATGCCTGTGATACCATATATTAAGTGAAAAGAAGGCGGATTAGAGACTGTTACGTATAATACGATCTGATTTATGTACAGGAAAGTATACCCCTAATATATCTATATGAAAGAATTTATATCCTGGATAAAAGTGTGTGTATGTATCTATAAATGATAAAAATATCAACCTTTTGTTTCCTAATGAATGTGAGATACTTAAACTAGTTCCCTATAGATAGATGCTTAGAAACACAGTTTTAAAATTCTGAACAGTGATGTGATGAGAATATACAACAATATAGTTGTGTATATTGGCTTTCCTGATGGTTCAGCGGTAAAGAATCTGCCTGCAATGCAGGAGATGTGGGTTCGATCCCTGGGTTGGGAAGATCCAGGGAGAAGGAAATGGCAACCCACTCCAGTATCCTTGCCTGGAAAATCCCATGGGCAGAGGAGCCTGGCGGGCTACAGTCCCTGGGGTTGCGAAAGAATCGGACATAACTTAGCAACTAAACAACAAATAGTTGTGTATAGTAATTTGTGTTAATTTTCTATTACTTCTGTAACAAACAACCACAAACCTAGTGGCTTAAAACCCACACAAAGTTATTATCTTACAGCTCTTGAGATCAGAAGTCTGAAGTCAGCTTCAGTGGGCTAAAATCAAGTTCTTGGTAGGACTTTGTTCTTTCTGGTTTCTCTGGGTCTCCCTGGAGCTGTTTTCTTGCCTTTTCCAGTTTCTAGAGGCTTTCCCACTTCTTGCTGTGGGGCCTCCATTCATCCAGCAATCATATCATTTCAATCTCTCCTTCCATTGTCACTTTCCATTCTCCTTGTTTCCTATATAAAGACTATTGTGATGATATGGGGTCCACCTGAAGTATCCAGGATAATCTCTGTATCTCAAGATCCTTAATTTAATCATACTCATATAATCCCTTTTGCCATTAAGGTAAAATCTTGACAGGTTCTGGGGATCAGGACATGGACATCTTTGGGGGGCATTATTCTGTCTGTCATATGATTTAAAACAAACTACTAGCTTAAACTTGCTTATGTTGTTCAACTCATTTTCATGTCTGAGCACTCGGTCCTAGGAAAACAGAAATGAATGGCATAATTTTTGGGGGTGGGGTGGGGGGCTTTTCAGGGAGTTATAGCACTGAAAGGAGAAAGCAACTCATGAAAGAATGTGGGCTGTTGGACAGTCTATGGGTCATTCAAGTACAAGGTGAGAGAGAGTTGGAAATGAAAGTTCTTCAGAGGCAGACCAGCAAGTGCTGGTGTGAACCTATGACGTGGGTCTTGACCTTTCGATCAGGGCTTCTTATCCTAGGTTAATGGAAGGACACCAGAAGTCTCTTGTACCACCTGACCTGTGTGTGAAAGTTGAGGTGTTGTACATTTTCCCGTGGTGGGGGTTGATGATGTTTATTAGATTTTTCATGGAGTTTGTAAACCAAAAGCTCAGCACCACAGCTGTGGTAGGACCCTGGAGGACTCCATGCTGGGAAATGATGGTGTGATTTAATTTGCACCTTGGAAAACTGGCCTCTGTGGGGTTTTGGGGGGCACAGATAGAGGCAGAGACATCCTTAATAAGCCCCCCAGGGATGGCAGCTAGCGATGGTGAGGTTGGGCAGATGATGGAACAGAGCAGCAGTAGTGGGCTATGGTAGGTGAGAAAGGAAAAACTGACAGGAACAGGATGACTTCGATTGAGGAGGATGGAGCATAATTTGCCAGTATGCAGGATGGATGGATTTAGTGGACTTAAGGAATGTAGGATGATGATCAGGATTAGGGGTCATTCATTTTCTGGTGGGAGGGAGATGATAAATTCAATTTTGTGTATATTCATGTCATGTGGCCTATGTGGTCTATCCAAGTGGAGGTCAGTAGGATACAACATATAAGCACAGAGCTTTCTGGATTACAGAGGTGTTCTTGTTGTTAAGTCATGTCTGACTCTTTGCGACTCCATGAACTACAGCATGCCAGGCTTCCCTGTCCTCTGCTGTCTCCTGGAGTTTGCTCAAGCTCATGTCCATTGAGTTGGTGATGCTGCTTAACCATCTCATCCTCTGCTGCTCCCTTCTCCTCTTGCCCTCTGTCTTTCCAAGCATCACAGTCTTTTTCTAGTGAATTGGCTGTTTGTGTTAGGTAGCCAAAGTATTAGAGCTTTAGCATCAGTCCTTCTGATGAATTTTTTGAGGTTGATTTCCTTTAGGATTGACTGGTTTGATCTCCTTGCTGTACAGGGGTATAGCTACTCACTAACTGTGTTTCTATATTTTAATTTCTTCCTATCTAATACCATCCACTCTGTTCCTTAATGGTAGAGTTAAACCCTTAAAATGAGCAGGATCCTAAGGTTAGGGATTTTGTGGGGGAGACAAGTAGCAATGGCTATAAATTTTTCATACTTTTATAATTTACAGTGTATTTTTCACAAACAGAATCCCCTTCTATCTTTATATCCATCTTATGAAGGGTGGCAGTAGATGAACTGTAAGTGATGTAAGGATAATGATAATGAATAATTGTTGATAACATATATCCAGCATTTACCACGTCAATCTAGGTTCTGAGTATTTTACACGTATTAGCTTAATTCAGCTTCACAATAGCCTTCTAAGATGGTTTCTTTCACTATCCCATTGCACAGAGGAGGCAGCCAGGGTCCAGAGAAGTTGGGTCACTTGCCCTGAGTCACAAGCTAGTGATGGATGGAGCTTGGCTTTGAATTCAGGGTGGAAGTGTTAGTCGCTCAGTTGTGTCCGACTGTTTGCAACCTCATGGACTGTAGCCCGCCAGGCTCCTCTGTCCACGGAATTCTCCAGGCAAGAATACTGGAGTGGGTAGCCATTCCTTTCTCCAGGGGATCTTCCTGCCCCAAGGATCGAACCCGGGTCTTCTGTGTCTCCTGCATTGCAGGCGAATTCTTTACTGCTGAGCCACCAGGGAAGCCCAGGTGTGACTCTTCAATTCTGTGTCAGGCCTCACAGTAGTGAGGCTCAGCCTGCATTCCTGCTGATCATCTCCACTTCCTGTGCTCCTTGCACTTCACCATCCTGTCTCTCCAAGGAGGGAGGGAAATGACAATTGCGTTTCAGTTTCAGNATACACAGTATGTAGTATGAGTGTGTGTGTGTGTGTGTGTGTGTGTGTGTGTGTGTGTGTGTGTGTGTGTGTGTAATGATCAGACAGACATGAGCATAATATTTGAGGTGATTTTATCTGTGTTTTGGGGCTCTTGGAGACTAAGCAATAAAAAGTATGTCAATTGTTCTTATATAAGTTCCTTAGAATTTTTTATTATTAACATTCTGTTGCTTTATTTCATCTTTTTATAAATAATATGAAAAAAACCTTACTAATATCAATTCCCTACATTCTTCCCTCACCCCTGATCCTGAATGTTACAAAATAATAAATTCTTTACATATCTTTCTAATCACTGTGAATAGTATTTTTCTTTTTGTCTTCATTTTCTCATTTGTTACAATAAAAGAATATTGCTTTGGTTATGAGGGAAAGTTATTAAATTTTCTTCACTGATGCATTTACATTTTGATATAATTTGCAAGAGTATTATATATAAATGATGTCTTCCTGGCGTGAAATTACATGAAGTATAAACTGTATACATTAATCTACATATATGTAAATATATCTTGCTAATTGGCATTGTCACTTATAAACTCTGAGATTNATCTCAAGATCCTTAATTTAATCATACTCATATAATCCCTTTTGCCATTAAGGTAAAATCTTGACAGGTTCTGGGGATCAGGACATGGACATCTTTGGGGGGCATTATTCTGTCTGTCATATGATTTAAAACAAACTACTAGCTTAAACTTGCTTATGTTGTTCAACTCATTTTCATGTCTGAGCACTCGGTCCTAGGAAAACAGAAATGAATGGCATAATTTTTGGGGGTGGGGTGGGGGGCTTTTCAGGGAGTTATAGCACTGAAAGGAGAAAGCAACTCATGAAAGAATGTGGGCTGTTGGACAGTCTATGGGTCATTCAAGTACAAGGTGAGAGAGAGTTGGAAATGAAAGTTCTTCAGAGGCAGACCAGCAAGTGCTGGTGTGAACCTATGACGTGGGTCTTGACCTTTCGATCAGGGCTTCTTATCCTAGGTTAATGGAAGGACACCAGAAGTCTCTTGTACCACCTGACCTGTGTGTGAAAGTTGAGGTGTTGTACATTTTCCCGTGGTGGGGGTTGATGATGTTTATTAGATTTTTCATGGAGTTTGTAAACCAAAAGCTCAGCACCACAGCTGTGGTAGGACCCTGGAGGACTCCATGCTGGGAAATGATGGTGTGATTTAATTTGCACCTTGGAAAACTGGCCTCTGTGGGGTTTTGGGGGGCACAGATAGAGGCAGAGACATCCTTAATAAGCCCCCCAGGGATGGCAGCTAGCGATGGTGAGGTTGGGCAGATGATGGAACAGAGCAGCAGTAGTGGGCTATGGTAGGTGAGAAAGGAAAAACTGACAGGAACAGGATGACTTCGATTGAGGAGGATGGAGCATAATTTGCCAGTATGCAGGATGGATGGATTTAGTGGACTTAAGGAATGTAGGATGATGATCAGGATTAGGGGTCATTCATTTTCTGGTGGGAGGGAGATGATAAATTCAATTTTGTGTATATTCATGTCATGTGGCCTATGTGGTCTATCCAAGTGGAGGTCAGTAGGATACAACATATAAGCACAGAGCTTTCTGGATTACAGAGGTGTTCTTGTTGTTAAGTCATGTCTGACTCTTTGCGACTCCATGAACTACAGCATGCCAGGCTTCCCTGTCCTCTGCTGTCTCCTGGAGTTTGCTCAAGCTCATGTCCATTGAGTTGGTGATGCTGCTTAACCATCTCATCCTCTGCTGCTCCCTTCTCCTCTTGCCCTCTGTCTTTCCAAGCATCACAGTCTTTTTCTAGTGAATTGGCTGTTTGTGTTAGGTAGCCAAAGTATTAGAGCTTTAGCATCAGTCCTTCTGATGAATTTTTTGAGGTTGATTTCCTTTAGGATTGACTGGTTTGATCTCCTTGCTGTACAGGGGTATAGCTACTCACTAACTGTGTTTCTATATTTTAATTTCTTCCTATCTAATACCATCCACTCTGTTCCTTAATGGTAGAGTTAAACCCTTAAAATGAGCAGGATCCTAAGGTTAGGGATTTTGTGGGGGAGACAAGTAGCAATGGCTATAAATTTTTCATACTTTTATAATTTACAGTGTATTTTTCACAAACAGAATCCCCTTCTATCTTTATATCCATCTTATGAAGAGTGGCAGTAGATGAACTGTAAGTGATGTAAGGATAATGATAATGAATAATTGTTGATAACATATATCCAGCATTTACCACGTCAATCTAGGTTCTGAGTATTTTACACGTATTAGCTTAATTCAGCTTCACAATAGCCTTCTAAGATGGTTTCTTTCACTATCCCATTGCACAGAGGAGGCAGCCAGGGTCCAGAGAAGTTGGGTCACTTGCCCTGAGTCACAAGCTAGTGATGGATGGAGCTTGGCTTTGAATTCAGGGTGGAAGTGTTAGTCGCTCAGTTGTGTCCGACTGTTTGCAACCTCATGGACTGTAGCCCGCCAGGCTCCTCTGTCCACGGAATTCTCCAGGCAAGAATACTGGAGTGGGTAGCCATTCCTTTCTCCAGGGGATCTTCCTGCCCCAAGGATCGAACCCGGGTCTTCTGTGTCTCCTGCATTGCAGGCGAATTCTTTACTGCTGAGCCACCAGGGAAGCCCAGGTGTGACTCTTCAATTCTGTGTCAGGCCTCACAGTAGTGAGGCTCAGCCTGCATTCCTGCTGATCATCTCCACTTCCTGTGCTCCTTGCACTTCACCATCCTGTCTCTCCAAGGAGGGAGGGAAATGACAATTGCGTTTCAGTTTCAGTTTAGGTTGTGAGAATCATCCTGAAAAACATCCCTACCCTCCCATCCGAGGAAAATTTATCTTCCAGGAAACTGGTCCCTGGTGCCAAGAAGGTTGGGGACCACTGCTTTACAGGGTCTGTGCTCAGTATGGAAGGAAAGGGCCCCAGGAGAGGGTGAATGGGGCAGTGTCAGAATGGAGAGGAGCAGCATTCCAGGGGTCAGCAGGATGAAGCAGGAGTATCAGTCCCCAGCTCTGGACTGAGGACCTGATTTGGGGCTTTAACCCTGGGACATTAGTGTTTCCGGAGAGCCAGGCTGTAGAGAGTGATTCCAGACACAGGAGGGGCATGTGTATTGGTGTCTGGTGGAGCCAAAACAGTTAGTAGTGACTGATCCTAGAGGCTTTCAGGGACCAGGAGTTGGGGAGGGGTGGGCCTCCTCGCTGGTGGAGCAGCTTGGGTGATTTCAGCAGAGAATCACCTGAGTGTGTTTGGGCCTCTGAATTGGCTTTGCTAATAGTGAGGATTCTGCAACCCAGACAGTACTCTCAACCTGTGGGGACCTGAGTGTCTTGGGTCTGGTGCCAGTCTCAGCATTATTAGTCTTTATTGAGGGCCAGTGAAGCACTGGCAAGGACAGGCAGGGCACGTGGTCCCACTCACCAGGCTGCAGACAAGGCTTCGTGGGTCGATGGAAAACCTCTCCAGAGGGAAGCCTTTGCAAACAGCATGGTGTGCAGAGGGCAGGCCTTTCCCAGGACAGGGACTGAGTTACTCAAAAAAGATGAGCCATCTATAAGGACAAAGGGATAAGCAGCTGAAAAAAAGAAATGAGCCAGAAATGAGCAAAAACATCGCAGACGGGTTTTATTTATGCAGGCACCTAACACGGTGTTGGTTTCAAAGGCCTCTAAAATCGAGGACTTTAATGTCAAGTATTTGGTTCTTTGTGGGAAAGTATCTAGTTGTAGATGATCAATCTCGCATTCCAGCCAAACTCAGTTTAAAGGCCTCTGGTTTCCTGAAATGGAACCTCCCTGATCCCAGGGCATGCCCCGCTCCCTTCCTCCCAGGTGGTCCCAGTAAGCCTTTCTTCCCCTTACACGTCACTTCCTGTTGCTGCCCACAACCATTGGATTGTAGCAATTCTAGCCAGTTTGGTGTCGCCAGTCCATTTTTTTGTTTTGTTTTTGATTGACAAGTGAGCCTGAATCCCAGTTGTCAGAGGCTTGCTCACTATAGCTGTTGTAGTGGAGGAAGGATGGTGTAAGGGCAAGAATGCTTAAGATGGTGTGGAGAGGCCCCCATTTTGTCCACCTCTGCGGGTCCTCCACTGTGGGTCTGCTCTTGGGGAGCACAGGAGGTCCCTTCCCTTCTAGCTCTGAGGATTACCTAACCCTAGTTTGAGAGGCCTTGAGGTCTCTCAAGGAATCCTAAAAGAGGTATTGTCAACATCTTAAAGTAGAAATTTAAACTCATTTTTAAAAAAGTGCCATTTAGCCTACCAGAAGTTGAGTTGTGAAACTACATGCTGATAAGATGTTCTAAACATACCTCAGAGCCGGTAAATTGCTATCTTGGGGGATAAAGATCCTGGGTTCCAATCACTATGTTGCATAGAAATATAGTGGCTCCAAACCAACAATGACCTGCATTTCGTGGTTTCTGTGGGTCAGACATTTGGGTGCAGTTCAGCCATGTGGTTTGGGGCTGGGGCCCCTGGCGAGATTGCCGTCAGAGAATGGCTGTGGTTTAGGTCATGTCAGAGGCTTGTTTGCTCACATGTCTGGGGTTGTGAGGAGACCTTTGTATAGCTGGGGGCTGGCACAGAGGGGACTTCATGGACATCTCTCTCCACTCCTGTGGAGTCTTTCCATGTTACCTCTCCAGCACGGTGGCGTCAGGGTCACCAGACTTCTTTGTTGGCTCAGGGCTCTGAAGGTGTGTGTCACAAGAGAGAAAGAACTGGAAGCTGATGTACTTTGTGTAGTGTAGCTGAGAAGCTGTGCCACGTTCTCTTTGTTGAAGAAGTTACAGAGCTCTACCCGGGTTCAGGTGAAGGGAATGTAGACCCACCTCTTGGTGGTAAGTGTCAGTGTTACATTGTGAGATGCACAGGTGGGATGAGAGAGCTGATGGTGTAGCTGTCTTTGGAAGCTGGCTTGTCAGAGCTGATGAGCTTTGGAATTGGAGTGTTAGAGAATCATCATTAGGGATCCAGTTTCTTTCTTCCAACTGAAGGCACTATTTACAATAGCCAGGACCATGGAAGCAACCTACATGTCCGTTGACAGATGAATGGATAAAGAAGATGTGGTTCATATCTACAATGGAATGTTACTCAGCTATAAAGAGGAATGAAACTGAGTCATTTGTAGAGATGTGGATGGACCTAGAGTCTGTCACAGAGTGAGGTAAGTCAAAGAGAAAACCAAATACTGTATATTAATGCACATATGTGGAATCTAGAAAAATGGTACTGATTGAATCTATTTTCGAGGCAGGAATAGAGACACAGAGGTAGAGAATGGACATGCAGACAGTGGGAGAAGGGGAGGGTGGGGCGAGTTGGGAGGTTAGGATTGACATATATACACTATCGTGTAAGATGGCTGGTGGGAAACTGCTGTAAGCACAGGGACCTCAGCTTGGTGCTCTGTGGTGACCTAGAGGGGAAGGAAATCCACAAAAAGAGGGGATATTTGTGTACGTAGCAATGATCCACTTTGTTGTACGGCAGAAACTAACACAACATTGTAAAGCACCTATCNTGTGTGCCGCGGTCACCCTGTGCCGATGTTCGGTCTTTGTGCCATGGTAGCCTTGAACTGAGTTCCGGGCTATGTGCCGAGTTCGCCCTTCACTGAGGTTTGGGCTGTGTGCCACGGATGAATTGCACTGAGTTTCGGGCTGTGTGCCATGTTAGCCTTGTGCCGAGATACTGGCTGTGTGCCGCAGTAGCCTTGTGGCAAGGTCCGTACTGTGTGCTACAGTCGCCCTGCGCCGATGTCTGGTCTGTGTATAGCGGTCGCCATCTCCCGAGGTCGGTGCTGTGTGCCAGGGTCGCCTGGGCTGAGGTCTCTGCTGTGTGTCTCGGTCTCAATTCATTGTGGTTTGGGCTGTTTGCCTCGGTCACTCTCTGCCGAGGTCCAGGCTGTGTTCCGCTCTCGGCTTGCGACGAGTTCCGGGCTCTGTGTCACGGTCCCTCTCTGCCGAGGTCCGGGCTGTGTGCCACGGTCGCCCTGTGCCGAGATCCAGGCTGTGTTCCGCGGTCGGCTAGCGATGAGTTCCGGGCCATTTGATGCGGTCGCCCTTCCATGTGTTTTGGGCTGAGTGCCTCGGTCACCCTTTACCGAGGTCTGGACTGTGTGCCGTGTTCTTCTGCGACAAGGTCCGGCCTGTGTGCCGTAGTGACCCTGCGCCTAGGTCCGGGCTGTGTTCCGCCGTCGGCTAGCGACGAGTTCTGGACTCTGTGCTGCGGTCACCCTGCACAGATGATGCCCTTGTAGAATAAGTCTGGAAGTATTTCNCAACACCATCCCTCCGAGTCATCTCAGTGCACCAGCCCCAAGCATCCTGCACCCTGCATCGAACCTAGACTGGCGATTCATTTCTTATATGACATTATACATGTTTCAATGCCATTCTCCCAAATCATCCCCACCTCTCCCTCTCCCACAGAGTCCAAAAGACTATTCTATACATCTGAAGACACCATTTTTAAAATCACGTGATTCTCTAGGAAATACACAGAGCCTTCAAGTGCTTAATCTTGGATTGGCAAAATATTTTTCAAGACTGTGTGAGCTGTGCCACATTTGCTTAATGTCTAAATGAAGAAAAGTTAAATTATTCTATAGAATTTACATGAGTTCTGTATTGTGAATGACTCTTTGAGGTCATCATAAGCCTCTTGAAACTTAACAAATGTTGCTGTGTCCTACCTGAAATATTAAGGACTTGCAAAGTCTTCCGATCCGGTTGCATGAGTTTTGTTTAGAGAGTCTATAGAGGATTACTTAGGGATGATGCTGTGCTGCTGGGTGAAGCCCTTGTTTTGGAACATGAAGATGGCTACAGATTTCACTTGCCAGTTAAATGAAGGAAGTTCTTTGAATAAATACCAGGTGAAAATGATGCCTTGGTATGTGAAAGTACTTTTCCCCTAGGGTCTCCTTCCATTTCTGAGCTGTCAGGAAGACACTATCTCTCCCTTTCTCTTTCTTTTCTCTCTCTCTGTCTCAAACACACAGCCACAGGGCACTTGTTTTGGAGATCTCCAGCAAAATCAGTGTGCGTGCATGCGACTACCTGGCTCAGCTGTTTACGGTGCAGAGCTGATGGAGGTCTGATTTAGGTTTGTCTAACGGCCTAGTTTCTCTTGCTCCTCTCTGCCATAGGCTGGCCCCGTGGTAGACCTCAGTTGGCTGACTTCAAACTCTGGCCATGGGTTGCCTGGCGGACCTTGTTTGGAAGCTCAGGTAAATCGGTACCACTACAGAGAGATGTCTCTAAGGATGCACGGCTGATTTGGGGATCAGGAAAGGAACTGTTTTCATTTAAACCAATTTGTTTTATTTAAACAAAAACAATTCCTTTCAAAGCAGTGTGAGTTTCTACCAGGGACATTAAAAAAAAAAGTTAAAAAATTAGTGATTTATTTTTGGCATGCTGGGTCTTCGTTGCTGGGCAAAGGCTTTCTCTAGTTGTCGTGTGTGGGCTTCTCACTCCGATGACTTCTCTTGTTGGAGAGCACAGGCTATAGACACGTGGGCTGCAGTGGTTGCAGCACATGGTCTCGGTAATTGTAGCTCATGGACTTAGTTGCTCCAAGGCATGTGGAATCTTCCTGAACCAGGAATTGAACTCATGTCCCCTGCATTGGCAGGTGGATTCTTAACCACTAGACCACAAGGGAAGTCCCTGCCTGTGACATTCTTGATTTACTCTTTCTTCTTATCCATCCATCCATCCAGTCCCTCTGAATTCCATAAGCAGTTGTCCAAAATGTTCCGTTTGCCCAATCTTCAACCATCTCTGCTGTTCCAGGCCACCATCCTCTCTTTTGGGTACCCTTCCAGTGGCCTCCGACCAACCCTGCTTCCAGTCCCCTCCCAGCTGCCTTACCTCTCCCTTTCAATAGCAGAGAGATCTTTTTTTTTTTTTGAATTATAAACTAAACCTTCCCACTCTCTTACTTTAAACTCTTCCACTGCTTCTCCATTGCTCTTATATGAAAATCTAAACTCTTTCCCCTGGCCTAGAAGTCTGCAGTGGTCTGACCCTTCTGGCCCTTCAGACCTCATAGGTAAACTTCCTATGACTCATTCCCCACAGACTATAGCCACTTTCCTTGATTATACAGCGTACCCAGATTCCTCATCCAGATCTTGCCTCAAAAATCCCCTCTGTGGAGGCCTTCCCTGATTCCCATCTAAAATAGCCCTCTGCGGCCCATATCACTTGATCAAAGCACCTTATTTTGTATTTTTTATAAGTTAGACATCACCAAAGGTTTTCTCTTGTCTTCGTTAACTTTTTCCCTTGCTTCAGTGTAAGCTCAGTGGTGGGAACTTGTCTTTCTCTCTCACCAGGACACCCTCAAGGCTTAGAACAGAAGGTACTTGGCAAATGTTTGTGGAATGAATTAGCTAACATGCCCACAGGAGATGGTACCAGCCAAGGAGCAGGCCCTACTGTTCCCCGCATGGTGTGGATGGCGGCAGCCCCGAGATGCTTCAGTCACTTTATGCCGTGTTCTGAGAGGTCCTTCACAGGAGGGATCCTCAACCCAGGGACGAGTACAGGTCCATGGCCTGTTAGGAACCAGGCTGCACAGAAGGAGGTGAGCAGCAGGCAAGCAAGCAAAGCTTCATCTGTATTTATTGCTGCTCGCCATCACTCGCATTATTGCCTGAGCTTCTCCTATCAGATCAGCAGCAGCATTACATACTCATAGGATCGTGAGTGTGCTACTGTCAACTGTGCATTCAAGGGATTTAGGTTGTGAGAATCATCCTGAAAAACATCCCTACCCTCCCATCCGAGGAAAATTTATCTTCCAGGAAACTGGCTCCTGGTGCCAAGAAGGTTGGGGATCACTGCTTTACAGGGTCTGTGCTCAGTATGGCAGGGAGTGGGGTCAAGGTGGGGTGGGGCCCTTGATCTTCTTTTCATTTCTCAGACTTTAAAGTCTGTTGTCCTTATTCTTTTAGAAGCATTTTAAGTTTCTTTGCAGGTCAGAGTTTCATAAAAACATAAAGGATTTTTATGTTATCTTCTCTTTGGAATATGTATTCTGCTTTTCATCTGCTAATACAGTTGTTTTGCTCATGTCAGTACTCAGAACAAGGCCAGTGTATTTGTTCTGAAAACATTAAAAAATACATAATTTTTCACATTTATGCATTGTGTCTCTGTATCATGTGGGGGTGGAGGCAGAGGAAGAACTTGTAATTTGAACAAAACTCATAAAGGCCTTTCATATTACTTTTGTTCTTTGACTTAAATAGAATTCTGGATCGAAAACTGGCTTTCTGTGACCTTAGAGCTGTTGGGTTGGAACAGTGAACATTCATGGCTGAATTTTTTCTTAGCAGTTTTCTTTCTGCAAGGGCTGCTTGTGTTTTGGGGTGTTGCTTTGTGTCCTCACAGGCTTTCACCCACACATCATAGAAGCTTCCTGAAGTCTATAGGAATCTGCATGTGGATGGCTATGACCAGCCTACTGAGTAATAAAAGTAACGATAAAATATTTGATTCTCATTCCTACCTGTTACAGCTACTTGTTTCTGAAACAGGCTTTTACTTAGAAATAAACCTTTCAATCTTGATTTGAAACTTTGTCAACACCTATAATTTCACTGCTTCAACACTTTTAATTTTTCACTTATTTGATTTTGAATATACAGACAGTTGGGTTCTTTTAATTTAAAAGTAACACAGGTTGATAAAAAGTATATATTATAGAGAAAAGTATATATTATAGTTAAAAATTACAGTTTCCAAGCATACTTTTTAGGTGTTAATGTTTGAAATATGTAATTCTAGATTTTTAACACATATAAATCTTTATTTTTTTTTTTTACATAAAAATGTGGTCATACTGTGCATATTGCCTTATTGTTTAGTTGCCAAGTCATCTGACTCTTTTGTGACCCCATGAACTCTAGCCTGCCTGGTTCCTCTGTCCATGGGATTTTCGAGGCAAGAATACTGAAGCTGGTTGCCATTCCCTTCTCTAGGGGATAGTCACGACTCAGGGATTGAGTTACCGCCCCTGGACTACAGGTGGATTCTTTACCACTGAGCCACCTAGGAAGCCCGTCTCACAGTGCCCCACACTTCCGTTTTTTACTCTCAGTAATACATTGTGGACATCTTTGCATGCTACCACATAAAGACCGACTGCGTTCCTTAGCATGGCTACACATAGTGTTCTCTTTTGTGCTATGTTAGGTACTTCCTCAGAGGAGTTTATGTAAGTTTTTAAAAATTTCATTGGAATGTAGTCAGCCCTAAAGGAAATCAATCCTGAATATTCATTGAAAGGACTGATGCTGAAACTGAAGCTCCAGTACTTTGGTCATCTGACGCGAAGAGCCGACTCATTGGAAAAGACCCTGATGCTTAGAAAGATTGAAGGCCAAAGGGAAAGAGGGCAGCAGAGGGTGGAATGGTTAGATAGCATCATTGACTTACTCGACATGAATCTGAGCAACTCTGGGAGACAGTGAAGGACATGCTGTAGTCCATGAGATTGCAGAGTTGGACAAGACTTAGTGACTGAACAACAACAAATAGTTGATTTACAACGTTGTGTTAGTTTTACATGTACAGTAAATTGAATTAGCTATGCATATACCACTCTTTTTCCATATAGGTCATTACGGAGTATTGAGTAAAGTTCCCTGTGCTATACAGTAGGTCTGTATTATGTTTTATACATAGTAGTGTGTATATGTCAATCCCAGTCTCCCAAGTTACCTCCCCTCTCCCCATTTCCTGTTCCCCATTCCCTACTTCTATATCTGTGAGTCTATTTCTGTTTTGTAAATGAGTTCATTTGTATCTTGTGTTTTTAGTTTTCACATATGAGGGACATCATGCGGTATTTGTTTTTGTCTGGCTGACTTAGTGTGGCAATCTCTAGGTCCACCAATTTTGCTGCAAATGGCATACATGGTGTTTTATAGCAATAGTTTATTTCACCCATTGCAATGTTGATTGACATTTCAATGGTTCCAAAGTTTTAGTTATTAAAGTATGCAGTCATATTTTAATGTAATTTCAGGGTACTTTCAAGTTTTTAAATCATTATACACATTTAACCATGTTTTTGTTGTATGCTGCTACTGCTGTTAAGTCGCTTCAGTCGTGTCTGACTCTATGTGACCCCAGAAATGGCAGCCCACCAGGCTCTGCCGTCCCTGGGATTTTCCAGGCAAGAACACTGGAATGAGTTGCCATTTCCTTCTCCAATGCATGAAGGTGAAAAGTGAAGTTGCTCAGTTGTGTCCGACTCGTAGCAACCCCATGGCCTGCAGCCTACCATGCGCCTCCATCCATGGGATTTTCCAGGCAAGAGTACTGGAGTGGGTTGCCAACTCCAATCTAACACCATAGGGTTCTTTCTTACCCCAACCTTTTCTGTTTAGAATCTGTTTCTCCAGTTATGAGAAACCTGGATCTCATTATCTACAATGTATTTATCTTTTTTATTTTTTGAAAACAAGTATATTTTATCTGCAACTCTCCCAGCTCCAGCAATCATACCACTGACCGGCCAGTCCAGGCTGGCAGTTGCTGGTTGGGTTCTAGGTGGAATGTTGGGGGATTCTCCTGGTTCTGTTGTGGCTGGTGGATCCACGGTTACCAGGCAGAACCCTGTGGTAGGTCTAGTGCAGTGCAGTGGCTTTGATCCTCTGTGGAGCCTGCTTTGGGCTGGCCCTTTGGAAGGTGAGTGAGGTGGTAGTGAAGCCATTGCTCAATGACCTGAGTCCATTACTCACTTTCTGCAGCATCCAAAGGGAGACAGGGATGTGTCTGCTTGCCGTCACTTTATTGGTGGGTCTCCTATTTACATTAAGACTTGTTCAGTCTATTAGAAGCCGACTTTACCTGAGACGTGAAAGACAGCTCTCAGAAACACTGGCTGCACGGATTAATGAGAAATGCCAACTCTCTGACAAGTTTAGGGTGGCTGAAAAGGAGTGTGCAGAGACTGAATTGGTTCTAGAGAGTGCCAGGCTAGAAAAAGAGTCTTTAAACATAAGCCAACTTATAAATGCTTACAAGAAGGTGAAGAGGACCAACTTGATGTTGATGGAAAAATTAACTTCCTTGGTTAAAGAACTGAAAGGGAAATCTAAACACTCAACACAGAAAGAAGAGATAGAGGAGATGCTAATGATGCTTGAAGTCGTAGAGGAGATCATGAGACTTGGCATCTCCCAAAGAGTTTCTCCAACCCTGCCAGGAGGCCAAGAGTCAAGCCCAGATGGTTGCTTCTGCAGAAGGAGTCCTAGGATTTAAAACAATGCTGTGTTCCACTCCCCCCAACTCCACCCAGGCCTCCTGAACTGCCACACTGTATTCATCTACCTTGGCCTCCACCTGCGGGGTCATGGAGGCCAGTGGATCCAGAGGAACACCCCATCAGATGGAGTTCCTCTGCCTTCATGTGCTGGATTAAAAAAAAAAAAAATTGACATCTTTCAGCCAAAACATTACCCAGTGTTTTGTAATGCTTCTAAATTCCACCTTTTCATTACTATAGAGAATACTTCAGTGGATTATGCTGCACTGTTGTTTGCAGAAGGGACTGTTAGCAGTAGGACTTGGAGGATGTATTGGTCACTGGTATTAGTTCTGAGTACTGGGCATGAGAGAGATTTAGAGGGGAGTGGGTGTTTGTGTTGTACTAAGCATGAGACTCCTTAAAGTTTTGAGTACTGTTTGCAACTGAACATTTCAAGTGTTTATTTCCTTTTCTATGAATTGTGCACATGTATTTTGCCCATTTATTTCTTGAAGCCTTGATTTTTTTTAATGAGTTTGAGAATTTTATGTATTGTAAATATCATATTTTGTTTTTTAGCTATGAGCCATCCACTGTAGTAGTATCCTGAGGAAGTGTTTACTTCTGGTTGAAGTGAATCATTTATGTCCTATATTAGCGAGGGTTGAATGAATATAAGAAATACCACAGTTTAATACTGTTGGCAGGAAGTAAGTTCTTAGCATCGTGAATCATGAGACTGATTTCTGAAAGGTTATAATAATTAGAAGCAGTGATGCTTACACAGATTGCTTAGATATAAGTTTGTATGAGATTTCTGTCCTTTCCTTTTATGTCTGAGTGTATAATTGAAATAGAAATGTAAATACAATACTTTGTTGTTGCCAGTTGGACATTGGCTCTTCTTCACATACTTAATTTGTGTCTCCTTTATGCATCAGTTGGTTTTCCAAATATTCAAAGCTGGCGGTGGGCAATGTGTGTTTATGTTTTTTTTTTTAATAGATTTATTTGGCTGTGCCAGTCTTCGTTGTAGCTCGTGGGATTTTTAGTTGCTGTATGCAAAGTCTGAGTTGTGGCATGTGGGATCTAGTTCCCTGACGAAGGATCAAATCTGGCCCCCATTGCATTCAGAGCATGGAGTCTTAGCCACTGGACCACCAGGGAAGTCCCAGACAATGTATTTTTGATGTGCTGGCGACTTATCAATATCCGTGGGATACAGAGAACATAAATCCTTCTATCAGGTGACTTAGTCTGCCACCTCCACAGTTTACATTGAACTTGGCTGCTCTATCCAATGAGAATTTAAATATTATTCCCACTGTACACGAGTGCCCAGAAATTATTGAAGAGAATCTTTCATAGGTAATTTTAGGGATTGGTAGAACATTCAGAGACTGTTAGATTCTAGTTCTGTTTGATAGATGAGAGATGCTGGGGTGGGGGGAACTAACTTTTATAATTTAAATTTTATAAATGACTGAGATTCTTTAATTTGTGACTATATTTTGTGTATAAATGCTTCCTCTTTATCACTTTTCTTTTTAGTGCTTAATAAATATGCTTCCTAGACATTTTTATTAATGAGTTAGTGGATAATATAATATAAACTCAATTTATGTTGGAAGGGAATACTGGAGGGGTCTTCCTTTTGTGAGTGAGGGAATTGAAGCATGGAATGGTTAAGTAGCTTGGCCAAGAACCCACAACTGATAGAAGACAGGTCTGGTTTTTCTGAGACATATCTAGTGTCTTTCTTTTCCTTCTCAAGTTGAAAATTTGCACTATGCTTTTTGTCCGTGTTTACAGAACTTTCTGAGTAATTTGGGTCTGAAAGTAAGGACCCAAATTGGGAGTAAACTTTAGCTGGTTTGCCTTTAGCAATTATATAACTCCAGGTGAATGCAAATTATGAGGATGAATTGTTTGTAAATATGAGTTATCATGAACAGTTTCTTGTGTGGATTTATCATGAATCCAACCACAATGTGTTTAAGTCCTTAGGCTCTTTCTAATGACCCAGTCTTTTCATTTAATTAGAAGAAGCAGAGTAGGCGTTGATGCTAAAAACAAACAGATGATCATCAAAAAAAAAGCTATTCTGTGCATGTACATATTGAGACTATATTACATATATTAATCTTCAGATACTGGAAATAAATAAACATACAGGAGAAGCTTAATATTAGAGGCAAAATCTGTTTTTTGAAAACTTTACTAAGTTAACATAGAGTAAAATTGACTTTGTTCTGGTATATATACTACTATGACTTTTAACACATGTACAGATTTGTGTAATCATCACCATAACCAGGATACAGAACAGGTTTATTACTCCCCCAAAGTCTGATTGTACCTGCCTCTCACAACTAAGCCTTGCTGCTGCTGCTGCTGAATTGCTTCAGGTGTGTCCAACTCTGTGCAACCCTATAGACTGCAGCCTGCCAGGCTCCTCTGTCCATGGGATTCTCTAGGTAGGAGTACTAGAGTGGGTTGCTGTTCCGTCTTCGAGGGGATCTTCCTGACCTAGGGATCAAACCTGGGTCTCCTGCACTGTAGGCAAATTCTTTACCGCTGAGCCACCAGGGAAGCCCAGCTATGCCTTGGCAACCACTAATCTGTTCTTTTTCACCATAGCTTTGTCTTTTTGAGGATGTTATACAATAGAAGATGTTATACAATAGAATTTTACAGTATGTAACCTTTTGTGCCTGGTTTCTTTCACTCACTTAATGTCTTTGAGATTCATTAAAATTGTGTGTCAACAGTTTGCTCCTATTTATTATTAGTTAGAATACATTGTATGGATATAACACAGCTGATTTATCCATTAACCTGTTGAAGGACAGACATTTGGGTTGGTTCCAGTTTTTGATGATTATAAATAGCTGCTCTGAACATCTGCATTTTGTGTCAATTGAAGTTCTTTTCTCTAGGAGACATGTTGGCAAACTTTTTCTGTGAAGGGATGGATAGTATTAATAAATATTTTTGGCTTCGTAAGCTGTACAGTCTTTGTTACAAGTGTTCAACTCCACTGTTGTCGGAAGCAGCCAGAAACAATACAAAAACAAATGTGTCTGGTCGAATTTGGATCACTGCTGAATTTGGCCTGAGGGCTGGAATCTACATGATGGTAAATTCTTAGGAACAGAATTGTTGGACTGAATGGCAAGTTTATGTTTAACTTCTAAGAACTTGTCAAATTCTTTCCCAGAGTGGTTTTATTATTTTGAATTCCTACACTGATAAGAGTTCCAGTTGCTCCATATCCAGTTGGTATTAGCAATATTTTTTTTAATGCCATTCTAATGGAGTTGTATCTTACCAAGACTTTAGACTGCATTTTCCTCTTGGGTAATGGTGAAAAAGTTGGCTTAAAGCTCAACATTCAGAAAACGAAGATCATGGCCTCCGGTCCCATCACTTCATGGGAAGTAGATGGAGAAACCGTGGAACCAGTGTTAGACTTTATTTTTTTGGGCTCCAAAATCACTGTATATGGTGACTGCAGCCATGAAATTAGAAGACGCTTACTCCTTGGAAGAAAAGTTATGACCAACCTAGATAGTATATTCAAAAGCAGAGACATTACTTTGCCGACTAAGGTCCGTCTAGTCAAGGCTATGGTTTTTCCTGTGGTCATGTATGGATGTGAGAGTTGGACTGTGAAGAAGGCTGAGCATCGAAGAATTGATGCTTTTGAACTTTGGTGTTGGAGAAGACTCTTGAGAGTCCCTTGCATTGCAAGGATATCCAACCAGTCTATCCTAAAAGAGATCTGTTCTGGGTGTTCATTGGAGGGACTGATGTTGAAGTTGAAACTCCAATACTTTGGCCACCTGATGCGAACAGCTGGCTCATTTGAAAAGACTCTGATGCTGGGAAAGATTGAGGGCAGGAGAAGGGGACGACAGAGCATGAGATGGTTGGATGGCATCACCAACACAATGTACATGGGTTTGGGTCGACTCTGGCAGTTG
>SJYV01047422.1:0-23313 GCA_006410875.1 Neotragus pygmaeus | reverse complement strand
AAGGATTCTTTTTTTTTTTTTTTTTGCTGTTTTTGAGATTTTGTATGTAGACAATGGCATCTGCAAATACAGTTTTCTTTCTTTCCAATCTATTTGTCTTTTATTTCTTTTTCTTGCTTTATTACACTGGCTAAGGGTTCTAGTATAATGTTGTATAGGAATATTGAGAATAAACATTCCCTTCTGTTTGTAGTTTGTGGAGTTTTTGACATGAATGGATGAGTATTGAATTTTCAAAATTTTAATTGAGGTGATCATGATGTTTTTCTTTCCTTATACTGTAAGTATGTTGGATTGCACTTGTTGATTTTTGAATATTTAACTGGTTTTATATTCCTGGGATAAACCTCATTTGCCCTTTATGTATTGTTCTGTTTTATATAATTAGACATTTATTGTGAATTTTTGCATCTGTATTCATGAGGGATATTGGTCTGCAGTGTTTTCTTTTTATACTTTTTTTGATTGGCATCAGGGTAATACTGGCCTTATGAGGAGGTATTCCCTCTTCTTTTATTTTCTAGAAGACTTTATGTGGAATTGAATTTATTTTTTTCAATTTTGGTAGAATTCGCTAGTGAAATTATGTGGACCTGGAGATTTAGTCTGCAGAAAGGTTTTAACTACAGATTCAGTTCCTTTAATAGTGATAGGGCTATTCAATTTATCTTTTTCATTTTGAGTGAGTTTTGGTAGTTTGTTGTTTATTTGAAATTGATCAATACAATATAAATTGAAAGAATCATGTGTATAGAGTTTTCAGTTATTCTTATATTCCCTTATTCTTTTAATGCTAGTGGAATCTATAATGATGTCTCCTCTTTCATTCCTGGTGTTGATAATTTGTGTCTTCTCTCTTTTTTGGTCAATCTTGCTAGAGGTTTATAAATTTTATTTTTCAAAGAACTGGCTTTTAGTTTTATTGATTTTTTTTCTCTTTCATTTCTTTACTTTCAGTTTCATTGATTTTTGATCTTTATTATTTCCTTTCTTCTGTTTACCTTGCTTATTTTGCTCATCTATTTCTAGTTTTAAAAGGTAGAAGCTAAGATTATTGATTAGAGACTTTTCTATATAGACATTTAATAATCCAAATGTTCCTTGAAGCACTGCTTTGTCTGTATCCCATAAATTTTGATATGTTGCATTTTCATTTTTTTAGTAAAAAAATTTATTTTGCAATTTCTTTTGAGATATCTTACTTAACTCATGAATTATTTAGAATTATATTATTTAAGTTCTAAATATTTAATGTTTTTGGGTCAGTTATCCATTGATTTCTGTTTTATCCTGTTATGTTCAGAGAATATATTTTGTATGATTTCAATTTTTTTTATTATTAAGATTTGTTTTATTGACTCAGAATATGTTCTCTCTTAGTGAATATTCTGTGTGCACCTAAATATTTGTTCCACTGTAATGGGTTAGTCTATATATGTCAGTTCCAATTAGATGCTAATGTTATCCAGTTTCTACTTCCTTGCTCATTTTCTTACTAGTTCTGTTAATGAGAGACTGGTATGAGGCATTCAACTGTAATTATGAATTTGTCTATTTCTTCTTTCAGTTCCTCTTTCATGTGTTTTGAATTTCTGTTGTTAGGTACATATGCATTTAGGATGTTATTTTTTCTTGATGACTTGACCAATTCATCCTTGCATAATGTCGATCTTTATGCTTCGTGGTTCTTTGTTCAGAAATCTACTTTGAAGTGAAGTGAAAGTTGCTCAGTCATGTCTGACCCTTTGCAACCCCATGGACTGTAGCCTACCAGGCTCCTCTTTCCATGGAGATTTTCCAGGCAAGAATACTGGAGTGGGTAGCCACGCTGTTCTTCAGGGGAATCTTCCCAACCCAGGGATCAAACCTGGGTCTCTTGCATCACAGACGGATTCTTTACCAATGAGCCACCAGGGAAGCCCTGAAATCTACTTTATCTGATATTAATATATCTTCTTCAGTTTACTTTTGATTCATGTTAACTAGCATATCTCTTTGACTTTTCACGTTTAACTTATTGATATAAGTGTATTTGAGATAATTTTTTCCAGGTATCAGAAAATCAGGTTATTTATTTAATTAATTTATTTATTGGACACTCTGCATGGCATGTGGGATCTTAGTTCCCTGATCAAGGATGGAATCCGTGCTCCTTGCAGTGGAAATGCAAAGTCCTAACCACTGGACTGCCAAGGAAGTCCTGATAATCAGATTATTTTAAAATTTTTTTCTATCTTTTAAAATTGATATTTAGACCATTCACATTTAATATAATTATTGCCATACTTTCCTTTAAGCATATCATTTTATTATTTGCTTTCTGTTTGTTCCCTCTGCTTTTTGTTCCTCTGTTTCTTCTCTTCTGCCCTTTTTGAGTTATTTGACTAATTTTTAGTATTCTATTTTGACTATTGAATTTTTGATTATCTCTCTCTATATATATGAACATGCATGTATTTCTAGTAGTTTCATTCATTTACATATATTTTCTCCCCAGCCTGCTGCTTGACTTTTTATTTTCTAATCATATCTTTTTCTGAGAAGACTCAAAATCTAATTTCTCACTTTTTAAAATGATATTGCTTTCTGCATTATATTTAAGAAATCTTTGTCTGTCCTCAATTTGCAAAGATGTTTTCTCGTGTTTTCATCTGGGAGTTATATAGTAGTTTTCATGTTTATGCCTACAGTATTTCAAGTTAATTTTTATGTATGGTGTGAGATAGGAGTCAGAGTCCGTTTTTTTCCTTTCAATTGGATATTCATTTATTCCAGCAACATTTGTTAAACTGATACGCCTTTTGCCCTTGAAATATCCTGGCATTGCATCTTTGTTGAGAATCAGTTGATCATATATATATATATATGTATATATATATATATATATATATGTGGGTCTGTTTCTGTTTTATATGTTCTATGCATCGTTTAACTGTCCTTATAACAATTTTGATTACTATTGAGCATTTGCACTCATAGGCAGTTTCCACTGGTTTTCTAGTTATTTTTCCATTCTCACTGTGCCCTTTATGAACTTTCTAAACAATGCTATGCACCTTTTCTTTTTCATGTTTGTAGTATGTTTGCACATTTGCTTGCTGTTTGTCATATGGCTTAGCTCAGCATGTATAGCTCTATTTAGACATATTTTTTATTTTAATAAGGTGAAGCTGATTTCTCCATGACATTCTTTCCGTCTGAAACGATACTTGCTTGACTTCCTCACTGAACTGGAATTTGAGGACTCTGAGTATTAAAAAAGTTTTTATTCCCTGAAGATACACCGTAAGTGAAAGGGGTTGGGAATGGAGCTTGGTTAAAGCTGGGTACAGCCCTTTTGAATGACCTGAGCTGTGCTTTCGCTTCTGAGATTTGGTTAAAGGTTTTAAACCTGGGTTTGCCCTCTCAGAGTTACAGATATGCCTGTTCCAATGAGGTGAGAGTTGGTGCAGGCTTGGAAGCATTTTCCCAGTTCCCATGACACTTCCCAAACAACAAGCTCTGCCAGTGTTCCTGACTTCTGCTAAGACCTCGAGATACTACTGTGACGGTTAGGACTCATTCCTGCTCATGCCGCTGTGCTTGATACTGCTTAGCTATTATCTGTTTCCTCATCTTGCTTCTCTTTAAATTGATGGGTGTTGGTAGAAATTTTCAATGTGTTTCAGAAACATACTGCTTCATTTTTGAAAACTTACCCATTTTCTTTTTTCTCTTTTTGGGCTTCTATTTTTCACCATTTTGTTAGGTATTAATGAAGGAAAGAAGTGCTGGTCCTTAAGCTTTGCCATCTTTACACAGTTGTCTGAAAGAATCATTCATTTTTCCTTTTTCTGGATTATTTATAATTTTATCTTCATGGATTTTGCATTTTATGCCCATTTTATTGACCTGAGTTTTAACCTTTACCTTAGTACTGGTTGCAGAGCTGGTGCTTTAAAAATTGGAACTCTATTATGGTAAACAGAAGTGACAGTAAAGGGAAGCAAATTCTTAGATTCTTACAACCTGGGATAGAGAAGGCAATGGCACCCCACTCCAGTACTCTTGCCTGGAAAATCCCATGGACGGAGGAGCCTGGTGGGCTGCAGTCCATGGGGTCACTAAGAGTCAGACACGACTGAAGCGACTTAGCAGCAGTACAACCTGGGAACACTGGTTCTCATAAGGGAACTTAAATTTTAGGAATTGTTTGTGTTTGGGAGAGAAGTAAGGAGATGATTTAATGTCTGAAATTTAATTTGCTATTCATTTATAATTAAATTTAATTTGTTGAATTTAATGATGTTACTGACTTGATAGTAAAGGAATGAACCAAAGAGACTTTAGCATTTTCCTTCCTCGAAGAATGGGGCATTTTCAGAAAAAATAATTTTCATTTCATTTCCAACAGTAGTATCTAATACCCTAAGTGTTGGGGAGAGTTATATGTCATCTTTTGCTTTGCTGCTTGTTTTTGTGACATTTTCTAGGTCTTTATTTCTGATTTAGCAGATGAATTGCTGTAACTAGACAAAAGAGTCCTCCATGGACAAAATTATACACAAATACAGCACATTTAGATGGCAGCTTGTGTTAGTGACATTTTGCTGTGAGCCTCTTAGCAGCTTAGCAGCTCACAGCATCTCCAATGGAAGCAAAAGGCTACCAGAAAATGAGAAATTGGACTTGGAACCAGAAACCAAAAATAAAAGTAACCATGGCAGTGTCTAAGCAGTGTGACAGTAAGCTGATTTTCAGATGATGGGACTCTCAGATTTGTCATGATACTAAGGTGTTTGAGTCCAATAGACCTGAGAGTCTGCATGTCAGCTGCCTCCTTTGTCTTCAGTTCTTTGCTTTTTTTTTCAGTGAAGCCTTTTCTTTGACTGTCTTCTGACTGTCTTCCAGTTTTCCTTAGAAAAATCTCATTTTCCTGTTGTTCTTGAACCCTGTGTCCATTCTGCTTGGTTGAATGCAGCTTCCACCTTGCTTCCTTGCATTTCTGTGGTGTCTTTTCCTGTTGTGTTGAAGATTGGGCCAGGATGCCGCATCATCCCTTTCTTCTTCTGCTGTGGGCTTCTCTCTCCCTCCAGGCTATTTTCTACTTGACTGACCCCTCTGTTGGCTTTCATGACACACTATTGTGCTTTTTGTCCCTGTCCTCTCTGTTCAATTGCCTTGTCTTGGCTTCCTAACTGTTGGTGGCACACGAGAGGTGGCAGCCTGCACCCTTCTTTCCTTGGGTGGTTCTGTCTGATTCCAGTCATCTTTCTGGGTGCCCTAAATTCCTATTTCCATTCCTGTCTCCTCTCTTGAGCTTGGTGAGACATTTTCAGTCAGTAAAGTTAGTAGGGTCCACCTGGTTGTGCCATAGACTCTCCACATCACCACGGGCAGCATGGAACTCTCCTTCAAGTAGAAGAGTGCAACCCACACTAAAGGTTGTGTTTGGTACCCATGTCCTCCTGTATTGGTCTTGAAATCCCTTAAATTTTTTTTTTGAAATGTTTCAAGGTATGCTGCTGCTGCTGCTGCTAAGTTGCATCAGTTGCGTCCGACTCTGTGCGACCCCATAGACAGCAGCCCATCAGGCTCCTCTGTCCCTGGGATTCTCCAGGCAAGAATACTGGAGTGAATTATCATTTCCTTCTCCAATGCATGCATGCATGCTAAGTCACTTCAGTCATGTCTGACTCTGTGTGACCCTATGGACAGTAGCCCACCAGGCTCCTCTGTCCACAGGATTCTCTAGGCAAGAATAGTGGAGTGGGTTGCCATTTCCTTTTCCATAAATTTGAGCATTTATTTAGAATGAGAAAAGAAATCACAGAAAATTATGAATTTTTAGAAATGAACAACATCACAGACTCCCCAAATATAACATGACATCTTTGTTAACTGCCCAAAATACTTTTTTTCTTTATTATTTTTGGTTACATATTCTTTTTTTAATTCCAATTTTGTTGAGATGTAATTGACATACAGTGCTACATAAATTGAAGGTGTACAGCCTAATGGTTTGATATATATACATCATGAAGTGATTGTCACAAGAAATTTAGTGAACATCCATCATCTCATATAGGTACAAAATTAAAGAAACCGAAAAATTTTTTTCTATGATGAGAACTATTAGACTTTGCTCTCTTAACACCTTTTACATGTAGCATGCAGCAGCAATAATTATGGTTATGTTTTACCTCACATCCTCCCCTTTCTCTCCCCTTGCCCTCAATCACATCTTCCCACCTGCAATCCCTGCACCTTCCTAACTACTCTTTTTCTGTCATCCCCCTTCCTTGAATCCTTTATGCTCTTCTGTCCAGATGTCTCACCTTGACCCACAGATACCTCTGATCTTGTCTCCCTTTCTTTTCCTGCCTCTGCCACTCACTCAGGAACCTTCAGTGGTGCATACACTTTGACACAGCATTTCCACTTCTGCTAGGATTTATTTCGCAAATCTACATAGACAGGGGCATGCCAAGACTGACACTCCATTTGCTTGCTGTCTTGTTTCTAACAGCTGCTACTGCTAAGTCACTTCAGTCATGTCCTACTCTGTGCGACCCCATAGACAGCAGCCCACCAGGCTCCTCTGTCCCTGGGATTCTCCAGGCAAGAATACTGGAGTGAATTGTCATTTCCTTCTCCAATGCATGCATGCATGCTAAGTCACTTCAGTCATGTCTGACTCTGTGTGACCCTATGGACAGTAGCCCACCAGGCTCCTCTGTCCACAGGATTCTCTAGGCAAGAATAGTGGAGTGGGTTGCCATTTCCTTTTCCATAAATTTGAGCATTTATTTAGAATGAGAAAAGAAATCACAGAAAATTATGAATTTTTAGAAATGAACAACATCACAGACTCCCCAAATATAACATGACATCTTTGTTAACTGCCCAAAATACTTTTTTTCTTTATTATTTTTGGTTACATATTCTTTTTTTAATTCCAATTTTGTTGAGATGTAATTGACATACAGTGCTACATAAATTGAAGGTGTACAGCCTAATGGTTTGATATATATACATCATGAAGTGATTGTCACAAGAAATTTAGTGAACATCCATCATCTCATATAGGTACAAAATTAAAGAAACCGAAAAATTTTTTTCTATGATGAGAACTATTAGACTTTGCTCTCTTAACACCTTTTACATGTAGCATGCAGCAGCAATAATTATGGTTATGTTTTACCTCACATCCTCCCCTTTCTCTCCCCTTGCCCTCAATCACATCTTCCCACCTGCAATCCCTGCACCTTCCTAACTACTCTTTTTCTGTCATCCCCCTTCCTTGAATCCTTTATGCTCTTCTGTCCAGATGTCTCACCTTGACCCACAGATACCTCTGATCTTGTCTCCCTTTCTTTTCCTGCCTCTGCCACTCACTCAGGAACCTTCAGTGGTGCATACACTTTGACACAGCATTTCCACTTCTGCTAGGATTTATNGAAGATCCCCTGGAGAAGGAAATGGCAATCCACTCCAGTACTATTGCCTGGAGAATCCCATGGATGGAGGGTACAGACCATGGGGTCGCAAAGAGTCAGACACGACTGAGCGACTTTACTTTCACTTTCACCATGAAGGTCACGTAAATTTTTTTCTTTCTCTTCGTCAGGTACCTAGCTGAATCATAATTAAAGGAAATTCTTATTTTTAGAAGAACAGCATACCCCATTACTGTCTACTAATTATTTCCACAAAAACGTGTAACTCCTAAGTAGACTCCATCTCTAATCCTATAGGTTTATCTTTCTGTTTTATTCAGGTTTTTCATCTGTGTTTTTTCTGGAAGAGTTCAAAATGACTGTCATTTAAGTGGTGATTTGGGGTCATTTTATCTTTGTATTGAGTCAGTCTTTATGCTGTGTGACACAAAGAGCTCATCTTATTTCCACTCTAAGTATTCAATTCCTTTTTTTTTTCAAACTAAATGATTGGTCTCAAAATAATGCTGTAACTTAATTGGCGCCATTGTTATTATTGTTCAGTTGCTAAGTCGTGTCTGACTCTGTGACCCCGTGGATGCCAGCACACCAGACTTTCCTGTCGTTCGGCATCTCCCAGAGCTTGCTCAAACTCATGTCCATTGTCGGTGATGCCATCTAACCATCTCATCCTCTGTCATCCCCTTCTTCCCCTGCCTTCAATCTTTCCCATCATCAGGGTCTTTTCTAATGAGTCAGTTCTTTGCATCAGCTGGCCAAAGTACTGGCGCTTCAGCTTCAGCATCAGTCCTTCTAATGAATATTCAGGATTGATTTCCTTTAGGATTGACTGGTTTGNTGGGAGACATTCTTTTTCTCAGAGGTGTTCTGAGATCTAAGATTGTTTTCATTTTTTAGTGTTTAAACAAATGGGGATAATTAACATCAATGTGTGTGTATGTGTTAGTTACTCAATTGTGTCCGACTGTTTGCAACCCCATGGACTGTATCCTGCCAGGTTCCTCTGTGCATGAGATTCTCCAGGCAAGAATACTGGAGTGGTGGAGGGAGGGCGGGGAGTTTATTTATTTATTTATTTTTTAAAAGAATACTGGAGTGGGTTGCCATTCCCTTCTCCTGGGGATCTTCCCGACCCATGGATCAAACCAGGGTCTCCTTCATCACAGGCAGACTCTTACCTGAGCTACCAGGGAAGCTCTAATTAAGCATCAGAATGGAGGCTTAAACTGTTTGTAAAGTCATATCCACCTTCATCACACTGGGTCTCTAATTCTATCGGTTTCTGTCTTATTAGAACATTTGAAAGAATTTGCAGGGAAGAAGTGTAAAAAAAATTGGAAACCATGTGTATGTGGGCTGAACGTAAATGGAGGAATTAAAAGTGAAACATTTCACCCTCTTATTCCCCTAAGTATCACATTTGCCTGTATTGTCTGGGGAAGTTCCTGAAGCCTGATGAAGGTGGGGCCTGGGTAATTTGAAGGTGGGACTATTTGCTATTCCTTGGGACCAGTACCCAGTTAATATTGCTTTGTAATATGGAAAGTTTATCTTGTTAAAAACCCCAACGCCCAGAAAAGGAATAAAGCTGATGTGGAAGTAGCAGCCGGGTGCAGTGTTATTTAAGTACTTGTTCCCTTAGAATACCAGGGACCCAGTGTGTGTGCCCCTTGCCAACTGTAGAAGCCAAAGGGGATACCCTCTTACCATGGATGTGTTTGGAGTGAGCTGGGAGAATAAGGTCATTTTCTTCCTTTTCTTCCTCCATCTCTCCACAGATGAGCTTTGGAATGCTACCAGGTACAAAAAGAGAAAACGTAGTTTATGGAGAATCAGTTTTGGAATGAACTCAGAATCGCATTCTAAGAAATTAGTGTGAAGTTGGAACAGTTGCAGTGAATGGCAAAAATACAAAAATAATTGAAATATATTGGAGTGAAATGAAACTGTTTACTAGTTAAAAGGATTAGATGATTTGGTAATTACACATAATTTTACTGTGGTGCCATTAACTGATAATGAGAGAGACTCCACGATTCCAGCAGAATTCCTGCAGGAAGACATGTAGAAAACCTTACTAGGGTGACTTAGCCAAATGGGAGGTTATTCTTCTAGTTTGAATCCAGAGGAAGGCAGTTTAGAATCCTGCCAGGGTCCCAGACTTTCTAGCTTTTACTTTTCTGCTCTTAGCAGCATTAGAGTTTCATTGTCATGTTCGTAGGATTGCTATTTCGCTTCCAGGTTTGGCATCCCACATGCTTGGCAGACAGAAGAGGGGAAAAGGTCTGAGCATGCTCTGCTCATACTGAGTTGGCTGGTTCTGGTTCACATGGCCACCTTTGTTGCAAAGGAGCCTGGGAATCAGGCGACCTGAATCAGGATATTGCTGTCTTTCCAGAAGTGGAGTTGTCATGGAACAGGCTAAAGCGAGTGAATCTCAGAGAGGCCCAAGGAGTGTCTGCTGCTCGGTGCTTTTGTCCAGTAGACCTCAAGGATTATAAACTCATTCCTTCATTGGCCTAAGAGACATAGATCAGGGAAAAGAATTTTCCCCATGTTGCCCTGCTGCCTTTCTCTTTCAGTGGCTGGGTTGAGAGTTTGTCTTGTATTTGATTCCTTTTTGTTGCCAGAAAGACTTTAAAATTATCCTTTGCTATGTGCAGCAGCATCGTGTGATTTCCCTGCCGGGACTAAAATGTTCACTTCCCATGCTGGGGCATAAAGGCTAGCTAGCTTAAAGGCCTTTGAAGGCTGCTCCAGTGAGAGAGGCTGGAGAACATGGACGCGTTTTAATTTAGAGAGGCGCATGAGCCCCTTTCTATTTTCATGTCAGTTAAGTGTATGGTGAAATATTCTTTCAGAGGAAGATGCTGGTTGTTCAGGTTACCTGTGTTTCTGGAATTTTCTACTCATGAGTGGGTGGCAGTTCTGCAGAAACTGGTAAGCAGTGGTGGCCACACAGATGTTGGCTTATATGCTGTATGCTGACTGTAAGGCGAATAAACACACATGCCCGCCCAGATGGTTTATTCTTCTTTATTGTTCACTGTGATTACTGAACAAGGCGTGTTTATATTTTAATCTGTGTCAACTGCCTGCGACAGTCAGAGCCTCAGTGTCCACCCTGATTTACCGCTGACCCATTTGAGTCAGAGGTCTGGTGAACCTCCTTTGGGGCTTTTTCCTTTTTATTGGTACGTCCTTCTCTGTACCTTGAAGAGACTCTGGGCTGCCTTTAATCCATTTCTTTTAGGCTCCTGTTTGTACTTGGTTGCTGATTTTCCTTTTTCAACCAATTTTTCTTTTTCTCAAGTGTTTGACACTTAGCTGAATGAGGCTGTCAAAATGTTTTCCTTCTATCATTAGCATAGCCTGTCTCAGCTCGGTATTGTGTGTGTTTGTGGTAGGTTTTTGTTTAATCTGCCGAGCCACAGATTAACAGCCAGACCTCCCCCTCTTCCCCTCACACATCTCCCATACAGAACACAGATATAAAAAAATTAGTTTCAAAAAGCATCCTAGACATCTCACATCGCTGAAGAGGACAGGCTGCCTCCCTCGCTGACTGGAGGTGGTGTGTCTTCTTGATGGAGGGTTGCCGTGGCAACCGTGTGCAAGCTAAGGCGTCCTGGGCAAGGGGGAGGGGGTCTAGCTGTCAGACCCTTGTTCAGCCCCTCAGATATGTCTTATTCCTTACCGCACTCTTGGGATTGATATTCGACTCTCCAAGTGCACGATGGATGTGGACGTGTGGAGATGGCTTTGTCAACTGTGCCCTTATCTGCGTTATTTCCTTGTGCTTTTCTGTCACATTCCAGTATCAGGTGTTTTCCTCTCTTCCGGCATCTCTTATTCTCTGCTCAGTGCTGCATTGGAGATGAGGGGCCTTATAAAGGAGATTCAGCTATATTAAGCCATCACTGACTTGAAAATGCTGGAAATGAGTATTATTTAGAGGGTTTTTTTTTTGCTTTTTGAAATGGGCTGGTTGTGTGGCAGGTGCGTTAGGAGTGATGATACCTTTCTTTTATTAGGTATCTACTGTGTTCAAGAAACTTATCATGTGTTGTCTCATTTGATACTCATAGCAATTCTCAAATGTGAATAATTATTATTCTCACTCTACAGATAAGAAAAATAGGATCAGGGAGGTTAGATAACTTCCTTAAGATCACACAGCAACTACATGACAGAAGTTAAACCCAGGATGTTACTAGTTGAATATCGTGAACAATCCTGACATAGTAGGCACTTACAATGTAGGTTGCATGATTGAATTCAGTTGCTACTGACAAGGGCCTCAGAGGGTCTGTGAATACTGATATTGATGTACAATTCAACATGTCCTCTCATTAGAAAATAAGTAGCTCACTGATATTCAGATATAGCTGTTTCCATTAGTTTGGATGTCTACCTGAAATGCCCAGTCAACACAGATCAATTTGTCCATCAAACCCTTTCTTCACAAGCAACAGATGTCAACTTTGAGCCAGCCCAGCTTGGAATAACAAATTCTGAATTACTGTTTCAGGAAAATTACTGTTTCTTTTATTGATAAGTCTTTGCTTCTGTGTGAAATCCATGCAAATAATTCTAATGAATATACTGATAGAGTTTTATTGGAGAACTTGATAAGAGTGATACTGAAGTTTATTTAGAAAAGTAAATATGCAGAAATAACCCAGACTTGGGACAGAGATTGGTGACAGAGGACTAGGGTATAACCAGAATTACAGTGAAGTTTAAATTGAAGACTTTAAAAAAGAATGGTGCAGGCCTGGTCAGTGAGAGAGAACAGAAAGACCAGAAACAGCATCCCCTTACCACCCCCATGTGTCTATAAAAACTGAGCATACAATAAGGCAGATCTTATAACTACCAAAAATTATTGTGTTAATATATGCTTTTACATCAAAAATATATATGAAAGCTCAAGGTAAAAGTAATATCTTTTCTTCCTGTAATCTCACTCCTAAGAAGAGATTATTAATATATGTTTTTTGATGTATATTACAAATGTACCTACAGACATGCATACATTTTGGGAGACAGCACGGTGCATTGATCGTTGTGGTTCAGTTGCTCAGTTATGTCCAACTCGTTGCGACCCCATGGACAGCAGCACGCCAGAATTCCCTGTCCTTCACCATCTCCTGGAGCTTGCTTAACCTCATATCCTTTGAGTTGGTGATACCATCTTGTCCCCTGTTGTCCCCTTCTCCTCCTGCCTTCAATCTTTCCCAGCATCAGGGTCTTTCCCATTGAGTTGGCTCTTCTCATTGAGTGATCAAAGTATTAGAGCATCAGCATTAATCTTTCCAATGAAGATTCAGGGTTGATTTTCTTTAGGATTGACTGGTTTGATCTCCTTGAGGTCTGAGGGACTCTCGAGAGACTTCTCCAACACCAAAGTTCAAAAGCATCACTTCTTCAGTGCTCAGCCTTTTTTATGATCTAACTCTTACATCCATATATGAGTATTGGAAAAACCATAGCTTTGACTGTACCTTGTTGGCAAAGTAATGTGTCTGCTTTTTAATATGCTGTCTAGTGAAGTCAAGTTGGCCTTAGGAAGCATCACTACAAACAAAGCTAGTGGAGGAGATGGGATTCCAATTGAGCTATTTCAAATCCTAAAAGATGATGCTGTGAAACCATTGCATTCAATATGTCAGCAAATTTGGAACACTCAGAAGTGGCCACAGGATTGGAAAAGGTCAGTTTTCATTCCAATCCCAAAGAAAGGCGATGCCAAAGAATGCCCAAACTACTGCACAATTGCACTCATCTCACACGCTAGTAATGGAGAAGGAAATGGCAACCCACTCCAGCGTTCTTGCCTGGAGAATCCCAGGGATGACGGAGCCCAATGGGCTGCCGTCTGTGGGGTCACACAGAGTCGGACACAACTGAAGTGACTTAGCAGCAGCAGCAGCAGCACATGCTAGTAAAGTAATGCTCAAAATTCTCCAAGCTAGGCTTCAGCAATAAATGAACCATGAACTTCCAGATGTTCAAGCTGGTTTTAGAAAAGGTAGAGGAACCAGATCAAATGGCCAACATCTGCTNTTTGGTCTTGTCTATAGAGAGACTGGAACAGAAGGAACTGCTGATAAAGACAAGATCGCCTGGGTGTAACATTATACCCTACTGACAGACTTCTGAAAATGTGACCACTGAGCCCAGGAACTTGAAGGGTCCCTACTAGAGGACCTGACTCCAGGGCTCTGAGAGTTATTTCAGAGGGTTTCTGCTTGAGGCTCTGTAGGAGCAGAAGGTAACTGACTTCCCACTCATGGTTGTTGTGAGACCCATTGCTGGACTGCAGACTGCTTTGCAGTGCCTCCTTCCTGCTCCTTGGAGTGGTTTGTAAACCTTATTTCTAAATGTTTCCTACTTAGACTAACCTGTGTTATGTGCTAATTACGTACAATAAACAAAGTGACTCGTTAATTGAACATTGGCTACAATTTGTATATACACCTGTAATCTCGTGATTTTTACTTGGCCTCAACCCTGGGCCCTGCAACAGTCTGGCTCAGCTTAATTAATTTTGGGGTGTGTATGAGGTGATATCAAGATCTTTCATTTGTCTGACTATTAAACTGTTGAATTCTAGTGGCTTCCTTCTCTGTTATCAGTCTTCTCTATCAATCAAGAACATAGGGCTAGATAACCTTTGTGGAATTTTGACCTGTAAAATCCTATAGCTATTCTATAATATGGCATCACTGACTCAATAGACATGAGTTTGAGCAAACTCTGGGAGATGGTGAAGGACAGGAAAACCTGGTGTGCTTCAGTCCATGGGGTCATAAAGAGTCAGACGTGACTAAGTGAAGACTGAGCAACAACATCAGTGCGACAGTATTGGAAACTAGAAAATAAAAAGAGGTGCTACAGTCTTTCAGTTCAGTTCAGTTCACTTGCTCAGTCATGTCCGACTCTTTGCGACCCCATGAATTGCAGCACGCCAGGCCCCCCTGTTCATCACCATCTCTCGGAGTTCACTCAGACTCATGTCCATCAAGACCGTGATACCATCCAGCCATCTCATCCTCGGTCATTCCCTTCTCCTCCTGCCCCCAATCCCTCCCAGCATCAGAGTCTTTTCCAATGAGTCAACTCTTTGCATGAGGTGGCCAAAGTACTGGAGTTTCAGCTTTAGCATCATTCCTTCCAAAGAAATCCCAGGGTTGATCTTCAGAATGGACTGGTTGGATCTCCTTGCAGTCCAAGGGACTCGCAAGAGTCTTCTCCAACACCACAGTTCAAAAACATCAGTTCTTCGGCATTCAGCCTTCTTCACAGTCCAACTCTCACATCCATACATGACCACAGGAAAAACCATAGCCTTGACTAGACAGATATTAGTCGGCAAAGTAATGTCTCTGCTTTTGAATATACTATCTAGGTTGGTCATAACTTTTCTTCCAAGGANTTTTCCCAGCACCACTTGTTAAAGATTGTATATTCTTGCCTCCTTTGTCAAAGATAAGGTGTCCATAGGTGTGTGGATTTATCTCTGGGCTTTCTATTTTGTTCCATTGATCTATGTTTCCCTCTTTGTGCCAGTACCATACTGTCTTGATGACTGTAGCTTTGCAGTATAGTCTGAAGTCAGGCAGGTTGATTCCTTCAGTTTTATTCTTCTTTCTCAAGATTGCTTTGGCTATTCGAGGATTTTTGTATTTCCATACCAATTGTGAAATTATTTGTTCTAGTTCTCTGAAAAATACTGTTGATAGCTTGATAGGGATTTTGAACCCTAGAGCACAGGAGGATGTATTCTTCAACCTTTTCAGGCTTCAGAGATGCTTCTGGAAATCACGCCTGAATAGTATCCGAAAGATTTAGTGTTTGTGCTAAGACAACTGGCTATCAATATCCAAACAAATGGCCTTTTCCTTCACACCATCTATAAAAATTAACTCAAAATGGAGCAGTGACATAAACATAGAAGCTAAAACCCCAACAATCCATGACCTTGGATTTGGTGATAGATTCGTACACATGACACAGAAAGCATGAGGAACTAAAGAAAGTAGAGATGAATCGGCCTCATTGAAATAAAGGTCTTGGGCTCCATAACCACTGCAGATGGTGACTGCACCCATGAAATTAAAAGACACTTGCTCCTTGGAAGAAAAGCTATGATTAACCTCAGTTCAGTTCAGTCACTCAGTTGTGTCCGACTCTTTGCGACCCCATGAATCGCAGCACGCCAACTCCCAGAGTTCACAAAAACTCACGTGCATCAAGTCAGTGATGCCATCCAGCTATCTCATCCTCTGTCATCCCCTTCTCCTCCTGCCCCAAATCCCTCCCAGCATCAGGGCCTTTTCCAATGAGTCAACTCTTTGCATGAGGTGGCCAAAGTACTGGAGTTTCAGCTTTAGCATCNTTCCAGTTTGTGTTTCATCCAGCCCAGCATTTTTCATGATGTATTCTGCATATAAGTTAAATAAGCAGGGTGACAATATGCGGTCTTGATGTACTCAATTTCCAATTTTGAACCTGTCCATTGTCCATGTCTGTTTCTAACTGTTGCTTCTTGACTTGCATACAGGTTTGTCAGGAGGCAGGTAAGGTGGCCTGGTATTCCCATCTCTTTCAGAATTGTTCACAGTTTGTTGTGATCCATACAGTCAAAGGCTTTAGTGTAATCAATGAAGCAGAAGGAGGTGTTTTCCTGGGATTCTCTTGCTTTTTCTTTGGTCCAGTGGATGTTGGCAATTTGATCTCTTGTTCCTTTGCTTTTTTAAAATCCAGCTTGAACATCTGGAATGTCTCAATTCATGTATTGTTGAAGCCTAACTTGGAGAATTTTGAGCATGACTTTGCTAGCATGTGAAAGTGCAATTGTATTGGTTAAGAATGTTAACTTTTGAGGCAGGACAGTTAGTTTCATGTATGGATGTGTGCCCTTGGATGTGTTGTTAAAACTGTGTGCCTCAGTTTTTTCTCATCTTTACAGTGATGGTAATAAAGTACTTGCAGGGTTTTTGTAGGGGTCAAATGGCATAATATGTGCAAAACTCTTAGATAAAGCCTAGATAAACACTTAAAACATCATGAATGTTCAATAAAAATTAGCTTTTAAAAGTGTAAGGCTGTATCAGGTATGTTTTGCAATTAATTTATATTTGTTGTAGGAATATACTGTAAGTGGATACTCTTTCATGTATTTGTGTTTCATTCCTTTCCTTGACTGTATATTGTTCCATTGCACCAATTTATCAGACTCCTGTTGGTAGTGTGTGGGTGTTTCCAAGACCATCCTCAGGCTTACTTACTGGTTCACTAGCAGGACTCACACGATGTGGAAAAGATGTTACACTTGCAGTTATGGTTTATTACAGGGCTTCCCAGATGGCTCAGTGGTTAAAAAACAAAACACGTTCCAATGCAAGAGATGCAAGAGACATGGGTTCAGTTCCTGGGTCAGGAGGATCCCCTGTAGAAGGGAATGGTAACCTACTCCAGTATTCTGGCCCAGAGAATCCCATGGACAGAGAGGCCTGATGGGCTATAGTCTATAGTGTCACAAAGAGTCAGATACAACTGAGCACACACACGTGCATGGTTTATTACAGTGAAAGGATATAAACTGGAATAAGCACAGGGAAGAGGCACATGGTAATGGAGTCAAGTCAATAGAAACCAGAAATCAGCTTCCAGATTTTCTCCCAATGGAGTCACATGGATGCACTTAGTTCTTCCAACAATGATGTGTGACAATACATGTGACGTCTTGCCAAGCAGGGATATTCACCAAGCCAGGATATTTATCGGGAATCATTATGTAGCATGCATTGCCTGTGTGACTGGCCTTAGCTTACCACACTCTAGCCTTTCAGAGCAAAAGCATGTGTCAGCCATATATCATATTAGCATAAACCATCTGATCAAATTGGTACTGCAGGCATACAGAAACACTCTTATCAGACAGAATGTTAAGGAGGCTCAGAGCTTATCTCCCAAGAGCTAGTCAAGAATCAGTCCTGAAGATGGGCATTCCTTGGAAATGTGCAGAGTCTGATCAGTATGGGTCTATTGATTTAACCCTATTCCACAGATAGGCGTTTAGGAGCTTTCTAGCATCTTGTAAATATTGTATGTAAAGAACACTTGAAGAAGTAGCTGTATACATATTGTCTTAAGGATTTCTGTGAGTGTTTTTATAGTATAAATTCATAAACTTGTTGAGTTAAAGAGCGTATAGACTTCAGCTTTTGACAGCTGTGTGATTTTGTCCATGAGAAGGTTTCTCTCACACTCTGACCAAGGAAATCAGTGTTGGCATTCCCCCTCCCTCACCCTGCCGCCACCCTCTAGAGTGTTTTATATCCTAAACCTTGGTGATCTTTTCCAAACTGATCGTGACAACATGTCGGTTTAATTTGCAGTTCATTGTGATAAGAGAGATTGTCCATTTTTAATTTCTTTTTTTGAGTTGAAATGGCCTGTCAAATTTAAAGGACAGAAGGCTACAATAGAGTCAGGACAGTTGGTTAAATTTCTTTGAAAAAGAGTAGGTTTATATTCTTCTCAATATGCAATAAAGTACATCTCGGATGAATTGCTTTTTGGTAAAGGACCAGGTGGCAAATACTTCAGGCTTGGTGGGCTGTACTGTCTCTGTTGTATGTCCCTTTCTTTTTTCCTGAACAGCTCATGGGCCATAAAAAAATAAGTAACAAGTCTCATAGTTTGCTCGCCCTGTAGTTAAACAATTTACTGTAAAAAGTGAGTCATCTGATTCTTACATGGTTAGTATGAGAATATTTTTATATTAAGTAAGACCCAAATATATAACATTTTCTACTTGCAGTTCAGTGTTCTATTATACTCCAATTATAAGCAATAAAGAAAGTCAACATAAGGGAAAATAATGTACCAAAGGGAAGAGCCTGATGACTAAACACAATTTTAAATGAGGATTTAACTGTTTAGTCCCAAACATCCATAAATGAAGTGCAAAAAGAAGGTGAAGAACTAGACATTTTAAAAATGCCTTTATAAAAGATATTAACCAGTGTAACAATCTTAAAGACAGACATGGCTACCCACTCCAGTATTCTTGCCTGGAAAAGTCCATGGACAGAGGAGCCTGGCGGGTTCCAGTTCATGAGGTCTCAAAGAGTTGGACACGACCAAGCCACTAATACACACACAGGAAGAAAAGTCCTGTCATATCAGAAAATGGGCAAAGGACACAGCCAGACAATTCCAAAGGAAGAGATTCAGTTTACTAGTAAAAATGACACCTAGAACACATTGTCACTGGAAAGAACTAGGCTAACATTTCTAACCGAATTAGCAATGATTGAGTAAAATGGTAATATTTCATGATGTCACAAGTGGTGTGAAATGAGCACTCTCATATGCTGCTGCTGAGCATGTAAATAAAAAGTGTTTCCAAAAGACAGTTTGCAAAGCTCGTCTCAAGAGCCTTAATCAGGAGCTCAGATTCTTAGACCTGAAAATTATCACAGGAATGCTGAATGATTTAAACGATACAATCTGTGTTTTAGCTTGAGCTACTGTAATGAAACATTGTAGACCCAGTGGTTTATCAATAACAGGACTTTATTTCTCATAGTTCTGGAGGCTGGGAATCTGACATCAGGGTGCCAGCCTGGTTGGCTTCTGATCAGGAGCCCTCCTCCTTGTTACAGGTAGTAAGCTTCTTCCTGTATCTTCACATGGCAGAGAGCAGAGAGACAGAGCCAGCTCTTGTGTCTCTTCTTATAAGGGTGCTAATGCCATTCATGAGGGCTCCACCCTCATGACCTAATTACCCCAGAGGTCCCACCTCCTCATCCTATCACAGGTTAGGATTTCAACATATGAATTTAATGGGGAATACAAACATTCAATGCTCTTAACATATCTATTTCAACATATTGAAAACACCAAAGTATTTAGAAGCAATTTGATAGAAACCATACATGAGTATGTTATTTACCCATAAGAGGGAACAGTAAACCTGCTAAAATTCATATCCCTGAAGAGTTTTATTACTAGGTGTGTTTTAGGCAGAATAAGCCCCACCCTCCACCCATGTTCATCCCTGGAATCTGTGAATAGGTGACCTTACATGGCCAATGGAAGACTACAGAATTAGGTGTGATTAAGTAAGAGATATTGAGATGGGAGGGGATTATCCTGGATATTCTGAGTGTGTCTTATGGAATCACAAAGCTATTTCTGTGAGGGCGGCAAGACGATCAAGGTCAGAGAAGGTGATGTAATGACAGAAGCAGAGGTCAGAGTAATATGGGGCCAGGAGCCAGGGAATGCAGGCCAACTTTAGGAGCTGGAAAGGCAAGGGAACATTACAGAATCTCCAACAGACTGCAGCCCTGCCAACACCTTGAATTTTGCTCACTTAGTTGCTCAGTGAGACTGATTATGGACTTCTGACCTCTAGAACTATAAAAATAATGAACTTGTGTTGTTCTCAGTCACTAAATTTGTGGCAATTTGTTATGGCAGCAGTAGGAAAGCCATACTCTAGTGGAAAGCTCACATACTGTCAGTGGGATGGGGAGACAGGATGTCACCGTGGTTGTTGTGGGATGGTGCAGCCCCTGCAACAGACTCTCTGATAAGCTGTTGACCCTGTCTGCCGAAAGTATACACTTGCTGGATTAGACAACTTTAGGCTTAATGTTGTTTTGTGTCACAGTCTTTTTTGTATTACTGCTGTCTCTTATACACATCTATCAGGGNGCCCCTGCAACAGACTCTCTGATAAGCTGTTGACCCTGTCTGCCGAAAGTATACACTTGCTGGATTAGACAACTTTAGGCTTAATGTTGTTTTGTGTCACAGTCTTTTTTGTATTACTGTTTAGGAATGACATATGAAATTATCCGTTTTTCCTTTTTTAAAAAATATTTATTTGGCTCTTTGGGTCTTAGTCGTGGTGCATGGGCTCAGTAGTTGTGGCCCGGTCTCAGGAGCTGGTTTGAGGCATGCAGGATCCTAGTTCCCTAACCAGGGATTGAACCCAATGCCCCTGCACTGAAGGCAGATTCTTAACCACTGGACCATCAGGGAAGTCCCATGATCTGTTTTTCAATGCACGATATTCGCAGCCATTCAGGACCTATTTCACTTTTGAGTTTGCATCAGCAAGGTGACATCTCACATAAAGGAAAATTCAGAATCATGTCCAGGTATCTCTGCTTCCAACCTCTCAGATCCTCTGAATGTTCATCCCCTTATAGTGTTCTGTGGTGACTCTGGCCCAGAACTGCATGTGGCTTGTGATCACAAGGTCCCCACCTCCCCCAACCTCAGGAAAGTACGGATGTGCAGACGAATTCCATCAAGAAATGCTGCTCACCAAACCTTGTGAAACTTGCTTCACCTGTCTGGGCCCCATATGCCTATATTCCCTTAATAAAAAATAGGTGAGTTTAGATATTGTGAACTTTCTGGTCTTTCCATGTTGAACATTCTAGAATTCTTAGTTGAATCTAGTCCTCAGATGTGAGTGCCACTTTCACAAAGTGTAAATGGAGGTCACAAGATGAATTTAATATGGTTGTCCCTTGGTATCTGCAGGGGATGTGCACCCTTACCCCTACCCCTGCAGATATCAAAATCCCTGGATGCTCTAGTCTCTTGTAAAATGATATGTTATTTGCATACAACCTGTACACATCCCCTGGGATACTTTAAATCACCTAGAGATGACTTAATACCTAATAAAATGTAAATACTATGTAAATAATTGCAAATGCAATGTGCATAGTACAGTGTAAATAGTTACCAGCACAACAAATTCAAGTTTTGCTTTTTGGAACTTTCTGGAATTTTATTTAGAATTTTTTTCCCATGTTGAGGCATGTGAGATCTTAGTTCCCTGACCATGGATTGAACCTGTGCCTCCAGCAGTGGAAGTGCAGAGTCCAAACCACTGGGCTGCCAGGAAATCCCCTTTTTGGAATATATTTGATCAAGGGTGGTTGAATCTGCAGGTGCAGAACCCATGGATACGGAAGGCTGATTGTATACACCTGGGTACATAGACTTAATTGATGGCTGGGGTTTGCATGGTTGCAGAGGAAAAAGAACACACACAGTCAGTCCTGTTGAGAAGGTGAAGTTTCTGTCCCTTTATTTTTTCTTGTGTTCTTTTTCACTACCACCATTCAGAAATCATCAGAAGAGGGATATAAAACAGGATAGGAGGAAAGTAATGGTGTGGTCCCCTGAAAGTCCTTCTTAAGGAACTGATGTGTGGGCAGAGGTTAGACAACATTCTTGCAGATTTGTGTTTTTGATACCACCTCTCCGCTTCTACCTTCTTTATGCTTTCTTCTTATGGTGAGAACAGATTTGTTTAGTGCGAAAATCCTCCAGGGCTCCCCTGTGCTTCTGTGTAACCAGTGCTCCATTCAGCAAGCAGGCTGATAGTTTTTCAGAACTTGAGAAGATTGCTCAATTTAATATTATAAGAATCAACGCACACCATAACTTAAACATCTGCATCTGGAGTTTTTGTCTCGTAATACTTTCTGCTGGGAATTCACTTTTAAGTCAATGGGGGTTAATAGAAACCAGTATCATTTATCCTAATACTGAAGGACATACCACACTCTCTTAGTGTCTTAGGCACTTGGAAGCCAAATGCTTTAGTGCCAGTTTCACCACAGCTTGTTGGCGATGCAAAGACTAGCCTTTGCTGTAATTTAGCAAAAAGATCTTCTTGGCAAGTTTCATTCCACAATTAGCATTCTCCCTGTTAGGGAGTGAAACCATGGATTTCCTGCTGCGGGAGTGACAGAGGCAGTGTAGGGATGGAAAACAAACGTATTGCTGTGCCATCCAAGCTATGATTTTTGTTGAGGTATAAATTATGTAGAAGATCTGACAGTTGTAAGATTATTGAGTTATGCAACCGTGATTCATTGCCTCAGCCCCAAAAGTTCTCTAATGCCTGTTCACATTTAGTGCTTGTTCCTAGCCCTAAGTAACCACAAATCTTTGTTTCTATAGATTTGTCTTGCCTAGAAATTTCATATAAATGAAACCATGTAACATGTAGTCTTTCATGTTTTGCTCCTTTCAAATGGTTTTGGGTTTCATCCATGTCATAGCAAGTGTTAGTATTTTATTCATTTTATTTAATTGAAATATATTTGATATATAATATTGTATAGGTTTAAGGTACAATGTGCTAATTTGATACATTTATATACTGTGATATGTTTATCATTTTATCGTTAGCTAACACCTCTATCATGTTGAATAGTTATTATTTCTTTTTTGAGCATCAGATCTCCAGGACTTATTTATCTACTAGTTGTAAGTTTGTAGTAACACCCTCTCCCCAGGTCTGCAGTTCCTCAGCCCCTGGTAACCATCNGTTTATCATTTTATCGTTAGCTAACACCTCTATCATGTTGAATAGTTATTATTTCTTTTTTGAGCATCAGATCTCCAGGACTTATTTATCTACTAGTTGTAAGTTTGTAGTAACACCATCTCCCCAGGTCTGCAGTTCCTCAGCCCCTGGTAACCATCATTGTGTTCTTTGGATGTTTTGTGGGGGGAGGGGCCACACTGCACAGAATGCAGGATCTTAGTTCCTAGACAAGGGATTGAACCTGTGCTTCCTGCAGTGGAAGCAGAGAGTCCTAACCATTGGACTGCCAGGAAATTCCTTCTGTTCTCTGTTTTTATGGCTTTAGCTTTTTGAAGATTCATACAGTGAATATTCATATAGTGATATAGTATTTGCCTTTTTCGTCTGATTTACCTTCATTTAACATAATGCCCCAGAGAATGCAACGGCACCCCACTCCAGTACTCTTGCCTGGAAAATCCCATGGATGGAGGAGCCTGGTAGGCTGCA
>SJYV01047414.1:0-43344 GCA_006410875.1 Neotragus pygmaeus | reverse complement strand
ACACACACACACACACTGAATGATACACACACACTGAGAGTTAGCTATGCACACAGTGAGAGAGAGAAAAAGACACACACACTGAGAGAAACACACACTGAGAGAGAAATACACAGTGAGAGAGAGACACAGATATTGAGAGACACACACACACTAAGAACCACAGACACTCACACTGACAGAGACACACACACTGAGAGAGAGACACAAACAGAGAGAGACAAAAACTCAGTGAGAGACATCCATACTGAGAGACATAGACAGAGACACACAAATTGAGAGTGACGCACACGCTAAGAGAGACACCCACATCCAGGAAGAGAAACACACTCCTGAGAGCGAGACACACACACACATTGAGGGAGAGAAGCATTCACACAGAGAGCAAGACACAAACTCCCACACTGAGAGAGATACAAAAACACAGAGAGAGAGACCCACCTACACAACTGCAAGGGAGAGATACACATACTGAGAGACACACGTTGACACTAAAAATAGATACCCAACACTGAAGCAGACACACAGTGAGACAGACACACACACAAATTGATAGAGAGACACACTGGGAGACTCATGAACAGAGACACTGAGAGTCACACAGAGACACACACAGAGCGAAACACACACACACTGACAGAGACACACAATGTGAAAGAGGGATCACACAACATACAGAGACACACACACACTGAGAGAGACACACACACACTGAGAGAGACAGACATGTGCACTGAAAAGGAGAAAAACACATTGAGAAACACACACTGAGAGAGATATACACACTGAGAGATAGACACAAACATTCTGAGACACACACACTGAGACACACACACACATATAGAGACATAGACATGCAGAGAGAGAGACCCACACACACTGAGAGAAAAAGAGAGAGATCCACACTGAGAGACAGAAACACACACTGAGAGACACACCCAATGAGAGAGACATACACANACACACACTGAGACACACACACACATATAGAGACATAGACATGCAGAGAGAGAGACCCACACACACTGAGAGAAAAAGAGAGAGATCCACACTGAGAGACAGAAACACACACTGAGAGACACACCCAATGAGAGAGACATACACACTGTGAGAGAGGCACAAACACACTGAGACATACACATCCTGGGATACACACAGACACTAAAAGTAGACACACAACCCTGAGGTAGAAACACAATTAGAAATACCCACACATTAAGAGAGAGACACACCGGGAGACACACGAAAAGAAACACTGTGAGTGTCACACATAGACACAGAGAGAGACACACACACAAACACAGAGAGAAATAGACACACACATACTGAGAGTTAGCCATGCACACTGAGAGAGAGAGCCAAGCACACAAACACTGAGAGAGACACACACGAGAGGGACACACACTGTGAAACAGTGGACACACACTGAAAGAGTAAACACACAATATACAGAGACACAGACACACTGAGAGAGACACACACAATGAGACAGACATCCACACTGAGGAGGAGAAACACACACCGAGTGACACACACTGAGAGAGACATACACACTGAGTGAGAGGCACAAACTTTGTGAGACACACACTGTGACACCCACACACACAATTAGAGACATAGACATACAGAGAGAGTGACACACACACTGAGAGACACAACACACTGAGAGACAGACACAATGAGAGGCTCACACAAACACTAAAAGCAGACACACAACACTGAGGCAGAAACACAGTGAGACAGACACACGCACATTGAGAGACACAATGGGAGACACAAGAACAAAGACACTGTGGGAGTCACACAGAGACACACACACAGACACACAGACAGACTGAGAGTTATCCATGAACACTGACAGACAAACACACACAAGCTGAGAGACACACACATGGAGAGAGACATACACCATGAGAGAGAGACACATTCATTGTGAGACACACACACGCACACTTAGATACCTATACATACAGAGAGACACACAGACACACACTGAGAGACACATATTGAGAGAGAGGAGAGAGAGACACAAACACACTGAGAGACACACACACAAGGAAGAGACACACACACTGAGAGACATACACAGAGAGAGACACACACACATGCTAAGAACCAGAAACACTCACATTGAATGAGACACACACACTCAGAGAGACACACACTGAGAAAGAGACACAAACACACTGTGAGACACACATTCTGAGAGACAAGCAACAGTAGAACTCAACATGTAACAGACTTGTTCAAAATTGGGAAAGGAGTATATCAAAGCTGTACTTATCACCCTGGTTATTTAACTTATATGCATAGTACATCATGTGAAATGCCAGGCTGGATGAATCCTGAGCTGAAATCAAGATTGCTGGGAGAAGTACCAATAACCTCAGATGTGACACCACTCTTATGGTAGAAAGTGAAGAGGAACTAAAGAGCCTCTTGATAAAAGTGAAATAGGAAAGTGAAAAAACTGGCTTAAAACTCAACATTCACAAAAACAAGACCATGGCATCTGGTCCCATCACTTCATGGGAAATAGATAGCAGAACAATGAAAACAGTGACAGCTTTTATATTCTTGGACTACAAAATCACTGCAGATGGTGACTGCAGCCATGAAACTGAAAGACACTTCTTCCTTGGAAGAAAAGATATGACCAAGCTAGACAGCATAGTAAAAAGCAGAGACATTACTTTACTGATATAGGTCTGTCTAGTCAAATCTATGCTTTTTCCAGTAGTCATGTATGCATGTGAGAGTTGGACCCAAAAAAAGGGTGTGTGCCAAAGAACTGATGCTTTTGAACTGTGATGTTGGAGAAGACTCTTGAGTGACCCTCGAACTGCAAGTACATCANGTCAAATCTATGCTTTTTCCAGTAGTCATGTATGCATGTGAGAGTTGGACCCAAAAAAAGGGTGTGTGCCAAAGAACTGATGCTTTTGAACTGTGATGTTGGAGAAGACTCTTGAGTGACCCTCGAACTGCAAGTACATCAATCCACTCAATCCTAAACGAAATTGACCCTGAACATTCATAGGAAAGACTGATGCTGAAGCTGAAGTTCCAATACTCTGGCCATCTGATGCCAAGATTTGACTCACTGGATAATAACCTGATGCTGCGAAAGACTGACGGTAAGAGGAGAAAGAGGCGACAGAGGATGAGATGCTTGGATGGCATCATCGACTAATGGACATAAGACTGAGCAAGCTCTGGTAGATGGTGAAGGACAGGGAAGCCTGGAGTGCTACAGTTCATGGGATCAAACAGAGTCTAAACAGCAATTGTATTAAATCATGAAAGCTGTAACAAGATGAATTGACCTCTCCTGACTGCCTTCTATGCATCAGGCACTGTGTTATGGAATCTACACCTATTAAGTGATTCTTGTAGGTGTGGTAATACTTAATAGACGAGAAAACAGGATTCAAGATGCAAAGTAGCTCTATTTTTAGCTCTTTATTAGAGGAACTGAATCTGGCTTGTCATTAATAAGAATATGAAGACAAGCTTCACGTGTACTGCAATTGTTATATTTAACTCAGCAAATATTTCAAAGGTAAACCTATTAAGCACTGAGATCAGACTTGGGGAAAGATCAGAAGAGTGAGATAATTTGTAAGACTTTGGACTTGTCCCCAGAGGCTGACTCTGTAACTGGGAGAGTGGAGAAATGGACCAGGTACAAGGAAGAAAGGATACATCCAGATGCAGTGCAAAGCCTTGGGAGAACTTTGGCCAAGAGGACACTGATCCTTACAAAGAGGATGTGGGAAAGCTCAGAGGTGCAGCTCGTACTGAGCTGAGTAAACTGCAGGAGGACACATGGAAGCAGATGGGTTCCCCGAGTCTCTCTCCATTCTTCAACAGCGTGCATTCATGAAGCTGAGCAGACAGTTTAAGCCAGGCGGGAGCACTTTCAGACAGAAGAGCAAAGTCTGAGAGCAAATCCCTGGCAAGGGGCAAACTGTGCGGATCCAGTGCAGTAGAGGAAGGAGAGGGCTACCTGTAGGCTCTGCATGAGTGGCAGGTGTAGGCAGCTGGTGTGGAGAGTGCTTTTATAAAATGAGGAGGCAACATTCAAAAACCGGGAGATCTCTTGCTGAACTTCAGCTTTTTTTGGCCATTCTAGATAAACCAAAAGTCCTGGCACCTGGCCCACACACCCTCCTATTGTGAGTGGCAGCTCCTTCTGGGCTAGATCGTGCTCTCTGCATGTGTTCCAGCCCCCTTGCTTCCTGTGGTTTGTACCTACTGACCTCACTTCTTCAAGTCGCCTGCCAGGGCTCTGGAGCAACGGGGTTGCTTTCACTTGNATACACATCTGGGAAAGATTGGAGATTGAGATTGACATGTTCACACTATATATAAAATAGATACTAATAAGGACATATTGTATAGCACATGGAACTCTACTCAGTACTCTGTAATGGCCCATATGGGAAAAAGAATCTAAAAAAGAGTGGATATATGTCTTTGTATAACAGATTTACTTTGCTGTACACCTGAAACTAACACAATATTGTAAATCAACTATACTCCAATAAGAATTTTTTAAATAAATGATTTTTTAAAATAAAAAGGAGGCTCTTTGTTTAGCTGCATATCTTTTATGGGTTGGGGTAGGCAAGCTATTAAGGAAAAGCCAGAGGAACAGTTGTGCTCTGCATAATAGAAGAGGAAGTGTTCGGAACTAAAGGAGAGTCTGGGAGGGAGAGGGATACAAGATGATATGAGAAGAGGAAAAAGAAAATGGCTGAAAGCCACATGTTCTATGTTCTGTTTCCCTGTTATCTCCAAATCTTTAATAACGTCTAGAACTCATGAAAGGATTTTTTGTTGATGGATTTCTTGTGAAAACTAATGAAGGGTTGAGCTCTGTGTATAAATTGTATTGGAGTAAAACACAGACAGCATGTGTAGATACAGTTGCTATAGGTGAGAGCCTGAGGAAAGAAAGAATGTATAAGCCCCACAGGTGATCACAGAAATCATGGGGAGAATCAGTTCATATATCCTGGAACAATAGAGGCCAAAAATAATTTTTCCAAGATCTCTGCAAAATCAAGCAGGCACAGCCAACATCTGTGATGTATATATTGCTTGTGTCCATTAAGTAGTGAGCTCTTTGAGGATTGGAATAACATTTTATTCACCATTGTGTCCTAAGATTTAGCCAGATGCCTGGTACATAGTATATAGTCTGTAAATTCTTATTGAATTAAATTGAACTGACCTGCCCTATATTGTAACTCTTAATATAATTATCTTACTCCTTTAGTAAGTTGGAATCTCTATGACGAGTGTGTCCAATTTACCTTTTCATTAAATAAGTAGCCATGAACATAGTAGGTGCTAAAAGATATATATTTTCAGAGCTCTGCCTTTGTGGAGAAGGATAAAGTTTTCAGCAATATGAGTCTCATTCCTAGTGTTGTCTGTAATACAAGCANTTGGAATCTCTATGACGAGTGTGTCCAATTTACCTTTTCATTAAATAAGTAGCCATGAACATAGTAGGTGCTAAAAGATATATATTTTCAGAGCTCTGCCTTTGTGGAGAAGGATAAAGTTTTCAGCAATATGAGTCTCATTCCTAGTGTTGTCTGTAATACAAGCACTGATTTCTTGGCAGCTTGTTTCTCTTAAGCCAGTATGAAAATGAACTTCAAACAATATTAATTGGTGGCAAGAAAAGGTAACACATGCACATGCTATGTGGCAGAAGGAAACTGGTTTTGAATTTTAATTTGCCATCAATGATCCACAAAGAGTCTAGCAGACAACCAAGGATGGCAGTATAGAGTCATTACTCACAATTAGAAATTATACTTCATTTATTGTAAATATAAATGGGTATATAATTAACACTGGAGTGATATACACTGTAATGTTGACTGTGAAAATCTTTACAAAGTGACATTATGGGTGATTTTTTCTTCTTTATCCTTTTATGCAATTTATAAACTGCAGGATATGTTCATAAATGCTCTCTAAAATAAATTCAGTTTATTTTTTTCCAGAAGAATCGAATTAAAATTCATTGAATGCCCATTATGTGTTAATCACTATACCAGGTACGTTATAAATATTACATCATTTAATCCTTGGAAGTGCCTTGTTTGGTCAAATTTATGGATGATGTAACTGAGTTACAATATAGTCAGAAAGTTTAAGTATAAAGATTTAAACTCAAGTTTTGTCTGGAGAGTTTAGTGAAACATGGATTGCTGGGCCTAAGCCCCAGAGTTCCTGATTAAACATATTTAGAGTAGGAATAAGAGTTTTCATGGGGAGCTCCTCTCGGCCACTGCCCCTGACCTTGGACGTGGGATAGCTCCTTGCAGCCGAGAGCAGCTACCCCACATCCGAGGTCAGGGGCAGTGGCCAAGAGGAGCTACCCCACTTCTGAGGTAAGGTGCAGTGGCTGAGAGGATCTACACCACGTTCAAGGAGCAGCGGCTGTGCAGGTGCAGGAGGGCCGAGAGGAGCTACTCCATGTTCAAGGTCAAGAGGGGAGAACTCATCCAAGGTAAAGATCAGTGGCTGCACTTTGCTGGAGCAGCCATGAAGAGATAGCCCACGTCCAATTTCAGGAAGCATTTAACAGGAGGCTTCCTGTGTGCTGTTTTGGATCTGTCAGGAATCCTCTGTTCCTTATTAATTCCTGAATTAATAAGAGGAGAGGCAAGCCTCTCCCCGGGGGCTGAGGAATCCAGGCATTTCCTTCATTAGTGTTTCTATATGGTGATAAGTACGTTCTTCCTTCTTGTGAACCATATGGCAAAAGTGATTGTTTACAACTCTCTCTCTCTTTAATATGTATTGCCTATGTTTTCTAAGTCTGGAATTTTAATCTTTATCCTTGCTGAGAATAACTACCTCATAAGACAGTATATATGTCCACACCATGTTGATTAAAACAACTTTGCTCCATCAAAGCTCTGGTGCTCGTGTCTTTCTTTCTCTCTCTCTTTCTCTCTCTCTTTTTCAGGCTGATCCCTTGAAGCGCAGAGGCTCTCTGAGTGCCCGAGCTTCTAAGACCCTCTTGACAAAACTCCCTGCACCTTCACCCGATCAAGAGGGCGCCTGAGGCCTTCGTGAACAGACTAGCCCCATGCAAGGGCTTTATTAGCTTTCTGAATAAACCAAGGAACATCAGCCTCTTTCTCTCTCCTTTACTTTCTTATTGGTCAACTCCAGACCACCAGGTTCCAGTCCATTAAAGGAACTCAACAGTCCAAGGTAAGAGAAACCCAAGTAAGACAGGACGTGTTGCAAGAGGGCATCAATGGGCACACTGAAACCATAATCATAGAAAACTAGCCAGTCTGATCACATGGACCACAGCCTTGTCTAACTCATTGAAACCAAGCCATGTCCATGGGGCCACCCAAGACAGACATGTCATGGTGGAGAGGTCTGACAGAATGTGGTCCACTGGAGAAGGGACTAGCAAACCACTTCAGTATTCTTGCCTTGAGAACCCCATGAACAGNGGCTATTTTCCTCCCACCTTCCCTGGCTTGATTTTATGTTCTAGGAGATTAACAAGGTGGTACATTCCAGGTTGGATAAGCTACCTAGTCTCTAGTTGACATCTATAGCCTACTGACTTCTACTGAGAATTGTGGGACCCCAATTGTTCTTAGCAAATTCTCTAGGGTTCTTAACCTGATCACAATGCTTATGAAACTTCCCTCGGTTTCAGTATATCTCATGATAAAATTTTTATCTTTGGCCCTTGAAAACAGGATTCAGTGAGTTTATGCCCAGTTGCCTAGGTACTCCATGCCACTAACATTGCTCTCTTATACACCTTTTAAAAAGCAGGGGAAAGTGGAACAAACATACAAGTTTCTCAGCTGCATAAACCCATTGGGTGGTTTGTATTTCTCCATCAATTTGAGGGACCAGGTTGCTTTGGGGCCCTCTGAGTGACTCCCCCCCCCACTGGTCTGTGTCTCATTTCCTTTCTGAATCCCTATGTCTAGATTGTTAACTCCCACCACTAGAGTAGAATAACTGGCTCTTATGCATTTATTCATTCTTCCTAGTCTACAGACCATTTAGTAGACTTTGATTCTTGGTATTCAAAAGTGTATTTTGAAAATAAAAATCTAAAACATAGCTTTTATCACTTGTTATTCTTTTGTGGTCTCTTTTTGGGGCAATAAGACAGTATTTCATAAACACTCTGAAATGGGGGGAAATGTCTAGGGTNTTTTTTTTTTCTGCCCTTGTCAGCCATTGGTAGGTCCCAAAAGCAAATGAAGGACCCTGGCATAATTTTCCTGGTTCCCTTCCCCATAACATCTTTGCGCACCAAGTTTATCCCAGCCTTTCAACTTATGGAACCCTCCCTGCTGTCCTAGTGACTGTGCACTCTTACTACACCCAGCATACAGATGTGAAACCTGAGGCTGGAAAAGGGTTATCACTGGCTCAAGATCTTAAATCCTGGCCACTGAGCCATGACACCACAATGCCAAGGACAAACCCAGGCAAGGATACTGATCTGGGCTGCTCAGCTTTGCACTGTGAGGCTGATGGCCATACACCCTCATGGGTAGCCAGGGTACCTGGAGGGACACTGGGGTACAGAAGCTGGGGTGGGCAAGCAAGAGACAGCCTCCAGATAATGGGCTGATCAGAAATCACAATTTCACATAGGGAAAACATGACCTTTGCAATTTAGGGTCCAGGTTAATTCTAAGAATATGATTAGCTACCAAGCATGGAGGAGGTGAGGCCTGGGTGCCATGCCCTCAAGGCAGCTTTCCATCCTGTCCAAAGCTAACACACAGGCTTCTCTGAGACAGAGCGGGATGCCCAGCAAGGCAAGCGGCACCAGCAGCAGCACAATGCCCTTTCTCCTCATCTCTTCTACGCGCATTGCCTGTTGGTGCTTGAGAAGTGTGCTATGAAAGCAAGTCAACCAGGTGAGCCTAATGCTGCTGAGCTTCTGGTGTCATTGCCTGTATCTCAAAACCAGAGACTTCTGAGTCACTTTAACACCCCAGAATTGTGTGGGTGGACCCAGGTTTTCTGGGGCTGCACTGGGAGACCACACAGGGCTCCTTCAGCTCTTGTCCTGAACCAAGATGGTGGACAGGTGTCCAGAAATACAAACTAGTAAATACACTAGCTTGCCAGGGGTCCTTCTCCTTTTTAGTTCTAGGTTCCACCCATTTCTACCACAGGAGACCACGGTTGGCATCAAAAGATTCCACGTCCTGAGGCTGTTTGGCAGATGGTGTGGTGTATAGTCATCCAGGTTGACCTGGGGCTGGCCCTCAGTGCTGCCTGTCCCAGGAAGGGCCTCCCTCTAGGCCAAATATTGGAGGAAGGTAACAGAACCAGTAGCCCCGGGCCTCTGTCAGTCCTCTGAAAGCATTGGCTCTTATTGGGGCTAAGATCACTTGTGCCTGATGCTTTGTCCAAAACCTTTGGAGGCCACAAGAGTTTAGGGATTTAGAAATCATTAATAGTGACACAGAGATCAACACCAAGGCAGGCGCATGCAAACACACTGACACGACCGCAGTGAACCATGTGACTGTTAATGCCAAATGGGCTACATAGAGAAAATTCGGGATACTATAAATAGCTTCTTGTTATCATTCATTTTTGGTTTTACTACCAAAAGGGTTTAGGTCAAGCTGGTGAAAACACTTGGCTGCTGAAGTGTTCTGGATGATGGAATGGTGGACAGTAGATCATGGACCTGAGGCAGCAGGCAGATGTTGACTCCTGCACAGTTCAGGGAAGAGGCTCACAGCTTCATGGATTCCTAGTCCTGCTAGGAACTTGTGGTCCTAGCACTGGTCCCCCCAGTTAACAAATCCTGGCAGTTTGACTCAGCTCACAATACCTCTGTCTCCAGGGGCCACTATATACATCCTTGCTCAAAATCCATCAATGGCCCTCAAGCCCCACGCCAGGCCACATCCTATAGAATCTTTGACACTGGGGGCCAATGGTGTCCATGTTCTCCTCCTTTCCTACTCTGAGGCTCCTCGCTATCTCCCTGTCTCCCAGCTGCAGACTTCAAGGTACATGCCTGCATTCCCACTGATTCTGGGGAAAGCTTTCTTGGCAAAAGAGATGCCTCTTCAACCAGTATTCATGGTAGGTGCTTTCTGGTTTACAGACTGCTTTTGTGTGAATCATCCAGTAACCGCCCCACTCCCATCAGATGCACAAATAGTATTACCATTAATGGGCACATGTCACACTGTGCTCATCCTCCAGATAAACAAATGGAGACTCTGAGAGGGAGTGATTTGCTGAGACTCACACTCCAGCAGTGGTGGTGCTGGGGACCAACCCAGGTTTGAGATGGCAGAACAGAGTGTCTGCTTCCTCCCACACCACCTCTGTGGAGGACCAGAGCATGCCCAGCCTACCTGGCTGCTGCACATACCCGCCCGCAGACTTGCCTCTGCAGGCAATGGATGAAACTTCACAGCACATCAAAGTCTCTAGAAATCCTTTGCCAAAAGTCCCTCAGAGGACCTATACAGATGGAGTCAGGCCGCAGGCCTTCCATACATAGGCTCACCTGCTCGAGCTAGACACCTGGGCTCAGTTCCCTCCGTGGGTGTAACCCTTGGGGGGCCTTCCCCCATTTCCCAGCCAAGGAGACCGTCTTCACTACAGGACCCAGCCAAGATGGCCCTCCCATCTACAAAGCCCTCCATGGTCCCTTGATGTGAGTCAGGGTTTGGTCCCCCACATTTCATGCTCCCCAACCTCTGCCTCGTTTCAAGCTCTGCACTTTACAGGTCTGCCTGGAAGATGCACTCCAACCTCCCCGTCCCCAGCCCTGAGTGATGCAGGTGTGAGGGAACACTCGACGGCCTGCACGGTGGAGGAGCCTCTTACAGGACAGGTGTCCTTGGACTTGAATGCACTTTTTCTTTTGAGGTCTGGCACTCAGATCTGCCCTCTCCCATCAGATTGTGCTTACACCATGGCTAGCATATGGCTTGTGACGAGCACACTGGAAGCAGTTTTCTTGCCCAACCCAGCAGTTTTCTGATGCAAAAGATGCCAAGAGCCCCTCCCACCAGGCTGCATGCAGAGCAGAATGTGGTGCCACCTGGGCAAAAGCACTTGGCGTCCTGGGGGTACACACAGCCACCGCTTGGGTACCAAATCCTGGTTTCAGTTTTCCTGCTTGGTCAATAGCAATCACGAGGCCTCAGGCAACGTGAGGGCCTGACCACCAGGGTCCACTGTGGACACCTCCAATGCCTGTCTGTGCTCCGAACCTCCCGATGGGCTGGCAGGAACTGTCAGGTCAACATCACAGGTGAAGGGATGCCCTGTTCAACCATGCCTACTCTAGTCCACCCTCCCTTCTTGTAGTTCTTGCAAACTAAACAGCTGGATCCGTTCTGTGGGCCGCAGCCTGGTGTCCAGAAGCCCCCTCCAGTGCTGGGGGTTGTGGCACCCAAGTCATGGCCAACCTGCCCAGATGGAGGACAGTGAAGGCCACATAGACCGCAGAGCTTGGGAGTGATGGACATGTGGAAACCAGCATCTCCCACCCCCGGGTCAGATGTGATATAAAAGCCTGTGATGTGAATGCGAGCAGGGCATCGTCAGAGGGACACAGTATATCCCCCAGGCCCCCTGGGTGGTGCCCCATCCCCTGGGCAGTCAGCACCCTGAGGAGGGGCAGCAGAGTGGCCACCTGTGTCCACAGTTTCCATGTATGCCATGTCCTCTCAAAGAACTGCAGTGGAACTGAGATTAAATCAGAATTACATCCAGCTCTCAGGCTGGCCCCTCCATCTGGGCCATATGGAGAGGGGTGCAGTCAACAAGAGCTGCCCTGGGAACAAAGGGGAAGTAGGTCTAGCTGACCTCCCGGAGCTACATGGCTACTCCTGGGTTTGTCCTGCATGTGGGAGCCTAAGGCCCAGAACCAAAGCTAGGCAGGTACTGAGGGACCGAAACAGATGTGAAGGAGCCCTCTCGCACGGGCAGAGTGCTGGATGCCAGGGCCGTGCCTCCTCAGGGACTGCTCACTCCAGGTGCCAAGCCTGGGAGTGGATAGTGGCCCCCGGCGGGAGGACCTGACAGACACAGGCTGACCTGTGGGGCACTTATGGCTCTGAGACACCAGGTAAATACTGAGTCCATTGCTAGCCCACAAACAGAAGAGGACAAATCTGCAATGCAGACACCAGGGCAGGATGAGGACCCAGACCCTGAAAGAAGTGCCCACAACTCGGTACAGATAGGACACAGAGCTCAGTGGAGAGATGGGTAACAGGCATTTCAGAGAGGAAACCACATCGGCCAAGGAGGACACAAGGGAAACCCAGAATCTGGGTTGAGCCTGTCCCAGGTCAGTGCTGCCCACAAACGTACATCAGGGACAAAGTGGAACCCTCACAAAGCCTCAGCGATCCAGGTGGGGTGGGAGGCAGCACTCCCCATGGCTCGGTCCTCACATCTGGGTATGTGAGGAGAGCTGGGGCCAGCAGCAGGGAAGGGACGGGTGCAGAGAAATGCCACGGAGCAGGGCCTCACAGCTGCCACCATCAGCAGGCACACTTCATGGTGTCCAGTTCACTGGGCAAGGTCTAGTTCAAAACCAGGATGCAGGAAGAACAGCAGCAGCCCACCCACTGTTCACAGGGCCCTCCCTCATGATCTGAAACCACTACTGGTTTCGGATGTGTCTGGGGTGTCTGGAGGCAGCTGGTAACCAGTCTCGGGGTGAAGGGTAGGGCACCAGCATGAAGGAGTTTGTGGTGATCACTTGGGTCCCCACATTGCTGAGGCCTCAAATTCAGGAGGCAGCCCCTGCCCCTCAACTCGTGGTCAGAAGGCTTCTGCAAGGAGAGAGCAGGCTGCATGCTGGAAGGGAAAGCACTGCCCCGACTCAACATTCCCACGGCAGCAGTTGTGTGGGTACCCAGCTAACAGGAACCAGGGAGATCCCGGCCTTGCCTTGCTGGGTCTCGGTGACCCTGTGGGGGTCCAGACTCGTGCACAGCTGCCACAGTCTGGGAGAAAGTAGGGGACAAAGGCGGGCAGCAGGAAGATGCAGGATGCCCCAGAACTCCCAGATGGGAGTGCCTGATACTTGGGCAGATGGAGAAAGGGATGTTACAGTCGTGCCTGGAGGGAGGACAGTAGGTGGTCAGGACAAGAGGAGCCAGTGGTCCGGGGGCAGAACTGCATGAGAAAGTGTGGGGGCCCGGATGAGCTCTGCACAGAGCCCAGGGCCAGCACAGCCACCAGAGTGCTGGGCGACAAGAAAGGAGACTTGGGACTACTGGAAGCCCCCCAGGGTACCACGGATGGGTTGGGGCTTAAATAGGAGAGGGCTTTGCTGTGCTTTCCATCCAGGGTTGAGGACAGATGTGTTTGCGGCATGACACAGAATTAATGGTGTGTGCAACACTGGCTGGAGGAGGAGAGACAAGAGGGGTCCGGACTGACAGGGGGCTGTAGGCTGACAGCACCAGCCCCTAGTAGCAGTGGGGACAGGAAAAGGAATATTCACTGTGATCAGGCACTTGGGAAGCAGGGACACAGCAGGCAGGGTGGCGGTCAGGAGCAGAGTCAGGTGGCTGCCCTGGGTGAGCTGAGCCCCTAGACGAGAGGAAGAGGACAGGAAACAGTTTTGAAGGTGAAGCTGCCTTTCCCTGAGACATCTCAGGTTCCAGGGGCAGCAGGAAACACAGTGAGGATTTTCCTTTACATCTGCAAAAAAACGGATAGACTGTTGCCCAGCACTGGGCCCCCAGTCCCAGGGTGGCTTGGAGAGGAGCCAGCCTGGGCTTTCAGCCAAGAGAGGGGAAAGTGCGCCCAGAGGCTGTGCCTCTACCTGCTTCCCTGGCCCCTGGGGTCCACTCTGAAGCTCAGGTGCAGTTGCTGAAGACCCTGGGTTGCGGTCATTTTGACTCTCCCCGAGTCTCACAGACTGGACGCCTATGGCAAGGACTCAAAAGGGCAGAGCCTGGCCTCTACCAGGAATCTGGACAGGCCCACTCTTCATGAGTTCCCTGGGCCCACAGCTTCAATCCTGTCAGCTCCACCTGCCTCTGATAGTTCCACCCAGGCCCAGCCCTGCCCCACCCTGCCTCCTTCTCCAGAAGCTCCTTCTCACCCAGGTCTTTCCCACACTTCACCCTCTGACTCCTTGCCCTGTTCCTCCTACGTCCGCCCCTCTCTTCTGCCCAGCCGCTCACTTCCTGGTCCTCCTCTGGGTCCTGCTCCAGGCCACTGATCTGGAGGCTCCTCCTGGCCTGACCTTCCAGGTGCCTCAGAGTGTGGTGGATCCTGTTTCATCTCCTAGCAGACAGGGCCGGTGAGGGATGCGCTTTTGTTCATATGTGCGTGTCTGCATACATGTGTATCTATGTAAATGTGTGCATGTGTACCTGCATGTGTACGGGCAGCCGTACACACCAGAAATGACAGGTGTCAGTGTTTGTGGGTGCCATGCAACTGAGGCCAGCCAGTGCTCTCAGCAATCTCGGTCCTGGTGGTGGACCACTGTCCTGCCTGGTGGCCACAGCCCGACCATCCCAAAGCGCCCGCGACTTACTCTGTTTGCAGGAAGGGGGGACCTGCTTCATGCATGGAGGTTACCTCCAGGCAGGGCTTTCCAGGCTCTGGGACCATGAGCGCCTGCCATGTGGCCAAGCAGCACCTTCAGGTCCCCTGCATGGCCACAGTCCCCACCTGCTTTCTTTCCACGTGTGTGTCCTGGTGATGCCCTGGGACACATGTGAAGGCATCCTTGACCTCCTTCCAGTCTCGTACTCTGCCCCCAGACTGTGACCCCAAGCGAGCCCCACCTGCCCCCTGTGAGCAGCCCCTACCCAGGCTTCACCCTGCAGGGCTCAGCTGCTTGTTCATGGTTCCCTTCCTGGTGGGGCCCAACCACGAGTCCATGGACGGCAGCCAACTAAATAGGGTGACCCCAGGATCCTTCCAGAGTGGCAGTGTGAGGAGATTAGTCATTTTCTCTGGTTCCTTGTGGGGGTCTCCTGGACTATAAATCACCATCACTCCCGGGTAATGGGTTTCTGTGCTGCAGACTGAGGCATTGTGGGGGTCCCTCCCCAGTCACGTGAGGACAGGCCAGCTGCTGTGATGAGCAGAACCAGCCCTAAGGGAACCTGCACATGTTTCTCATTGGTTGGGCCCTACTGTGTCCTTGTGGTCTGAGGCCTCTGCTGAGGAGAAGACCGTGGTGGCTTGTTCTCCAAGATTTGTGTATTGTCACTGATGATTTTCTTCCTGTTCCTCTGGTCCTCGTGCAGGTGAAGATGCTCAGTCAAGCAGGCAGAAGTGTGTTTTCTCCTCTGGCCACCAAGCAGGTACCCTCCGCTTCAAGTGGTAGAAGCACTTGAGCCCCTTCTTGTTCAGGGATTCCACCCGCACTGATGAGATTTGGAGGCACCCAGGAGGGGATGAGTTGGCTGAGAAACTGAGTGGTGGAAACTGGAAAGCCTGGGATCGAGTCACATACCCTAGTAGAAGACATAGCAATGGCCAAGCTCCAGGGGCCAACCAGGCTACCTGGGAACCAAGCCAGACCCAGTGAGAAATGTGACCCTTTGTCACTCAGCAGGTGGGCAAAGTTTCAACCAAATGATGATGCTCAGGGCCAGCCAGGGCGTGAGGACATAACACCCTTGCCTGTGGTTGCTGGAGTGGAAACGGGAGATGCCTTTGTGGAAGGCATTTGCTGGTGTGTGTCAGCACCTCGGGTGTGTGTCTTTTGCCCCGGGCCTCCTCCTGCATGTCTCTTCAGTGAGTGTGTGGTCATCTTGAGTGGCTGTATTGGCAGAATGAGTTTTCCCTTCCCTTCCATCAGGGGGAAGCATCAGTAACTTGTTGGCTCCCTGAAACTGGGAGATGTAAACAGACACCATGTAAGATGAAAGCATGCACATGAAGTTGTGCAGACGAGGAGGAGTGTACCCGAGGTCCTGGGACTGCAGAAGACATCCCCCCGCTCCTCCCATTCCCTGGCAGAGAGACGTCAGGGCAGGGCTGATCGTCTGGCTTCATTTGCCGGCAGTCGCATCAGGATGGCACCTGGTGGCTCAAAGTACAAACCTTGTTGGTTCAGGAGGCCGGCAGCCGAGGTTGAGGTGTTGGCTGACACTGGCTGTCATGAGGGCTGTGGAGAGAGTCTGTCCCATTTCTTCCCCCCTCTCTTCCAGGGCATGGCTGGCCATGGTGAGGTTCTTCTGTGTGCCTGTCTGTCTCTAAATATGTCCTTTGTATGAGGACAGCCATGCTGTTAGAGGAGGGTCCATCCTGTTGAGCTCACTTGACCCCCATCAGCTCTGTGAAGACCTTTTCTTTGTATGTAACATCACACTGAGGTACTTGGGATTGAGACTCCAGCACTTGACTCTGAGGGGACGCAATGTGATTCCTCACCCCCTGCAAAGGCTCGGAGGAAGGAACACACTGGAATGTTCCAAGGATGGAAGGATGGCCTTCATGGCTATTGGGGGTGAATCCAGGGGCAGAGAGAACAGGCCGCCAGGTTAGGAGCCAGATCGTGTGGGGCCTTGTGGGCCTGTGATAACTATGGCTCTGCTGTGCTCGGGGAAGGAAAGGCTCCAGAGACTCTGGGCTGGGTGCCTCTGGGACCATGGCCCCGTCCTCACAGCCACATGGAAACGGTGGCTTCCAGCCAGGTGCTGAGACCCTGCTGCCGTTCAGGCTGGCGCCCCTGTTCCTCCCGCTCCAACTCCTTCCATTGAACAGGGACCCCCTTCCAGGTATAAGGAAAGAGGTGAGGATGCAGGTGCGTGTGGTCAGGTCCCCTGTGGTCATGGGGTATTTCTCTATCCTTTGGTGCCTCCTCATGTGTCAGATGAGGTGACAGTAACCTAGCGGGTTATTTGAGGTTTGAATCCTGTGATTCCCTGCATGGTGCTGTCCCAAGCCCTGGCAAGGACAGGGAGTGTACCCAGCCCAGAGGTTCCTTCTCTTTGTTCTTTCTCTAGGCTCTGGGCAGGGGCCAGGGCATCTGATGACAGTGGAGGCTGTGGTGTGGGAAGGGCTGGGAGGAAGGTGGCTCCCAAAGGCATGGGGAAGATAACTGGCAGGGCCGTCTGAGGTCCAGAGCAGCCCCAGGACCGAGGCCAGGTTGGTTAGCACAGATCTGCCCTCATCAACCTTGGTCTAAGATGGGGGATATGCAGAGCATGGGCAGGGATGGGCCCAGGATCNGGCCGTCTGAGGTCCAGAGCAGCCCCAGGACCGAGGCCAGGTTGGTTAGCACAGATCTGCCCTCATCAACCTTGGTCTAAGATGGGGGATATGCAGAGCATGGGCAGGGATGGGCCCAGGATCTGAGGGGTGGGGTAGGGTCTGGGGTGGGGGAAGTCAAGCCCAGGACAGTGCCCGTCTGTGCTGGGAGTGGACCAGAGCCTGCCCATTGCACTGTGAAGCCAGGGAACCCACCCTCCCTCCTCAGTGCTTCTAGGGTTTTGGTGCCCTCTGTCTTGGGACTGACTCACCACCTGCCTCTCTCCCGCTGTCCTGCCCTCCTCGTTGACCTCCCCACAGACTGCATGTGGTGGATGGGTCCTCTGGGTCACCACCCTCCTATCAGTGGACCCCGTGGAGTCAGATGGAAAAAGCCCCCTCACAGGCTTGGAGGATGCTTGGGCATGTGGGGCTGAGGTCCGCCCCAGGGCTGTGAGCTTGGAGGCTACCGTGTCAGGCTCCTGACGTTTGTGGTTCTGTGTATCCGCAGCCACATGAGGCCCTGGGAGCCCTGGGAGGGGAAGTTCAGCTGTCTGTCCTTCTGACAGCCTGACGGAGTTTTCATCTTAAATGGTGTCAAGCTCCTGGAGCGGCAGTGGAGGCCCGTGTTACACGACCACTGGCACTGTACCCTGGCCGTCCACATAGCACATTGGTACTGGGTGGGTGTGGCCTGGAGGAAGCTGCTGGGGCATAGGCTGGGGATGAGCACCACCCAGATCCAGGCCTTGCTGCAGGATGGGGACAAGTTCAGCCTCAGTGATCATGGGCAAGTGAGGCCCTGCCCCATGCTGCCTGCATGGCCCCCAGTGCTGCCCTGGATCTCAGCCAGGTTGCGTCTGTTTGTTTTCTGCTGAACCAGTTGATGGGGGGTGGGGAGGCTAAGATTTCTTCAGAGGGACAATGAGATACCTTGGCTGGGAGACAATGGCACGAGGTGCCTGACCACCTCCCTGGCCTCAGTCTCCTTTTGTGCTCTGAGCAGAGGCGGGTCCAGGTCTGCACATGGCACTTTGTGTGTGTGTGTGTGTGTGTGTGTGTGTCCCCACATATGTCTGTTTGCCCGGCAGAGACTGTGACAGGCAGGAAAGCACCCAGCCTGGGTTCAATACCCACACTGCCAGCAGCTGGGCCTGAGCAAGTCCCCTGATTCCCCAGGGGTGAGGCCCCACAGCAGCACCTCTCTGCTGGTAAATCCCTTGGGGACCTGATGCCTGCTGGCTCCCACTGGAGTCCTCCTGCTCTGTCCCTGTGGCCTGAAGAGGTCAGACCGAGAGTTGCCCATGGCCAGGCGGGTTCATGGAGCACCAGGCCTCAGCTTTTCATTTCACTCCCTCCCTGGCTTGGCCTCGCACCGAATTCCCTTTGCCAAGGTGAGCCCATCTGAAAATGCTCATCCAGAAGACCCAGTTCACCTTGGGTTCCCTCTGTGATACGGTCTTCATCTCTAGCAGGCATGACTTTGCATCACCTTGTTCTCCTTCCGTGTCCTGTCTTTGCACACAGGTCTCGTGGAAATTGGGGACACTTTGCTGTGCCTAGAAAACCTAGATCCTGATGAGGTAGAGGAGCTGGAGAATCAAGCCCTGCTACCCAGCCTTTGACAGAAGCGCCTGACTGTGCTCGACAAGCCCCGCTGGCTGCTGCAGCCCATCCCTGGGAGGGGTGGGAAGGACATCTTCCAGGGGGACATTCCCGAGCACCTGATCCCCTTTGGGCAGGAGGCCTGTCCAGGATCGGCTCTTGAGAGGAAGGTGACCAAGAGACCTGCACATGGTGACACTGTCCAGTCACCACTGCTCCCTGGACGTGCCCATCTGGTTCTGTCTCAGTCGGCCCCACCCTGGGGTGTGCTGTTAACTTGGTGTGGGTTGGGGGTCTGGGATACCCCTTGTGCGGTGCTGCTTGGGACTCAGCATGAGTCTCCAGGACCTTGACCTTTATAATAAGATGGCATCGCCACTCATTTTGGCCCTGCTGGGTCTGGGTGGTTGAGAGAAATGTGTTGTTATGAAACCAGTTAGTGTGTTTCCCTCTCTGTTCTGGTCCAAACTCCCTGATGTTGAAACAGTGTCTAGGGGTGATGGGGGAAGAACAGGGGCGAGGCTGAGCATGAGCAGCCGGTGAGGCTTCTGGCAAGTGGAGAGGCCCACAGGCCCAGAAACAGGCTGTGATTTGTCCTTGCAGGTGACCCTTGCCCTGCCCCAATGTGTCCCTTGGCTCACAAAGCATGTGTGTTGGATGCGGTGCCTGGCCGCCTCGCATCCAAAGACAGGCTCCTACATACACCTGCGAGGGCAGAGTGACAAGGGCTGGTGTTCACTTTGTGGAAACCTTGTGCTTGTCTTTGGGTTTGATGTCATGTGTTTGTAAGGCCCTTGGCGAGTGGGGTGACCCTGCTTTCTGGTCAGCTTCTTGAGGGGTGGCCCCTGGATCGACAGCTGGTGATGCTCAGCTGCTGAGCAGAAACTTGTGGCATTGTTGGGGGACCCAGGAGAAGTCCCTTCTGCTTTAGGGTGCATGACTCAGGGAAGGTGACACCCCCAAGGTCAGAAGCCTGGCTGGGCCATCTGCTGAGCATTGACCAGCCTGTCCTGGCTGGCCTCAGCACTCGGCTAGTGAGCCAGACCCTTGGCCAAGCATGTGAAATGCTGCTGCTTCCATTGAAAAGGGACCGCGGGGGCCAGACAGAAGCCTGCATGGGGTGTGGGCTTCCAGCCTCATCTGGCTCGCCCTGTGCCGTGTGAATAGCGTGGACAGACAGAAAGAACACAGACTCGCAGTTCTCATTCAATTCTTTATTTACTCCTGTGTAGTTTTGTTCCACTTTTTTAGAGCCAAAAATTGATGTTTGATTACAAGAGAGTACTTCTGAGTGTCTCTAGGAACCTGAGAGGTCAGGGAGTGGGCTTGTCCTTGACCTGCTCACAGAGTACACATTTGTAAGCTGAGGACTCTCCCTGCTCCTCCTCTGCCTCAGGGGCCTCATTTGGGGCCGTGAAGGAAAGGGCCGTCAGGATGGAGTAACAGGTGTTGTACAAAGCCATCACTGAATCATAATCTGGGTACTCTGGGGGGCTCTCGGGCATTTGCCCTGTACTCTCCCTTCCAGAAGTAGCTGGGGGTGCAGACATGGTATTGCTGGATGTGCTCTTTCCACTGGGGCCACCCTCCTCCCTGGGGAGATGGTTTGCCCCAGCCCACCTGGCTACACTGCCCATAGACCAAAGGTGAGAGAGCACAAATGATCGCCGGCTGGGGGCTCTGCGAGCAGGTGGGGTTTCCTTCTGGACTTTCTCGCCTGCCTGTTGGGTGCACTGGTTGTGGTGGAGTCGAGGAGAGTGTCTGGTTGCCACCGCTCGCTTCTTTCTCTTTCGGATGTTCTGCAGGAGGAGAGGCTTGTCTCTCTGAAAATTGGAGTTGCGATAGATCTGAAAGAAAATGAATCACTTTAGAAAGCAAGGGGGAGAAGAGGCCTTCCTTGCCGCCCTCCTCCCCACCACCGCCCCAGCCATGCCTATGTATAGAGACAAGATCTCTTCATTCTGGAAGGTTATGAAGCCCTAGCATGTTTCTCCCTAGAGCGCCCCTGGGGCCATCCCCACTTGAGGTGATACTGGCGGTCCCTGACATTCAATGGCCACTCAGGGTCTGGAGTCACCCCTGTGGATCCTGTCTAAGGTGGGTGGTGGAACAAGACAGACCTTGTGTTCTCCTCTCCTTAACTACCCTCTCGTGAGAAAAACGTTCCCCTGAGAAATGAAACCCATCCAGCCCTCAGCTTATCTAGTCTAGGCTCCCCAGAAGGACTTTCTACATTACCATCATCTTCTTCCCTGCAGAGTGACCCAAAGGGGAGATTTTACTGAAACCGCACAGGTTCAGTTCACGGATGAAGCTTTTGATGCTGTCTATCTCAAAGACCTGGTCTGCACCTCTGCGCTGGAGAACCTCTGTCTGGAAGAGATCTGCCTCAATGACCACCATGTCTCCCTCATCGTTCCAGTGCACAGAGGTGAAGGCCTCATCCTCCACAATTCTCCAGAGCTTCCTGGGGAAGGACAGCCTGAGGAAGGTGTTGTTCTCTTCCTTGTTGGCCATTTGTGGCTTCAGGCCCTGTGGGGGCAGATTGTCATGGAGGCCTGGATCTGGGTTCTTGGGTTGGTCACCCCGCTTCTCCAAAGTCTCCCCTGAATCAACATTTGGATCTGGGGAGGACTCATGGGGGTCCCCTGCTGCAGGCTCCCCAGAAGTTAATGGGGCCAGCGGGGCTGTGTGTGCCTTGTGGGAACTCTGACTAGCCATGGAGCCAGTCTAGCTCAAGAGTATTCTCTACCCCCAGCTCAGGGCAGAAAGGCCTCAGGCCAGGGTCGGGGTGCCCCATAAATACTCTCTGGAGATTCTAGAACCTGGGTCATGAGCCAGACAGCCAATTAAGTGGTCAGCTCCCTTAACTGTTTCATGATGTCACAGAGGTAACCTGGAGAGGCAGCCCTGTCTCAGTGTGGGGGAGGGGTCTCGGGACAGAGATGGATCCCCAGCTGGTCTCTTTTCTGAAAGTACAGAAAAGTATGTTTCAGGTTGCCTGCAAAGGCTCACATCTGCTTCCAGGTGCTTTGTTTCAGGTGGCCAGGCCCTGGATGGGTTGACAAATGTGCCCCTGGCCCCACCCCCTCCCTACCAGTGGGCAGGCCTGTGGTTGGCTTTTGCTTAAGGGCCAGGCCCTGGCGAGTCCTGGCTTGGTTACCACTGTGAGAGATCCCAGGGGTCAGATGGGCCCCTGGCAACTGTCCCTCCCAGAAGATGGGATCCATAGCAGGCTGGTTAGCCTAGCCTGTGTTGGTGGTCCCACCTCCCCACCCTCGGGCCTTGGCCTTGCCCCTCTTCTGGCTTTGTTGTCTTCTGGCTGGTGCTGCCGGTTGGTCTGTCCCACTCAGATGGCCCTAAAGTCAGAGTCCTGTTGTCCTGCCCCCTCCACTCCCTAGGGTGAGCTCTCCCCACAGTAGGGCTCTGCTTGAGCACGGTGTGAGCAACCTCACATTCCACTTGACTGTTCCCCAAGTACATGAGACACAGACTCCCCAGGATGCCATGTGGGAGGGCACAGCCATGTGCCTTGCTGAGTTTGCCACCTCCCGAGCTCTGCCCACCCCTAGACATCATCCCACTGCAGATCATAGGCTGCTGTCTTCAGTTTCCATTTCTTCCCATAAAGACTGCTCTCCTGGCCCTAGAGTGCTCACTTTTGGAACACCTGTGTGTGTGCTTTTCCTGTCCCCTGCCCAGAGCCTTGGATTCAGCCTCCCTGGAGGCTGCCTCAAAATTACTGTTTCCTTCATCAGTGCGTTGACTGGGCTTCTGCTACCCCTGATCCTGGCCTCCCATGTCCAACTTGGGTGTCCGTGGGTACCTGCCCTTTGAAGAAATTGATTGGGGGCTCAAGGTACAGCTTGTTCTTTTGAAAACAAGCATTTCACTGGTCCTCTCTGAGGCCAACTCTGATCTTCTCCGCCCCTGCCCCTGTCCCCACCACCACTGTGGACCTGTTCTCCCTTACCTAGATGGCAGATACATCAAACGATTTTGTTGGCTCACTGGTTAGGCACCTTTCAAGGGGCTTCCTTTACAGACACTCACTCCCTGGGACAGGTCAGACTTGTTGAGCTAGGTGTCACCAGAGGAAGCCCCCATTTACCTGTATATGAAAATGGATGAGTGTCCATGTGTGGGAGTGGACAAAACTCCATTGGGAGTCACCTGTCTTCAGCACACATGGGTGACAGGGCAGTGGGTTTAGAGATGTGTCTTCTCTGACCTTTGTGGGCCACTGTTCTTCAAAATCACCATGTAGGGAACAGACTGGCACCTTGGAAAGGCCCTTGTGTGAGGACCCTAGGGCACTGTCCCCCTAGAGAAAGTGTCCCCCCAGTTCTGCCACTTAGCAGGGTCATTTGCCCTGTGTGAGGACCACTGCCTGATGTCTGAAAGGGGAGCACTAAGAGGGTGTGGAAGAGGCTTGCCCAGGGGCCTTGCAGCCTGAGAACTGGAGGCTAGAATGGAGCTTGCAGGCCACGACCTGCACTTGCTCGCTTGCCTTTGCGCTGCCAAACAGGTTCACAAAACATTCCTTCAGGTCAGTTCATCCGGCTGGGACATGACCCTGAAGGCTGTGATCATCAGTTGGGGCCCCTAGTGGCTCCTCTGAAGGGGACCAAAGACCGTGGTATCTGTGGCAGCCTGGCTAGGTGGCCTTTCTTGCCTGCCCCCTCTCTGGGCCCCTCTTCATCCCCTGTGTTCTGAGGGAGCTGCTTTTTCTGGTCCCCCTCCTCCAGGCATCATGTGGGCCCTGGCAGTGTGTTTGTGTGGCACCAAGTTTTGTAAGCTGTGACTCAGGACACTTGCATTGTGTACACACAAGTACTCATGATGTCCAAGACCTGCCTTTCTCAGCCTCACTCTCCTGCCTCTGCCCCTGGCATCCCCACATTAGAGTTCCCCAGCCCGGAGGCCCTCCAGCTATTCCCCACCCTCACTGCAGCTGGTATGAGGAACCGCATGTGTTGGGCTACAGGATGCACCTGAGGGATGCGATGCATCTGGTAGGGCCTGGCCTCTCTTGGCACTGTGATGGTGGGGCAAGAACCTCTCACACTGCTGCGTTCAGACACTTCTCCACTCTCCACTGTGGAAAGGGGTTGGTTGGTTTGTGTTCCAGGCCATGTCTGAGAATATGCACTTCAATATGATGTGGAATAGCTAATCAGCCAAACATGATGATTCACGTATAAAACTAGTTAACTTTTCCAGTTAGACCATAGTGGACCCTAGTGTTATTAGCTCAGTTGTGTTCAATCCTTTGAGAGTCCATGGACTGTAGACCGCCAGTGTCCTCTGTCCTTGCAATTCTCCAGGCAAGAATACGGAAGTGGGTCGCCATGCCCTTCTCCAGGCGATCTTCCTGACCCAGGACTAGAACCCAGGTCTCCCACAATGCAAGCAGTTTTTTATCCTTTGAGCTATCCCAGAAGCCCCATTTCCAGTTAGAGCGCCTGTTAGCTTTGGTCGTTGAGGAGTGTTCCAGCAGGAAAAAGCTACTCCAGGAAAAGCAAGAACCACCCTTTGTCTCTGTCCCATCCTATCTTCCATCCAAACCATTATATTCCTTCATTGCAGCCCCAACAAAGATCAAGTTGTTGATTAATGGTCAATTACAATATGAGATAATTTAAAGCTCATTAACACCTTAGGCTCTGGATCCCTGGTACCAGGAAAGAGAGGGTAGTTCCATGGATTGCTTAGGCATCACTTGAAAGGCAGTGTGGCCAAAGTTCTGCAGGATTCTTTGCAGATATGGGTGGAAAACACATTCTTTACCCCTGTGGTCAATAGCAATGTGCTAAGAGCCAGGACCCCTTCCTTCCTGCCCCAGAAGGAGATGTCTCTGGGGTTTATCCAAGATGCAAAAGGACACCTCACAGCAATGATCCCTTTCAGACTTTCCCATCACCCCTAAGACATAATGCAATACTGAGGGGTGCCACCACCCAGCCTCATCAAAAATCATCCCTCACAGAAGAAACCCAGCTTTCCAAAGCCCCAAAGTGACCTGGCTCAGACACCAACTCCGGGTTGGTCCTCCTGGAGCCCCAGGGCCCTGCCCCATGTTGCCTTGTTCTGTGGGACGTCTCTTCAGCTTACTCCTGTGACTCTGGATCCTAGACCATCACTCTAGGAGTGGGGGTTGTCCTGCTCCTCCTAGTGTCCTCACTGCTAACATGGCCTTTCAGGGAGCAGAGGCTCTGTAAAGGTCTTCGGAATCAATGAGCCAGTGGGCAGGGGCTCAGATTAATTGCCTGCTACCTCCTTAAATAACCCATACAAATCCAAGTAAAAAGAGATAATTTAGTTTTTTGAAAATGATGCCCAAAAAGGACAGAAACATGCATTCACTATGATCAACTTTATTATTATCTAAATCTCACCCATCAATATTGCTGTTAAGTAAGCTCACATTTCCAAAACAGTTCTAATTCCAATTCCAATGTATCCCTTTCAGGGTCACAAACCAAAATGGAAGAGTGCCCAATCTCTTTTACAAAAGAGCAAAACCCTTGTACCTGAACTGGGTAACCACAAACACATTTTGATCCTCATCATTCACAAACTAAGACATTACAGTTTATTTAGCCTTCTGTTCAGAGAAGGCAATGGCAACCCACTCCAGTATTCTTGCCTGGAAAAATCCCATGGATGGAGGAGCCTGGTAGNACTGGGTAACCACAAACACATTTTGATCCTCATCATTCACAAACTAAGACATTACAGTTTATTTAGCCTTCTGTTCAGAGAAGGCAATGGCAACCCACTCCAGTATTCTTGCCTGGAAAAATCCCATGGATGGAGGAGCCTGGTAGGCTGCAGTCCATGGGGTCGCTAGGAGTCGAACATGACTGAATGACTGCACTTTTTTCACTTTTCACTTTCATGCAGTGGAGAAGGGAATGGCAACCCACTCCAGTATTCTTGCCTGGAGAATCCCAGGGGTGGGGAACCCTGGTAGACTGCCGTCTATGGAGTCACACAGAGTTGGACGTGACTGAAGCAACTTAGCAGCAGCAGTAGCAGCCTTCTCTTAAACTATCAAAGTTTGGAAATTTTCTAAAGAAAACAGAGATGAATCTCCATGTCACCATAGAGAACAGGAACCCAAAGATGCTACACAGTGGTTCCCTCAACTGGCCCTGGCCCTCACTTCTTAAGGCTGACTGCTCCGTCTTCAGTCACAGAGGGAAGGATCACCTGGCTGCTAGTCTGACTCAGGCCCCCATTTCCAGTGGTGGGAAGGCCCCCTGTCTTTGGTTGACTCTGAACAGAAACACCATGACTTGTCACTTGCTGGTCTACACCTAGGCTTGCAGACCGCACAGGAACTCATAGCAGGCAGAGTGGCTGCCCTCCCCAGGTGCAGAGGAGGCCGAGGGGGATGCAGCCTCCCCCGCCTCAGCCCCGAAGAGCTGCATCTTCACAGGGCCCTGAGCCTCTCCTGGGTCCTGAAGGTCTTCCTTGGCCTTGCTTGGCTTACTCAGGTCACTCATCTCGACCACAAGCATGATTCCTAGGAACAGACCACAGATAGGAGTGATGCAGGAGAACAGATCAGGACCACGGGCCTTGGCTGAGAAACGCACCCAGGATGGTCTGACACAGGCAACTTAAGTCTCCTCTTGAGGGGTCCCCTAAGTTCTCCCTCAGGGTCCTCACCGAAATTCCTTCAGAACCCAAGAATCTCATCACCAGTCTATGAGGTCCCACCGCTTATATCAAGTCTCCAATGTTCCTGAGACCATGTGCTTATGCAGCCACCAGAATTGCCCTGGGCTGACAGCAGGTCCTGGGACCTGCGGGGTTCCCTGTGTCCTCTCTCAAGGTCCTCATCTTGAGCCCTGGCATTTCCAGGGATGCCCCTTGCGTTGATCGGAGGTGGGACCCTCACACCAAGGCTGCCACTGCACCAAGACCCTTAGGGACAGTTTGTGGACATGACATCAGGGTTCCATGCCCAGGGTTTCCCAGAGCTGAGAGGATATACCCGGCCACGCTCAACCCTCCTGCTCTTCACTTTGACTCTCGGTAGGTCTGGGCACCACTTTCTCACCCTGAAATTGCTCCCCTTACAACCAGGCCCTCCCCAGCCAGGACCCCTGAGAGGCAAGCGGGAGTAAGGGGGTTCATTCCCACAACACTGCCGGGGACCAGGGTCAGAGCACTGACAACCTGGATGTCCTGGGGTCCCAGAGCCCCCCACAGGATTCTACCTGGACTCATAGCATAGCTGGATTCCTTCACTCTGCTGACCTGAACCCGGGCACCTTACCTAGGCCCTCACTTCTTCCCTCCCATCGGGATCACTGACGTCACATCTGGACGCCATTACCCTGGTCCCCCAGGTCTGTCGGGAGAGCAGTACATGCATCTCCTGGGGACCCTCAGTCTCCTCGAGTCTCCACAGGATGTGGGCCCCTCTGTCTGCCCACCTGTGACTGCACCACAAAGACCAAGCCTCTGAATCCCTGAGATCACTGAGGAAGTGAGGGGGCATGGGGTCTCAGCCTGCCAACCCAGACTGGGTCCCCCAGCATGCCCAGTAGGAGTGGAGTGTATTCTTTTGGACCCTCTCTTCTGTGGTGCCTGGACCCTCTCGTCCTCACTCAGGAGGGGGACTCCTTAACCCTTGAGAGAAGGCTACAGTCCCAGCACAGACGCTGGATGGGGCCTGCTGCACCCATGACCATGGGGGAGCACAGGGAACCACTCACCTTCACATGGGGGGCCTCTCTTCAGTCACCAGATTGGTAAACTTTTGTATAAAAGATGCTGTTTTAGCCAAACAGATTGAAGAGTGGCAGGTGAGTTAGCAAGAACTCAGCTGCCTGGAGATGGCCTTGGGCCCTCATAGCGACTTTAGACTCCCACTCTAGGTGTGGGGGTGTCCTGCTTCTCCCAGTGTCCCCACTGCTAACACAGGGCCTTCCACAAAACAGAGGCTCCATGAAGGTCTGTGAGATAAATGATCCAGGGATCAGGGGGCTTATTAATCGCATCAATTTTCTCCTACTTTCTTAAATAATACCCAGCAAAATCCAACTAAACAGACATGGTTTAGCTGTAGAAAAGAACAGACTAAATGTATAAGAAGAAAGATCACTACAATATTTTTTTTTTCTAATTCTTTCACCAACTGTTTACTGCTAAGTAAGTTCAACCTGTGCAAACTAATTGTAATTCCAATCCATGTTACCTTGCTCAGGTTCACAAAATAACAGGACACTTTCCAATCTCTTTTACAAAACAGCAAAACTCTGGCCCTTAAACTGGGTGAGTACAAATACAAGTGTGATCAATGCCATTCACAAAGTTAGATATTGAAATGTATTAAGTTTTCAGCTGAAAAAAGCATTTGAACAATTCCTAAAGAAAACAGAGATGAATCTCTATGTCATCCTAGAGAACAGGAACCCCAAAGTGCTACACACTGGGTACCCCAACTGACCCGGGCCCTCACTACTGAGAAGGCTGTCTGCTCCCTCTTCAGTCACAGAGGGAAAGATCACCTGGTTGCTGCTCTGGCTCAGGGACCCTCTTCCTCTTCCCTCGCAGCCTCTACAAACAGAGGTGGGAAGACCCTGGAAATCCTTTCATTGTCCCTGAGCAGATACTATGTGACTAGCCACTTTCTGGTCTCTGCATAGGCCCAGGGACCCCACAGGAACTCATAGGAAGCAAGGTTGCTGTCAGGCAACTCCAGGTAACCCTCTCACACCCACACATGGGTCAGCAGCTCCCTGGGCTCCCCAAAGATGGAGTGCTCCCATCCTGCATAGTGTTTCCCAGACCACCTCCTCAGGGGTGAGGTCTCCGTTTTGGATGATCAGGCTGAGGACCAGCACCAGGAGCCCAGCCTTGGGCAGGCTCTGCCCACCACTCGGTGAGGCCCAGGGTGGGGACCAAGATGTAGATGTGCTCCCTGATGTACACCTCCTTCACTGCCATGACAAAGACCAGTTGCAAGCACTGGGCAGCTTTACAGAAGACCACAGGTGTGTGGTCCTGGTTATCCATGAAGATCATATTCGGTATTTCCATCTTGGAGTTCAGCTCCTTGGCACGATACTTGAGGAGCAGGAACTTCAACAGGTTCCTTCAGAGCTTCTTGGGGCAAGGCCTCCACAAGTGCTGAGGAGGAGACTGAGGGAGAGAAGGCCGAGGCGGCTGCAGCCTTCCCCCACCTCAGACCACAGGGACTGCCCCTCTATCTGGCCTCGGCCTCCCCTGGGCCCTGAAGGTCTTCCTCAGATTTGCTCAGCTCACTCATCTTGATCCCGAGTGTGATGCCTGGGACCAAACCACAGACAGGAGTGAGGCAGAGGGATAGACGCAGACCATGTGCCTGGAGGAGAGAGGGGGTGTGAGCGGCCTTACCTGAGAAACGCACCCTGGGAAATCTGACACAGGCGACTTAAAGGTCTCCTCTTGAGGGGTGCTCTCGAGCCTCACAGGGGTGCTCTTCCTGGGCGGCCAGACACCTGGCTACCTGAAGGAGGAAGGGCAATATCTCCCCAGGGTGCAGTCAGAATAGCTGGAAGTTCCTGGGCTGACAGGGTGTGGGGATATGGGCTTTGTGGTTCCCCCTCTGTTGTGGGAAGGGGAGCCCCTGATGCACTCAGGACACCCTCCTCACCTTGACTCCCGGCACTGGCTGGATCTCGTCTGCTCTCTGACCTCAGGACACGGGCCTCAGACCTCTGCTTCACCTCCTTTTTTCCGGAGCTCCTGTGGGAGACATGGAGGGGACACCTCAGGGGTAGACTGAGACATATCTCTGGGTCTTCTGTGCTACTGGGTGGGGTGGACTCTGTGAAGTTCCCCCCAGTTGTGGGGTGAGGTCCACTCAGGGCTTCCTTGTAGTGCTCACCTTTTCCCTGGCACAACCTGGTCCCTCCCCTTTGGGGGCCTGCAGGGAAACTCAGAACAAGACCCTAGTCTGTGGCGGCACTTGCCCAGGGCTTCCTGTGGATTCTAGGTTGGGGAGATTCCTGGTCCTCAGCTCCTCCTCATGTCCTTCCTGGCCTCCCAAAACTGACCACAGGGATAGGACGGGAGTCTCCTCAGTTATCCCTCCAGATCTGTAGAGTATACCCTCTGTGGACCTGAACACTGCTTCTGCCCGAACACCTCAGATCCTGAGGTCCCTAAGCCATAGGTCAAGAAACTGCTCATCCCACTCTGGGGCCTCCAAGATCCCCACCAAAGACAAGGATCCCTCCCTGTAATAAGGTCCAATCACCTCTGTCACCAGCAAGGCCCAGGATTGTCCTGCCCGCCATTTTGAGACCTCACTGCTTTCACAAGGTCCCCAGTCCTCTGAGACCCCCATGTCAGGAATTCAGACAGGGCCCACTGTCGGTGTGGAGACCTGTGGGGTTACACTGGTCCTCACTTAGGGTCCCCTCTGTCCTCTTTCAGGCACCTCACCTTGCTTCTGGGCAGGACACGGGATTCTCACCTCTCCCCAGTTTAAGCCCAGCCCCTTATACCAGGGTCCCATCTCTCCAAAGCCCGGATGTCAGGAAGTTAGACCATGCCTGTTGCACTCATCCTACTCCATGATAGCCCTGGACTGACAACAGAGACGGGCTTCTTTGAGGTCTCATCTAATTGGGGTACAGGGTTCCCTAGTCCGTCCTCAGGGTCCTCAACTTGACACCCCAAAGGACCTGGGAATCGACCCACCTGAGGCCTCGCCCCATATGCGAGGTCCCCAGTCTGAGACCGTGTGTCAGAAAATCTGCCCCCTGTAGCAGGACCCCAATCTGAGACCTGTAATGTCAGGAAGTCAGACCGTGTCTAATGCGCTCATCCTAACCCAGGGCCGCCAAGGACTGACAGCAGGGACCGTCTTCTCTTGGTCTCCTCTGACTGGGGTCCAGCATCCCCTCAGTCCTCCCTCAGGGTCCTCACCTAAACTGCTTCAGAACCTAAGACTCTCCCCTCCAGTCCCTGAGGCCTCACCCCTTATATCAAGTCTCCAGTGTCTCTGAGGCCTGGTGCTCACGTCCCCACCAGAGTTGCCCTGGGCTGACAGCAGGTTCTGGGACTTGTGGGATTCCCTGTGTCCTCCCTCAAGGTCCTCAACTTGAGGCCTGGCAGGTATAGGGATGCCACTTGTGTTGACCAGAGGCGGGACCCTCACACCAAGGCCGTCACTTCAGTGGGATCCCCCAGGGGAGTCTGCAGACACGACATCAGGGTTCCATGCCCAGGTATTCCCAGAGCTGAGATGATGCCCTGGACATTCCTCAGCCCTCCTTCTGCTCTTCACTTTGACTCTCAGCAGGTCTGAGCACCACCCTCTGTCCCTGACCTTGCTCCCCTTGGAACCAGGCCCTCCTCAGCCAGGACCCCTGAGAGGCAAGTGGGAGTAAGAGGCTCATTCCTACAGCTCTGCTCGGGTCTCCCTGGGCTGAGATCATTGATGACTTGGACATCCTGGGGTCCCAGAGACACCCTCATGGTTCTACCTTGACTCCTAGCACAGCAGGGTTCCTTTACAATGCTGACCTGAACCCGGGCACCTGACCCAGGCCCTCACTTCTCCCCTCCCATCAGGATCAGTGAGGTTAAATTTGAATGCCATGCTCCCTGGTCCCCTAGGGCTCTCAGGAGGGAGGCACATGCATCCCCTGGGGACCCTGGGGAAGACCCTCACCTCCAGTCTTCACAGGACATGGGCACCTCCCTTTGCCCACCAGAGACTGTGTCCCACAGACCAAGCCTATGAATCCCTGAGTTCACTGAGGAAGTGAGCAGGTGTGGAGTCTCAGCCTGACAGCCCACACCAGGATGCCCTGATATCCCGGTTGGGTCGAGCTGTGTTGTTGCAGCTGAGCCGTGTTGCAGAGGAGGCTTCCCTCTCCCCTGGGCAGGGCACCACACAGTGTGCAGCCTCTTCAACAAAGGCTCTTCACTCAAAGTTTGGAAAGCACTCTCTTCCAGCAGCAGCCTGAAGCTGTGGTGACCAGTGGGCATGGCCTGGGCCAGGGTGGCCAAAAGGTCCGCAGGGAGGGGTACAACTCCCTGAGCTGAGGGCTGGAGGCCCTGTGTTTGGAAGAAAGGGAGCACCCCCCCCAAAGCCAGGGACCCAGTCTATCGCCGGGCCCTCCTTGTCCACAGTCACGTGAAGGGTGGCACATCCCTCCTTCCTGGAAAAGGGACAGTGCAGTGGCCAGGAGCAGCCCAGGCTCACAAGGGTGCTTTGGCCCCTCACCAAAGGTCTCTGCTTGTTTGGGGCTGACATCACAAGGCAGTCATTAAGTGACCTAATAAAGGGCTGGCTGCACCCAGTCTGGTCAGCTTGTCAACCTCTTGGTCCACACTCATCATGACAGTGGGCACCACGACACTCGTGCACAGGTGTGAAGTCTCAGGCTGAGCCCTTGTGTAAATTGGGCATGGCCCTCTGGCCCTGGAGCCCCAGGCCGGGCAGATGCATACCAACAGATGCGTGACCCTCAAAGTCAGCCTGTCCTCTGTGTTTACAGGTGCCTTGAGGGTTCTGCATGGCAACCTTGCAGCCAAACACAGCTTCATCCAAGGAGAGGGTCCATGCTCAAGGGTACAGCCATCTGACCCTCTGTGCACTGTTGCTGACCAGGCAGCCAGTCCCCTACACAGACCCTCTCTGGGCCCTGCCATCGGTCTGGGGGGAACCCCCGGGTGGGGGCTGTAGAGGCATTGGCTGAGGTCCCAGGGATACAGAAGGAGGACAGGCTGCCATTGTCTGGGCTCTGCAACCTGCCCATGTCCACCTCAGGCCGGGCTTGCTTTGCACACCCCAGTCCCAGGCACGTGGGAAGGGGTGGTCACCCTGGGCCTTCACACACAATGTAGCTCCCTTTCCTGTGACTGCTGTCCATGGGACCTCTATCTGGCTCTGCGTCCAGGCTGTGACAGTTGCCATCCTGCTCTGGGGCCTGGTGCTCTAGCATCAAAGAGGCAGCCATGCAGGGTGGCCCACATGAGCGACCCATCCCACTAATGCCCCCCACTCCAACTCTGCTCCTCGGGATGAGGATCTTCTCGAGATTTCCAGAATCAGAAATGCCTCTGACCTTGAGGCATCAGCCATGCGGGGCCCAGGAGCCTGGCCCAGTGGGTGAGAGAGAGGGCTCCCCTCCCAGCATCAGAGTCTTTTCCAATGAATCAACTCTTCACACGAGGTGGCCAAAGTACTGGAGTTTNAGTCCAGCATTTCTCATGATGTACTCTGCATATAAGCTAAATAAGCAGGGTGACAATATATAGCCTTCATGTACTCCTTTCCCAGTTTGGAACCAGTGTGTTTTTCCATGTCCAGTTCTAACTCTTGCTTCGTGACATGCCTACAGATTTCTCAGGAGGCAGATAAGGTTGTCTGACATTCCCATCTCTTAAATAATTTTCCACAGTTTGTTGTGATTCAGTATGCTCATAATGTGATACAGTATTACTAACTATAGTATAGATTTTTTCAAATTTCACAAAGTTTTATGCCAGTGTCCATTATGTGTTTTCATACCTTATTCAAGATTCCACATTGTATTTAGTTGCATTGAGCATCTTCAGCTGCATGCAACAAATTGATAAATCCTCTTGTCATTTTTATTCTGTTAAAAATATTTTCAATTTTTTGTTATGGCTTTTTNGTCCATTATGTGTTTTCATACCTTATTCAAGATTCCACATTGTATTTAGTTGCATTGAGCATCTTCAGCTGCATGCAACAAATTGATAAATCCTCTTGTCATTTTTATTCTGTTAAAAATATTTTCAATTTTTTGTTATGGCTTTTTAGATATACCCATCACTTAAAAGTTAACATTTAATTTATAAATACATGGGTTTTTTTTTTAAAGTATGTTTGATATTAATTTCTTATTTTGACATTAATTTCTCATTTAAATGCTTTCTTCCCTGAAAATACCCTCTGTGCTTTTTTAATCTATTAAATCTTTCAGTGGCTATGTCAAAGATCTCTCTTGGTAAATGTCACATTGTACTTGAAAACATGAGGATCATTTTCAAATATCTTTTGATATCAGTTTCTAACATACTTCCACAATAATAAAAGGACAGATTCTGTGTGCTTTCAATACCTTTAGACCATGAAAATTTTCACAACATGTTATGTCCCTGAATATGTTCCAGTGTCTCCTAAGTTATAGTCTATGGCAACTTGAATAGATTTTTAATTCAGATATTGTGTGATAATTGTATATATCTTAATTATGTTGAATTGGTTCATAATTCTTTTCAGGCCTACTATATATCCTTTTGCTTTCTGTCTATTCATTCTATTGCTTTTTTGCTGTCTCTNTCTCACATCCATACATGACCACTGGAAAAACCATAGCCTTGACTAGACGGACCCTTGTTGGCAAAGTAATATCTGCTTTTCAACATGCTGTCTAGGTTGGTAATAACTTTTCTTCCAAGGAGTAAGAGCCTTTTTTATTCTTTAATTTTATTTTTAAATTTAATTTTATACTGTGCTTTCTCTTAAAAGAGTGTTTGTCCTGAGGAGCATAGCAAATAGCCCTCCAGGGTCACACTGCAGAGACAATGGCTCTGAGGTCAGGTGAGGGGAGAATGCACACACAAGTCCACTGGAACCAGAAGGCTGGGTCTTCCTTGTTGGCAGTCAGGTGCAGGCAGAGGAGGTCCTGAGAAAGGACACAGGACGGTGCAGGCCAGGTCTCTGTCAGCCCCAGCACTGAGCTGCTATGACGCCCAAGAAGGCTGCTCACTTCCAAGCCAAAATGCAGCCCCTTATGAAGGTTCACTGCCTGCGGAATGCCTTAGCTTTTCAGAAGGTTTCATTAGCTTTTTTTGTCTTGACTTCTGTATGCCTCCTGACCTGGAATCACATGCAGATGATGCCATTTCAAAACCACATTCCCAGAAATCTCAGCATGTGTGGCACCTGCTCACCTGTAAATCTATAGAGAAAGCAGAGATGGGCAGATTGAAATCTCAAGTCATCTGCTTGTCACAAAAGGCAACTTTTATTTACAAAGTCAAGGCTGCTTGATATCAAGAGACTCATATGGTACTTCACTCCCACTGCTCAGTCCTTGGTAGATTTTGACTGATGTCTTCAGAGTGAAGTGGCTAAGCATGAGTCCTCCTGGACTCGGCAGAGGTGGCAGCCTAAGGTCACACAGGAGTGGAGGGAGGGAGTATGGCCTAAAGGGCTGGCTCTGGACAGTCAAACTGTCTTGAGCCTGATGCGTGCCCCAGTCACCAGAAGAGAGGCCAGGCGGCTCCAGAGGTGTGGGTTTAGTTCTGTCCCCAGGGCCCCACAGGTGACAGTGTCTAGGAGAGTGGAAATGCAATTCAACCAGACAGGGCGTCTCAGAGAGGGGGCCTGCCTCATAAATGCTCCAACTAGGTAAGAGTGACCCTGGAGGCCCAATGGGGCAGACCCTGGGGAGCTGGTGATCGATGGCCAACTCACTTTCCACCAGCTCTACCTGAGCTTCCCTTGCCCCAGTGCTCATCTTGGGTCCTCTGTGGCCCCTTTATCACCTGGGCTCACAGGAATGAGGTGGAGAGGTGTGAGGAGCCATGAGGCCGCTGGACAAGCATGGACAAGCCCGAACAAGTAGCCAACATGAATCATTAGCTTCCTGGAATCATTATGCCTACCGGGGGGGGGCTTTAAGAAAGCCAGGTCACAATGTTTCTAAGCCAGGTCACAATGTTTCTAAGCCAGGTCACAATGTTCCCCTAGGAAAAAAAGTAACTGCTATGTACTAAAGATAACTCTAGGATTGGAATGTTGGGTGGGGGGTAAGTTTCATTTCTTTGTGTAATCGTAAGTTTCGATTCTCCACCTTGATGTAACCATTTTTCGTCACTTCCTTATGTAACCTTTGCCTATATATACTACTTGCTTTCAGCTAGTAAATGAGACCTTGACATAAGCCAGACTGACTCTGTCATTCTTCGCCGCTTGGTCTCCTTTCTCTCTCTCCCCCATGATTCCTTCAGGTAGCTCCTTCTCGGGGACCCGTGAATAACTGGACCTGCTGGACGGGTCAGAGAGGCTGGAAGAGGCTGATTTCTGGATGACAGAAACAAGGCTTAACCTGCAGTAAGCAAAGTTGGCGGTGCTTTGGAGTGCCAGCTCTCTGCAGGAGGAACTGCCTGGGACTCCGTGAGAACTCTTATGAGCCAAGGACCAGGGATGAATTGAGCTACAAACTGGCAGGGGAGGCTAATGAGACACCACAGCATGGGTCTCGTCCATGCCCAAACCCATAAGCAGGGCCTGTGACCAGGCAGCAAGGTGCTCAGCCATCTGCTGAGCCTCTGAAAAGGGAAGGAATGTCCCCGTTTCTAGGGTCTGAGGTCCCAGCCAGGGGCCCCTCCAAGGCTCCATGCAACCCCCCAGATGACGAACTCTGCATCCTCCCTCCCTCAGCAAACCTGGGGACGCCCAAGCCTCACTCAGGTAGCATCTCTGGCCTCTGAGAAGTGCTCTGGGGTGTTGTAGGGGGTCTGGTGGGGGCCAGGCCATCATGAGGGCTGGGCTGTACTGCAGTGAGGCTGAGTCCTTGGTTCTCAGGGGCCCCAGGGGCCCCAGGGGCAGGACAAGACAGGTCAGCCACCTACCCTCCTCCCAAATGTCTCTCCTTCCTGGGGGAGGAGTCTAAAGCTGCCCGACCAGTGGGGACTTAGAACCCACAACTCACAAGTTCTTGGCCCCCGAGAGCCACCCTGGCCACTCTGCACAAAAAGGGCCTGTGCAGGGGACGTGGGAGTAAGGCACCCATGCAGACCAGTGGAAGAGAGCCACAGGAGATGACCATGGAAATATCCCAGAGAGGAGGAGTGTGAAGTCACTATGAGCGGCCAAGGCCATCTCCAGGCTGCTGAGTTCTTGCTAACTCACCTGCTGCTGCTCATCCACTTCAGCTAAAACATCATTTATACAAAAGTTCCGAGGTCTGGTGACACTGAGGGGCTCCCATAGGAAGGCGAGTGGTTCCCTCTCGTTCCCCACAATCATGGGCACTGCAGCAACCCCCCTTCCTGAATCTGTGCTGGGACTGCCGCATTCTCTCAGGGGTTAAGGAGGCCTCCTCCTGAGAGAGGACGCGGGGTCCAGTCACCCCAGCATAACAGACACTATAGAACACAACTCGAGGGGGGCGGTCCTAAGACGCTGGAGGAATAGGACAGGGAGACCACTTTCTCCCAGACAAATTCATCAAAAGAACACTTGAACGCTGAGTAAATTCCACAAAACAACTTCTGAATGCTTGCAGAGGACATCAGGCACTGAAAAAAGCAGCTCATTGTCTTCAAAAGGAGGTAGGAAAAAATATAAGAGATAAAAAGAGAGACAAAAGAGGTAGGGATGGAGCTCCGTCCTGGGAAGGGAATCTTAAAAAAAAGAGGTTTCCAAACACCAGGAAACACTCTCACTGCCGAGTCTGTGGTGAGCCTTGGAACCACAGAGGGCNTATACTGACACATATATATGGAATTTAGAAAGATAGTAATGATGACCCTGTATGTGAGACAACAAAAGAGACACAGACATATAGAACGGACTTTTGGCCTCTGAGGGAGAGGGAGAGGGTGGGATGATTTGGGAGAATGGCATTGAAGCGTGTATACTATCAGTGTAAGAAATGAGTCGCTGGTCCATGTTCGATGCAGGATGCAGGATGCTTGGGGTTGGTGCATGGAATGATCCAGAGAGACGTTGTGGGGTGGGATGTGAGAGGGGGATTCAGGATTGGGAGCTCGTGTACACCTGTGGTGGATTCATGTCAATGTATGGCAAAGCCAATAGAGTATTGTAAAGTAAAATAAAGTAAAAAAAAAAAAAACTAGACAAAATATTTGAATAGACATTAGACTATCTTCTATTTGAATAAAAGATATATAGTAGACAGAAATAAGCATATAAAAAGGCACTCAAAGTTTTTGGCACTAGATAATTTCATACTGAAATGAAGTACCATTACACACTTATTAGGATGATTAAAATCCCCCAAATGTAAATGCTAAATAACTCATTTATTAATGGGGAAATTAAAAATGGTACAAAGAGGCAGTCCTAAGATGGCAGAGGAATAGGACGGGGAGAACACTTTCTCCCCCACAAATTCATCAAAAGAACATTTAAACGCCGAGTAAATTCCACAAAACAACTTCTGAATGCTGGCAGAGGACATCAGGCACCCAGAAAAGCAGCCCATTGTATTCGAATGGAGGTAGGAAAAAATATTAAAGACAAAAAGAGAGACAAAAGAGGTAGGGATGAAGCTCCATCCCAGGAAGGGAATCTTAAAAAGAGAGAAGTTTCCAAACACCAGGAAACACTCTCACTGCCAAGTCTGTGGCAAGCCTTGGGACCACAGAGGGCAACATAACTGGGAGGAAAAATAAATAAATAATTTAAATTCACAGACTACAGGCCAATGGTAACTCTCCGAGTGGAAAAGCAATGCACACACCTGCATTCACCACTAGCAAGCAGGGGCTGGGCACAGAGGCACGGGCTGCATCACTTAGAGTAAGGATCTGGTCTGAATGCCCCGAGGGCAATCTGAGAGAACTAACTTGGGCTGGCAAACCAGACTGTGGGATAGATACCACACGAAAAGCCCTAAGACACCACCAGGCCTGCACACAGAACAAAGAGCTGAACAGAAATAGCCGGCTGCAGACCATCCCTCTCTGGTGACAGGCAGCCAGAGCTGGAAGGGGGCAATCGCAGCCCCAGAGAGACATTATCTACCAAAGTGTAAGCAGGCTTTTTGCTAACTAAGACTTCTTGGCATTCTGGACAGTCAACATCCGCCTGAGAAGGTGCACCGGTGTACACCCAGAAAACCAAGTTGCAGGGACAAGGGAGGCAATAAGTCACAGTGACCGTGCTCACCAAACACCTCATCACCTGAGCTGCTCGGACCTGGGAAGGGCACAAAATGCAGGCCCAACCGGGTCTGCGCCTCTGAGGACTACCCAAGTGCCTGAACTTGAGTGGCTTAGACCTGGGAGGTGCGTGCAGCCCAGGGCTGGCGTCAGAAGGTTCCTGGTGGAATAACATAGAGCCTGATCAGTGTGGTCAGGGAGGGCACACGTGCCATGAGAGGGGGAAGGCCCAATGTGGCTGAGACACTGCGAGCACATGCCAATGTTATTCATTTTCAGCGTCCCTCCCTTCCCATAGTGCGACTGAACAAGTGAGCCTAAAAACGTGTCCACCACCGCCTGCCTTGTGTCAGGCCAGAAATCAGACACTGAAGAGATCAGCAAATAGAAGAAGCTAAAACAGAGGGAACCACCTTGGAAGTAACAGGTGCAATAGATTAAAACCCTGTAGTTGGTACCAACTACATAGGAAGGGGCCTATAGATCTTGAGAAATATAAGCCAGACCAAGGAACTATCTGAAAATGAACTGACTCCACAATACCCACAACATGAGAGAAAGCCCTAGATATATTTTTACTATTTTTATGGTCATTCTTTTTTTTTTAATTTTTTTTAAATTTTAAGTCCTCCCTCACTCCTTTAATTTCCACTTTTATAACCTAGTATTACTTTGCTGAAAAAATACCCTATTTTTTAAAAGCAAACTTCATATATACATATATATATTTTATAATTTTTGTGACATTGTTTTTTGTTATCTTTCTTGTTTTCTTCTTTTCTTTAATATTGTATTTTTGAAATTCCAAACTCTACTCTAGATTTTTAATCTTTGCTTTTTTGTATTTGTTATCAATTTTGTACCTTTAAGAACCCAATCTTCAGTACCCATTTTTACTTGGGAGTGAGATTACTGGCTTGACTGCTCTCTCCCCCTTTGGACTCTCCTTTTTCTCCACCAGGATGCCATTGTCTCCTCCTGACCCCTTATCTTCACTACCTAACTCTGTGAATCTCTGTGTGTTCCAGATGTTGGAGAACACAGGGAACTGATTACTGGCTAGATCTATCTCTCTCCTTTTGATTCCCCCCTTTTTATCCTCTTGGCCACCTCTGTCTCCTTCCTCCCTCTTCTCTCCTCTGTATAGCTCCATGAACATCTCTGAGCAGTTCACTTGTGGAATGCACATAAGGAAGTGATTGGCTAGCTTGCTCTCTCCTCTATTGATTCCACCTCATCTGATCCGGGTCACTTCTAACTCCCTCCTCCATCTTCTCCATGAAACTCTGTGAATCTCTCTGGGTGTCCCTCACTGTGGAGAAGCTTTTCATCTTTAACCTAGATGTTTTATCAACAATGCTGTATATAGAAGGAGAAGTCTTGAGACTACTGTAAAAATAAGACTGAAAACCAGAAGCAGGAGGCTTAAGTCCAAATCCTGAGAAGACCAGAGAATTCTTGACTCCAGTGAACACTAATTGACAGGAGCTCATCAAATGCCTCCATACCTACACTGAAACCAAGCATCAACAAAGGGCCAACAAGTTCCAGAGGAAGCATACCATGCAAATTCTCCAGCAACACAGGAACACAGCCCTGAGCTCCAATATACAGGCTGCCCAAAGTTACTCCAAACACATTGACATCTCATAACTCATTGCTGGCATCTCATAACTCATTGCTGGACACTTCATTGCACTCCAGAGAGAAGAAATCCAGCTCCACCCACCAGAACTGACACAAGCTTCCCTAACCAAGAAACCTTGACAAGCCATGTATAAAACCCCACCCACAGTGAGGAAACTCTACAATAAAGAAAACTCCACAAACTGCTAGAATACAGAAAGGACACCCTAAATTCAGCAATACAAACAAGATGAAGAGATAGAGGAATACCCAGCAGGTAAAGGAACAGGATAAATGCCCTCCAAACCAAACTAAAGAGGAAGAGATAGGGAATCTACCTGATAAAGAATTCTGAAAAATGATAGTGAAAATGATCCAAAATCTCGAAATCAAAATGGAATCACAAATAAATAGCCTGGACAAGGACTGAGAAGATGCAAGAAAGGTTTAACAAGGAACTAGAAGAAAAAAGAAAGAGTCAATATATAGTGAATAATGCAATAAATGAGATCAAAAAGACTCTGGAGGCAACAAATAGTAGAGGTAGGATTAGTGAAGTAGAAGATAGAATGGTAGAAATAAATGAATCAGAGTGGAAAAAAGAAAAATGAATTAAAAGAAATGAGGACAATCCTAGAGACCTCTGGGACAATATTAAACGCCCCAACATTCGAATCATAGGAGTCCCAGAAGAAGAAGACAAAAAGAAAGGCCATGAGAAAATACTGGAGGAGATAATAGTTGAAAACTTCCCTAAAATGGGGAAGGAAATAATCACCCAAGTCCAAGAAACCCATACAGTCCCAAACAGGATAAACCCAAGGCAAAACACCCCAAAACACATATTAATCCAATTAACAAAGATCAAATGCAAAGAACAAATATTAAAAGCAGCAAGGGAAAAACAACAAATAACACACAAGGGGATTTCCATACCGATAACAGCCAATCTTTCAATAGAAACTCTTCAGGGCAGGAGGGAATGGCAGGACATACTTAAAGTGATGAAAGAGAATAACCTACATCCCAGATTACTGTATCCAGCAAGGACCTCATTCAAATATGAAGGAGAAATCAAAAGCTTTACAGACAAGCAAACACTGAGAGATTTCAGCACCACTAAACCAGCTCTCCAACATATGCTAAAGGATATTCTCTAGACAGGAAACACAAAAAGGGTGTATAAACTCGAATTCAAAACAATAAATTAAATGGCAATGGGATCATACTTATCAATAATTACCTTAAATGTAAATGGGTTGAATGCCCCCAACTAAAGGCAAAGACTGACTGAATGGATGCAAAAACAAGACCCCTATACATGTTGTCTAAAAGAGACCAACCTCAAAAGAGGGGACACATACAGACTGAAAGTGAAGGGCTGGTAAAAGATATTCCATGCAAGTAGAGACCAAAGAGTCGGACATGACTGAGCGACTGAAATGAACTGAAATGAAATGAGAGACCAAAAGAAAGCAGGAGTCGCAATACTTATATCAGATAAAATAGGCTTTAAAACAAAGGCTGTGAAAAGAGACAAAGAAAGCCACTACATAATGATCAAAGGATCAATCCAAAAAGAAGATATAACAATTATAAATATATATGCACTGAACATAGGAGCACCTCAATATGTAAGTCAAAAGCTAACAAGTATGAAAAGGGAAATGAACAATAACGCAATAATAGTGGGAGACTTTAATACCCAACTCACACCTATGGATAGATCAACTAAACAGAAAATTAACAAGGAAACATACACTTTAAATGATACAATAGACCAGTTAGACCTGATTAATATCTATCAGACATTTCACCCCAAAACAATGAATTTCACCTTTTTCTCAAGTGCACACAGAACCTTCTCCAGGATAGATCACATCCTGGGCCACAAAATTAGTTTGGTAAATTCAAAAAATTGAAATAATTCCAAGCATGTTTTCTGATCACAATGCAGTAAGATTAGATCTCAATTACAGGAAAAAATTTATTAAAAATTGAAACATATTGAGGCTGAACAACACGTTGCAGAATAACCAACAAATCACAGATAAAAATCAAAAAATAAATCAAAATATGCATAGAAACAAATGAAAATACAACAACCCAAAACCTGTGGGACACGGGAAAAGCAGTGCTAAGGGGAAAGTTGATAGCAATTCAGGCATACTTCAAAAAACAAGAAAAAAGTCAAATTAATAACCTAACTCTCCACCTAAAACAACTAGAAAAGGAAGAAATTAAGAATCCCAGGGTTAGTAGAAGGAAAGAAATCTTTAAAATTAGGGCAGAAATAAATGCAAAAGAAACAAAAGAGACCATAGCAAAAATCAACAAAGCCAAAAGCTGATTCTTTGAAAGGATAAATAAAACTGACAAACCATTAGCCAGATTAATCAAGAAACAAAGGGAGAAAAATCAAATCAATAAAATTAGAAATGAAAATGGAGAGATCACAACAGACAACACAGAAATACAAGGAGCATAAGAGACTACTTTCAGCAATTATACGCCAATTAAATGGACAATGTGGAAGAAATGGACAAATTCTTAGAAAAGTACAATTTCCAAAACTGAACCAGGAAGAAATAGAAAATCTTAAGACACCCATCACAAGNAGAAATACAAGGAGCATAAGAGACTACTTTCAGCAATTATACGCCAATTAAATGGACAATGTGGAAGAAATGGACAAATTCTTAGAAAAGTACAATTTCCAAAACTGAACCAGGAAGAAATAGAAAATCTTAAGACACCCATCACAAGCACGGAAATTGAAACCGTCATCAGAAATCTTCCAGCAAACAAAAGCTCAGGTCCAGACGGCTTCACAGCTGAATTCTACCAAAAAATTTAGAGAAGAGCTAACACCTATCCTACTCAAACTCATCCAGAAAATTTCAGAGGAAGGTAAACTTCCAAACTCATTCTATGAGGCCACCATCACCCTAATACCAA